>CM029560.1:9844053-10239053 GCA_017141385.1 Sogatella furcifera | reverse complement strand
TACATTGGCGAGATGGAACGTACCCGTAAGGAACTCCTCACCATTAAAATCCTATTTTGTTTGGCAAGATACTTACTCCGCTATTGGGCAGACAATTCCATTCAATTTTTACCCTACTTCTCCCTGATATCATAGTTGATTATTTTCTCTGTCATTTTATCTTCTTCTATCCTCCAGATCCGCCCACACACACGATTTTTCCAAACACATATTTCATCGGCACGTTGATCGCCGATTGCCAATTTCAGAATTTGCCTTTTACTATCCTGATGCAGTGCCTTGTTACTCAATGACCCATAATTCGGCAGCTGTTAATATTCACGGATGGCAGATCAGTCACTTGCGCAGAAAATTTACAAGTTGGACGTGACGAAAAAGGAATCAAACACGACTCGAGCGAGTGGATTTTCATGAGAAAGTTGCGGCAGCCATCCGCAGATCGCGATGATGATAATAATGGAATTGTGTACAACTGTGATAAAATACAAGCCAACAACATCGCAATCTTGCCCAAGATAGATCGATATAGGTAGTCGAACAATGTCGGCTCTCCTTTATTGTCGCGGTCGTGCCCGACTCTTTTCGTTTTAGAAAGCTATCAATGCAGCTACAAGCCAACATCACAGCTGATCGAGACTTTAGTAGGTACTCCAGCTGCATGGTGCCAATGATATACTCGCCTAGATGGTGTCTGGAGTCTGTAACTCGTGATCTCGAGGGCCATCCCGAAATTGAGGTTTCCCGTTTTTTAGAAATTGAACAAGAACGTAATGATAAGTCATTTTCTCACCTTGGAATAGTTCTCCATTTCTGGAAAATACGATTAATCGTATCTTCATCATTTAGTTCCTAACAAAGTTTTTCTCTTCTCATTACCAGTTTTTCAGTTTAGCTATAGATAATTCGACATCTTATAAAATTCTTTAAAGTGTCCCTCATTTTGAAAAATTCTGCGAAACAATAATTCTACGTGGCAATAAATAATCCCTTGATCCAGTTCTTCAATGAGAAATGACTCCCCAAAATCGCACTTCAAGAATTAACGTTCTTATTCACTTTTTCAACGTTAATTCTTCATTTCAAAGTGTCTCAACTTTCGCGTAACTGTAAAAAATAGTGTCGATGACTGATTTTCTTCCTATTAAATTCCTAAAGAGGTTTCTTTAGAGTTTTGCAGTTAACATTTGCACATGTATCTAACAAAGAAGTTATCAGTGAAGTTTTTCAGTTCATCTGTAGATAATTCAATATTTTGTTGGTTTGGACTCTCCATATTATCCCTTTGGAAACACTTGATCACAATTGGTATAATAGAAACTATAAAAATTGAATGAACATTATCATTGTCATAATAATGACATTTATTATAATTTCAATACTCTCAAGTTGAATGTGTTGGTTGAATACCCATCATTTATTCATTTATGAGTTGAAGGATACTTGGAACAAGTATTGAATATTTTGCATCATAACCATTTTCAGAATAATCTACAAGTATAAGTATTTCATATTCATTACTGTGCAGTATGCAGTATAATCTTCAATTATGTACATTATTTTGTTTATTAAAATACTTACTTGATTTGAAATTTGTACTTGGCAAGCAATAGTATCATTTTGTATTTTTTGTTCTTTTTCTGGCATCATCGTCGTAATGCGTTATGCTTTTCAAGTTTGTTTGCTTTTCAAGATGGGTTAGTCCATATCTTCCTCGGTCTACCAACCCTTCGTCAACCTATTGGCTTGTGGAGTGGGAAGACGGTCTTTACTTTTGTATGTTCTTATTGAATTAAATACTGGTTGAATACCACATTCTCTCCTTGTATTTTTCTGTGATAGAGTTTTTCATATTTATTAAAATCAATAGATTGTATTTTTATATTGAATACTCTGCAGTTTAATCTGTCGGTTTAATACTTTGCGGTAGAAGTCAAGTTGAAGTATAATTTGTATTTTCGTTTCGAGTGAGGTCAGATCCCATAAACGGTTGTGGGTGGTGCGGGTAAATCGCTCTCGTTATCCATTTAGAATTAAATGATAACATTTCTCGTCTAACTTGTTCGCACCGCGCCTGTGCGTTGCTGAGTGAATTGGGCAAATGATCCATGCAGAGTTGCGATTAAACTCGCCGTAGTTGGACCTTTGGCACGCCTAACTATGCAGTCACGATACGCCCCTTAACAAGCATTCCACCATTCAGCTCTAGTCGGATTGATTATTATTGTGGTGGAAACTAAAATTCAAGAGATCGGACGCACTAGGTTTTAATAACAATTAATTGTTAACAATATTTTTATTTCTAACAATTTATCCATTATCAATAATTGATGATAACTATTATTCTCAGTGATGGTTCAACCAGTGAATAAAAAGAGAATCTCTTTGAATCTCTTCGTATTTACTGGTTTAACCGAAATGTATCAAAATCAAATCATATCACACATGTTTATTATGTTTTTTCAAAAACAGAATATAGTGATAAAACCGTTCAACAAGAAAACTAAAACAATCACCTGCAATAAATTTCTGTGCGCAGATGAGAGTTGCTAATTCATAATCGATAAAACAAAACAATTATGAATATTCAATTCATAATTAATTTAAAAAAATTAATCCTCGATTATAAATTCAATATTGTTGGAGTTTATAAATTTAATTGATTGAAATTTATCTTCGATTATAACATTATAAGAATTCTATATTTATGTCTCCTAAATTATATATATTGTTGTTAATGAATGCGAAGCTCAACATACTTGGTACACCTGGGATCATAACTGCACGTTTATGGAAAATGATAGTGGTGATAGCCTACATTTCTTAGAGTTGGAGAAACCGCTTATAGGATTCACTAATAAAGAGATCGATTCACAAGTTTAAAATTTAGGAGAGACTCAGCTCTCGCGAACGATCGCTATGCTTCCATTCCAAGCTTGCTCCTCCAGCTTGTTAATTCCCCGTTTTACAAGAAACGTTTATAAAACAGTAACGCTTGTAAAATCCGAATCTTATTAGGTATAGTAGATTGTAATACTTATTGAGTTGCCCCCCAAATTCTCATATTGATTGATGAATATTGTGGGCATACAATGAAAATGCTCAAGTCAAAGCTCTGGAATACTCTCAGAATATTTTTTCAAATATCAAACTAGAATAAAACTTTTTTCTAATTTTATTTCAAGTAAATTTACAATAAACATTATAACATTTGGATAGCCTAATCAACAATTTGAAATAATCTTCAACGAATTCATGAAAAATTCGTTCCAAGTTAATGAATCTTAGTTATTATTAGATTAGTTTTGAAATGATTTTTTTTACTAGTATTATACAGTGGAAACGTATAAAAATGGTAGATACATATTTAATTAGTCTTATAAAACTACTTTCGTTCAACAATATGTAACTTTATTGTTGACACAATAATCAACATGAAATTTGTAGCCCATTCCACGGTCTACATCGTAAAAGTTGAATATTACTGATGTCTGATATTTGATTCAACAGTAATTATACGTTTACTCACATTAAGTATAGGCCTACTTAATAAATACTTTCAGTAGTATTTGAAAGCATTATGACATAACGATTTTTTGGTTTAACAGAACTTGATTGATAGGTACTTATAGAATTTAAAAGCATTGTGGGATATTTGATTTAATTACGGAAATAATAATTATTGAATAATCCATATCAATTTAATGTAGATGGACAAAATCTTTCGGATATTAACTGTTAAATTCGTTATTATGGGAATTATTACATATTTCTCAAGTATTGCAAGCTGATTCGAATTCCACGGTTATAGCCGCAATTAACTTGGATTTGTGGTAACTAATTAGTCGGATAGGAATTTGGAGGTTGTATCAATGTAGCCCGTATTAGGTGGGCTACCTCATAGGAGGGCGAGGTTCATATGAATGTCCATTGTTCGAAGCATCCACACATTCCACTCAATTATTAATATCATCTTGTTGGAAATGTAGTCAGTGCGCCAATATTGAGTGATACAACTGCCGTGTAGTGATGGTAAGCAAAAAACATTTGATTAAATTCCCATTCCTCTTTGATTCTTATTGAGATTTGTCTGGCAAAAAATTGAAGGTTGCAAATATAAACAACCCTTGGCTCTCTCGAAAAAATATACTGGTTGTTTCGGTGTTTGAAAATTGTTGGACTTCCCATCCAGTCCAATTAATGAATACGCTTTTCGAAATTCCAGTTGGGACACTCGAGTAGTTGGTTGGTACATTCCTCGAAAACTCATCTCTCCCTCGCTCTCACGCACTCTTTCTCTCTCTCTCTCTTCTCGCTTTGTACTCGAACTGGCATTCAGTTATTAGATATTTCTGAATTCAGCCAGTAACACTCAACATAGCATTCAAATGAGGAAGAAATAGTCATACGCGCATAGCACTTGAATTTATATCTTATCCAATTTGAGGGTAAACACTGTTTTACCCTCACACTGAATTGTGTGAACTGTGCTAGAGGGCCCATATGCAGTCAGTCTCTTTCCCATGTAAGAAAGTTATTTTCGAAATTTGAGGTTATTGCAGACTGTGGATAGAATCTATGGCCTTGATCAATCTGATTAGAGCAAATGATTAATCACGAGAAATTGAAGACTGATTTTTCTTTCCTGCATTTGGTAGCTTCTCACTATGGAAATGTTGGAGATTAAATTTCCAAATAATTATCTTATGGAATTGAACAATGATCTTTATGATATTTTGATTTTGATCCAGTTGAGTTAAAATACTAGTTCAGGTAAAACTTGCTGTACAGTAGAAGATACGTAGAAGCACTTTACCTGTTTCGTGGGCAAGAGCCGCTAGTGGCTCAAATTCAAATCAATGTAATGATGTAGATTCACGTCGAACTGAATAAAGTTTTTGTTGCAGATTTGTAATTATTGCAAACTTTTATAACACATTTCGAACTGTACATTTGGTACAAATCTGTTTACCTGAAAAATTCAAAGATCTTAAATTCATATTAATTCTATTAATAATCATATATTAATTCATATTAATAATCATATTAATTCGAAATTTATATTATCTGCATAATTCATTCATATTCTCATTCAAATGTTTGTAAAACATAAAATCATTATGATGATAGAATTATTTGAGGTTGTTGCAGCACCCATTCATCAACTTCGATTATTTCGCTCCTAGATTATTAGGCTATAGAATAGAATAGAATAGAAAAATGCTATTATTCTCCTTCTTCTTCCTTGTATTAACAACAAAAATATTAGAAACACACATTTACGGCTTGATCACATGATCGCCAGCCGGAAAGATTAGGCTCTTCTGTTTGTGTGATTATTCAATAGATTGTAAATTTCTGTACAAATGCTTTGAAATTTTAAGTTCTTCAGCTAGTTGCTTAGTCCAGTTCTATCACAACTGAAAGGTGTAATAGCGTACGTTGAAATCGCTATCCGATTGCAGCAAATTTGAAAGGTTTAGACAGTTCATTGATTTTGATCTGAATATGGAAAAATGTTTATATCTTGCAGCGAACGGTTTACGATTCACGTAAAATACAAATTGCGTCAGTTGGCATAGTTTTTAGAAAGCGAGGTCGCCATAACAAAGCGCAAAGAATCTTGTGGAATTTATATGGACTTGTCAAGTGAAATCCTTCATAACTGCATTGCACTCTAGATATTGTGTTCTCTATGTTAATCGTCATACTAAACTGGACACCTGAATGTTGGCAACGTGAATTAATGCAGAAATACTGTGATTTATCATTGAAACGTCGGATTTGCGTGTTTATATCACCCGTTAGAGTTTTATTCAACCCAGTTTAAGCAATTGAAACCAGAGTGAATTTTCCATTGAAGAATTGGGGTTAATAATGCTTACTCAGATTGTTAAGCGATTGGGAATTGTATTTTATACAGTGAGACATTTTTGTTCTTTTCTTGAGTTTTAATCTTCATTGAGAATATTCTCTAGAATAATACAAAGCTAGTTTTCATAAGTTTTTTTTTAATATAATGTAGGAATTAGATGATTGAATGTACTGGAAAAATTAAATTAAAATCTTGATTAAAGAAATGATCACTTGTGGTAATTGTGCAACTTATACAATAAATAATGTTTGGTGATACGAGGAAAAATAGAGTTTGAATAATTGGATAGTTCCACTCTTAAAAATCATCATCTTAGATTCTAATAGAATAGTACTGAAGAACTCTGCAACTGCTTGCATTGACGAAATAATCTAATAACAATTGAATCTCCTATTAATGCAGTATTTGAATCACCTATTGCTATCACCTTTTGGTTCTTTTCGCTATGTTTGCAGTCTCAGAAGTTTCAAGTTCGGCCTATTAATGTTGTGGGTTACTAATGTTGTGGGTTAAGTGGAAGAGGGGGCTTGCATGCCTCAACTTCGCCCTCAAACTCTTGTAAATTTTTACAAAGTGTAAAATAAAGTCATTTTATCTATCTATCTATTTTTGCCCTATTCTAATTTGGCCTATTTGTAGCCTACATGTAGCTGGGTTTTCGGGTTCCCGTATCTCTCCCTATTAAATTTCGATTGCAGAAAAAGAGTTTGTTTCATTAAGTTATGTTATTTCCAGTTATGGGATTGACATGAGGAAACTTTTGTTAAGACTAACTAATTTGAAAACAACAATTGATACTGTATATGAAAATAATTTGTTGCAACTGAATCTACTGAATCAACTGAATCTACCTTGAATGGCGATTTTGTGCAATCAATGATAGTAATAATAATAGATTAATTCATCGTGGAATTTTGTTTTTTCTTTCTTATAGATAGACCGAGCAAGTCATTTCCCCATTTCTGGCAATTCAATTACTGGCTCTAAGCTTTCTAATGATAAAATATCTGACTAGTTCATGATGATCAAGTTTCCTTTTATGAAATTGCGCACAGAATTTGTATGGGAAGATGACAGATTTTCTTGTAGAGAACCAATTTTCTTGAAGCTCGAGCCATAAACATGAACGACCCAAAGCTGGGTATTTGCTATGCAACCGAGTATAGAGAATTTTGCACCATCGTTTCGCCGATTCTCAACAAAGAAAATGTTGAATGCAACGTTCAAAGGTTCAAACAGGTTTTGACCACGACAAGAAAAACCTTATCCTTATCCTGGTATCATCAATGAACGGTTGATTTTGTCGTTCTCAGCCTGCGATTTAGGATGTTTTATATTGAGCCGTGTTTCGACCACATTCTTCAACATCTCACCGTCTCTGTTTCACATTAGATTTAAGATTCCGCATCTTCTAAGGTCAAATGTGCAAGATTTTCATAGCATTCGTTTATATCTTTCGATTTTTGATCAATTTCCAACAAACTTGAGGAGTCAATCATCAGAAAAACATACGATTCATTTTTATTGATCAAATCTTGCAATATTGTCTGTCTCCTATGTCTCTGTGCATTAGTCTTTCGCACGAAGTTATTATATTTCTGCAGTAAGCCGTTTCTTATTTCATCGATACAGTATTATTGAAATTGAGCGGCAAATGTCAAGCAGCTTACAAAACGTATTTAAATGTAAACTAAAAAATAAAACACAACGTTCTTGCGCACAAATTCTTCAAAAAATCATAGAGTAATCCAAACTTTGTTGAGTTAATACATCTAACAACTTATTTCTTGAGAATTTTTATTTTCTCATGTAAGTTCTCTCGATTTTATTCCATGATTGGAGTAAATTAATTCAAATTTCACTTTTTGTGTAGTTCTGAAGGTGTAGGTAGTCTTTGCTTATGCAATATCATCTAAATTTCTATTCAGTCTCTGGGTTTAATACATCTACCATATTTGTAAATATTTGGGGAAAAAAGTCTTTTTTTAAAACTAGAGGAGACGACATGTACTACTCTTGTAATCATTTCTTGTTTTCATTTCATTTTTTCATTTCATTTCAATCTACATACCTCTTTTATGTAAAATTTTCTTTAAAAAAAACTTGATGAATTTGATCACAATGTCCGTCTCACACCGTGCCTCATCTAGATAATATAAATGAGTTGTGAGGAAGTTTTTGCGAAGGGCCACGAACGATATTGTCATATCATGTTGCTACCTCCGGTTTTACCATACAGCCTGTCAGCTTGTCTAAGAAGTGTACTTGTCTGTGGTGAAAGGAGAGAAGCTGACGATGATGCTGATGATTAGTAGTGGGTGGGAGGGGGGTTGGTTGGTAAGTGGTTTGGGGAAGCCGGAGAATACGTCAATGTAGACATGTGTAACATGTATATGTATATAGAAGTCTTTCTAACGCGTAGAACGGTAGTGGATTATTATGTTTGACAAGAGCGTTTAATTTTGACGCCTGCTCTAGCTATAGGCCTACTATATTGGTTTGGTTGCAGTTGCGTGTCCCTTACAACTGGACTGTTGGGTCATTTGACACCCTTGTCTGGTGGGGGGCACTTACGTTACATGTCGGCCAAAAATGCAATGCCTGATAACACCTCTCTCACACTGTCAACTCTTTCTCTCACCTACATCTTTCTCTTCCAGTGACATCCATTTTGAGGTTAGGTTTCTGGAGGGCGTGGTCTCAATCTGAGGACGGCCCACTAGGCTCTTCTTTTCCCGCAATTTCTTTTTCCAACTTCTTCTTTTTCACTTCTTGCTTTTGTTGACTTGTTCAAGTGTTTAACAACACGGATTCACACAGCCCCCTTTTCCATGTGTGGCACGCACCATGTACCTCTTCTATTCCCATATAATTATTCATCTTACATACCGAATATCCTGACACCCGAATAATGAATGAGTGATTGGGTGCTGAATATTGTTCAAATTTTATTGATAAACTCTCTTTTTTCATTATTGTCGTAGATACCGTAATTCTAAGATAGAAATACGGTTAGGGATATACGAATTTTGTAAGAGCGTTCTTAGATGCCGGCCGGGTTGGCCGAGTGGACTGGGGCGTTACAACCTTTAGTCCACTAGCGCTACCCGGTCGTGGGTTCGCATCGCACCAGGGGCATGGTCGTTTCTGCACCTCATAAATCACCTTAGCACACTCAATTACCCACGCACAAGTAAAATTGAATTCTTATGTGGGCATCATCCGAATTAAAAAAGAAGGTACAACTGGTACGGGAGTTCTGAAATTTGAATTTATTTAGAGAATTATGATACTAAAATTGTTTGAGATTTCTTATAGTTTTGTTTAAGAACTATGATTCCAAAATTGATGTGCTCAATCGTCTGATTTTGCATACTTACTGTGTTCATTTTGAAACGTACAATCTATAGAAGTCGTTATCACTTATTATCTTACTCTCATCGCCCACGCACTAACCTCTGTGGGAACACCCTCAGGAAAAAGCCTTCTTTGCATTATTGATCACTTCAACTTTTCATGATGTTTAATTTAAAATTCAATAACATTCAAATAATGTTTTCACAATATCAGTGGATTCAACATTGCACTCAGTTTATTTAGATGAGCGGATATTTCGTCGCGATCAAGTTTGATTGTGAACAAAACGTTCCTTTACACGGCGATATTGTCGCTCCTCCAATGAAACATTTGCCTTGAATAGAACGTGATTAGTATTTGTGTTGCTTTGGAACGTTCGCTTGGTTAATACTGAGAACGTAAAAATGATGCGTGGGGTGTGGGCTTTCATCAGAACGCAAGGCCGGAAATTATTGTTTCATTGTTGCCGAGATTCTACTAATCTGATCGCGGCTCCAAACAACGTATCTCAAATCAAATTTGCCAAAGGATACGATTTAATTTCTCTCCATCAAACAAAATCCCTGTTGTCGCCCCGAACACAAAGTAGATTATTGACAAATGCTATTTGTGTGCAACTAGGCTAGAGCTACGAATGAAACCAACCCAAGTCAATACTCGTGAATTAACCGGATGGAAGAGGTATTTAAATAAACATCATTTAATGTTGGAGAAGCAAATTCAGTCCAGACCAATTAAATAAACCACGTGTAATAATTAGATTTAATTAGGTTCTCATTATTAGTGTACTCAATGGCAAAGTCTGGTTTGGTTTCGAAACAGACGAAAAGATCTGAGCACACTGTGTAGGAAGAGGAAATTACTTGACATAAGGCGTCAACGCACTGGCGGATCGTGTCCACGAAATAGGTGAAGTGTTGTACAGTAAAAGATACAGGCACTTCACCTTTTTAGTGAAGTGGCGTCAAGTAATAGTGAATAGAGGAAATTAAATTAGTTTGCTTTGGGTGGTTGCTTACTGGTGATGATACTAAGGTTATAGCCCTAATAACAATGTTGTTTTATTAAATTTAATTGTTTCATGAATGATATATTGAAACATCTTGTAAATCTCAACTAGACTCCTTTAAAGAGTAGAATATAAAATTTGAAAGAGTGTAAATAATACAATAGGATACTTTTTTCTAATTCATAGAGAGAAAGTATACATAGAGTGTAATCAGCATTATAAAAAATAATATCATCATTACTATTCATTATAAATTTCTGTAAAGGTTAATTAATTTATCATTACATCCGTGTCTGATCAAAGTAATGGCATCCTACTTCATTCCCGAATACACAAATGATCAACAGCCCTGAAGAATCCCATTGGTATAATTAAGTATTTACATTGTACACTATGGTATCTTTGTTACGGTTTCCATCAACCAATGAGATAGGTTTATGGGGTTACCGAAAATGCGAATTGTATGTGGGGGTTGAGAGTTCTTGCATGTGATGATAATCCTTATAATGCCATTCCATAGTTTACAATGAAATTGGAAAAAAACTTTGTCAGAATATTCGGTTTTAGCTTGAAATTATAATTTATTTTTCATTAGAAAACGTTTACTTTGTTTCTCAAATACTCATTACAGTGTATATGAAAGTATTTTTCTTTATTTTATTATTTTTTTAAGAGATCAGCATTTGTTTCCAAACATTAATAATCATACATTCTCTGTATTCATCACGAATCAACAGAGATACCTATATTTATTGAAATTCAGATCATTATTTACTTATTTCTCAGCCAGTTCCGTTCAAATATGATTTATAATTATCTGTTGAGAAGCAGGACACAAAATTTCTTGTCCTTGTTTATGATTAAAATTGGTTGAAAACTAGTCCTTTGATGGAACCATCGAATGCTAATAGAATAGGAGTCAATGAATTGGTTTAGCATCAAACATCCGTGTTTTAATTGGGTCCAAGTACAAAGAAGCCAAATCGTATGCAACCACTAAGGACTCATATCCTTCAGTGATTTCTACAATTTCCTTTTTGAAGAATGGAGTATTTTTTTGAAATCGAATAAAAGAACAAAACGATTTTCACACTGATCGTATAATTATTGTTTATTATTTATTACGATAGGTTATAACTTATTATGAGATATTCCTTATTTTTTCATATTAATCTCAATATTTATCACATTTTTCAAAGTCAAAGATTCTGCTGCATGAGAATTGGTATTCCATTTCCGTTGAAGATTGATGGGTTTTTGGTAGTCATAAACAAACTTATCGCAGTTGACTGTTTAAATTTTGATTCATTATCCCTGCAGCTTTGTATTCATGGTTCACTGTTCAAATATTTATGCTGGGTATTCAAAAGTAATTAGATCAGCTAAATGGATATTTAATCAATATAGATATAGAGGTTTAATCTATCAATTGAGGTATTTAGTCAACCAACTTTTCTCTGGCAATGAGGAAATCACTCCCAATTCAAATGAATTACATATGAACCAAATAGAAAGGCACCATCAGATATTGAAACTGCACTTTTACTCAATTTGATTATCTGATCACATTTTAATTACTCGAGCACTTTAATTGCAATTTGTAGTAGCTAGATATAATGATGCAATTACTGAGACTCGCTCGAAAAACGCAGTGAGTAGTATTCATTTAGGTTTTTTGTCTCTGCTGAATTCAATCAGCTCCAGTCGTGCTCTATTTCTGGGACATGCAATAGACTTTTTTAATCATATCACAGAGTGATTGAGTCTTTTGTCAAAATGCTATTCCGTTATGTTCATACTGGATTGTTATCAGCTTTCAACGAATCTGTAATCTAGTGAACATGGATGATTCTATGGTATTCGAAGAATGATGTTCTCTCATGTACTTGGAATTTTTTAGATCACTTGTCAGCTTGTATGTAATCCATCATTATCCATATTAATAGAGAATTACAAGCTACTCTGTGAATAGTTGCAGCTTGTTAATCAGCTGTAACATGTATTATTTTCGTTGTATCCAGATTGGGTAGTTCATTGAGCGCTGTCCTGTTGTATGTATTCTATTCTATGAAGAAATCTGTCAGGTATTAGCTTCAGCTTCTATTGAAAGCATTGGCGTTATTGATTTGAATACTCCCTAACGCTGATAATTAACGGTCATTGATGATTTTCAATAGCAATTTCGAGTATTGTTCAGTTTCTGGGAAAACGCTTTGAACATGTTAGGGAGGTAGAGTACAAGTTTGTTGTCTTCTCTCTCATGCAAAATTGATAGCTGCTACCAACATGCATCGGATTAAATGTACTGTTAATTGAAGTCATGATCAATTGCGCCTCATTGATAAAAATAGACTGATTAAAAGACGTTTAATCAAACTGATTAAATAGACGTATTGGATTCTCATCTACATAAGCTTTCTGTCGCTTCATCTCTGGGATCTATTTTATAAAGGATAAACTTTTATTATTCAGGTAAATTTATTCTAGGTTCGTTTTATTCAAGCTTTTTTTATCCGAATTACTAAGTTAACCTGATCCTATTGCTTTCGTTGTTTGAAATTAATATCTTGAAAATATGTTTGATTCTTTCATGCTTATTCAGTTGAACCGCGATGACACGAATCCCTTATCGTTGGGATAATAATCTTATTCTTAACGTACAATATTTGTTATCAATAGGCTCGGTTTATCCGGGGATTCGTACAAATGAGGCTCCAGTGTACTCAGGGGAAAGCACCAGTAGTGGTCACTTGAATAGTTTTTTCTTTAAAATACGGGTTTTATGCCTTCTAATGCGTTCTAAACCTGCTAGAGGCTCAGCTTATGCTATTTAGCAGCTAAATAGTTCAAGTATAAGCTCGCAGAGCATCATCAGAGATTTTTGAGAGAAATTCATTGGCGCTGTTCCACTCAAATACGTGGTTTCAGTAAGATGTTCAGTTTTCTCTTAGACGTTTCAGTAAGAAGGCACGTATACAAATTGTTCTATTATGTCTAGAATATCTGTAAATTTCGCTATTTATGGTGTAAGAATTATTCTCTAGAATGTCTAGATGATATTCAGAAGGTTTCTAGCCAAATACAAGTGATATTTTGGCGTAAAAGCAGACTGGCTACTACTAGAGCACGAAACTGCGAGTAATCTAGTAGTGGCCAGCTATTGGATATTGTTGTAGAAGTAGTAAATATTGTTGTAAAAGTTGATGTAATTTGTATTTATGTTATCCTAAGACTGTTTTGAATAGGTTACAGAGGAAAACTAACTTTACATCTATTTTCTCGTTTAACCTTACTTTTTTAGTGGCTTGTATGACCATTTCATCCCATTTTTGGCGTTATAGTCATGTTATAGAATGTAAAATTAACTTACTTAAATGATTTAAACAATCAGCTTGAGAAATTTAATTTTTAATGAGCATACATCATGTGGCCACTATAGAATCAGTACCTGGCCACAACTGAATCATAGTGGCCACTTTAGAATCAAAATTGAGTTTCACGGAAAATTTAATTATTCATTTGTGAATTGAGATATTCGCTATTTTTAGGAATACATCGATCAAGAATGATCTGGGCTATATATCCATTTAGTTTCAGGTGATATAACTAATGAAACCCACAAGTCTGAATAAACTACGAAAAAATTCTTAAACATCCAGCCACTACTGGTGCTTTTACCTTATTGATATTGTATTCATTAAACTGTACTCTACGATTCTCATATTCTCTGCAGTCTTCAATTCCCAGCTGAATGAATATTATATTTAGATCAACGAAAAATAAATTTAAATTTGAACACTCAATTATTCCCAATCAAAATACTTTAATACGGAACAAAATATATGTAAAAACTATTCCAAAATCGTTTGTATTCATCAAAAAAATATTGGATCTATATTTCACTCTGCCATTCATTAAAATCTATATCTACTCTGAACGCACTTGAGACATTACTAATCACGTTTATACACCATTTTTGGTCGGAGAAGGGGATTTTGAAAGGGGTTTTAATCCCAGTATGAAAAATGTAGCCAGAGAATTAGCGGGAGAGACAAATTGTATGGAAAGATATGCCCCTCGCTGGAATTTGGGCACTGTCGTTCCCAATGCATTTCACGGCCGTCTTCTAATGCAGACAAATACTGGAGTTTAAATAAGACCACTCCCTTGCTTGCTTTATGCATTAATTCTAGATTGTGAAAGAGATGGATTAAGTAAGTTTTCCTCATTTGTCTTGAAACATTACTGCTATGATGTTAAATCCATTTGAAATTAGATGTCTAGTTTGTTCCAATGTATGTTTTTGGATCTGTGAGGGCGATTTATTATTCTCGATAAAGCTATGCAATATGTCACATTAGTTGCTGGTGAAAATCTTCTATTCCAGCTCTTACTTCTTTAGAAGGCTATGCCCACTTGAGGTCTTGGCTTGTGCGTAGCTAATGTATCCTATAATGTGGGAAGTATGATTATTGGAAATTTGAAAAAGAGCACCTATTTCACTGACTTGAATTGCTGTGATTGACGGATTTTAATGAGGATTTTTTTCAAAACACGAGAATGGCCCAAAAAGTATGATAATACCCGATCAAGACCCTTATTCTCAATAGCAGTTCAACTAGAATTTAGATTTAATCCATCAGCTGACTAAAATCTTCTACTACTAAATCTAGCTACTATAATAAAGCGACCATATCTTGATTTATTCCTGGCTTAATTTATACTTGATTTAAACGGAGATGGTGCATGTATGGACCTGAATAATTTCTCATACAATATTTTATCTAATATCTAATACGTTACGAAAGATATTATAATATCTAATATTTTACGAAAGATAAACATGCAATAGCCAGAAACTTCTTCAATTCCTGGATTGTTAGGATTGGTTAGATTCCTGGTTTGTTAGGACTGGTTAGATTCCTTAATTGTTAAGGTTGGTTAAATTCCTGGATTGTTAGGGTTGGTTGAATTCCTGGATTGTTAGGATTGGTTAGATTCCTGGATTGGAAGGTTAGATCTACCTCTCCGACAGTACATGTCATAAGCTAATCAAATCTAAAGCTCTTATGTAAAACCACTAGACAGCTCACTCAGTTATGACATGAACTGTATGTATACAGTTCATACTGTATGGATATTGTTAATACAATACAGTACTATTGAAGTTGACAAATACGAATACGCTAAACAAATTCTGTTGCATAATGCGTACGAATAAATAGGAATAGAAACGTCATTCTGGAAAAGTCCTCACATCTTGTGTCAAAATGAAGGGCATACAACCGGCTCTCCAATTGAAACAACAATGGTGAACTCTGGTACAAAATGTGTATGAATGAATTTGGGATAGAGTGAGAAAGAGGGTGTGGGAAAGAGAGAGAGAAAGTGAGAGATGAGATTAGGAGTGGGCGTCGCTGGTCCAGACACTGAAAAATTGACCCAACCTCACACGGCGAAGTTATCATGACCTTACTACAGTCTGTTCAAGCAAAGAAGTCCCTCTTGCAAGATGGGAGAATTACTCAAGCTCGGTCAATATTGGTTCAAAAAGTATCAATTTGATCTCATATTGCAGGAAACATTATCATCTACAATTTGTGACCAAATTCATAATTTTTAAACCACTAGTGACCAAGCTGGTTTCATTTTTCCATCTTGTCAGAATGTCTTCTTTGCTTGGACAGAGTATTCACAGCAGTCGCGCCGAACTTTGAGCCAGCATTTGAGCCCGAACAACTTTTACGCTATTTATGTGTCATGTTTCGAATATTCATCTTTCCCTTAGTAGGTCGTACTTAACATGTGAACTGGACAGCTAGGAGAAGTTCCAAAATAAAGGTGTTAACGTAGGCTGTAGGCTACAGGCGGTTGAAGGTTTGTAAAGATTTCAGGTAGACTGATTCTTATTCTGTAAAGTTGAAAAGCTTCAAATAACACATGAACCACTAGGCTGGACTGACGCTAACAAATAACATTGAGGCAAAAATTAGCTCGAAAAGAATTCAGGCTGTGAATAGTTGAATATTCAACTTTTATGCGCAATATATCTTAAATATTTAAATTATTTCATGATACTTTTTATTACCATGAAGATTTTGAAGTTCACTTAATGTACCATGAACATTTTTAAGGAGAACTTCTTATAACATAAGCACAATAAACATTGTTGTTCATTTATCATTTTTATAAAAATTATTTTCATTTATTCTTGAAAGTATAATATTTTCATTAGAATATTACATATTCTGACAAAAAGTGTGTGAGCACTATGTGTGAACTATGATGTAGTTCATGTTGATATTGTATCAATAGACGGTGAATTTCAAACTCTTGAAACATTATTAGAGTATGTACAGGTATGAGTAGCAAAAACAATAGCTCGTTGGAGTAAGTTATAACGCGCTGGTCTGATAACCAGAGTTAACGAGTTCGATTCTTGACCAAGGAACAATTCTCTGACCACCGCACAATCACATAAATATGGCCTCCTCGTCTTTTGGAGGGTAAGCTGTCGGACTGCCTAAAAAGTAGTCGACATCATCCCTCTTATTACCCAAAGACGAACCAACGAGCTCAAATGGGTATTACCCTCAGAGAAAAATAAATTGCCTAAACTTTGTTCAAGTACGGTATCTAATTGCTATTGGAAACCCGTAGATAGATATCATTTTTATTGAAGCTGAAAATTTCAAGCCGTTCAACTTAGTAGTTGTCAGTGTTTCAATAAATTGTACATACCAATTTATTTTACATACGAGTCAAATGAGTTAGTACACAAGGTGTGACGTATGTGATAATTTTTTCTGCATGGATTTCGTTTTCTTACAGTTACAGGCCTACTCGTCTGAATAGATTATTTTAGGGTTTCTCTCAATATAAGTGTCTATTGAATCAATGATTGGTCCCTATTATAAAGTATGGCTTCAGCCATAAATTCACGACAAAATGCATCGGCTTTTTATAGATTACTTTTCAATACAAAGGAGGTAACTTCTGTTTTATTTTTCACTAGTCATTTTGAACGTTTTCACCAGGAATTTCTGTGATGGGTGTTCTAGTTTCATAAGAATGAAATTGACTTGTTCAAATCCTCAGTTAAAAAATTTTTCAATATGGAAGCCTATTTTTATAATGTTCTAATCAATTATTCTACTGTAAAACTCTTGATGAAAAAAGGAAACTCTCAAAGTCTACCGAGTCATTGGTATACCAAATGTTGATGACTCAGAAGCGACAAGAAAATACAGGAAAAACAAGTAATAACCAGCCGGAGTACAGGAACAAGTTATTCTGTTATTGTTAGATGGAACCATGGGAAAAATGTTACTATCACAGAATCTTGACAGCGATCACATTTTGTAGAATGCTGTGATTATTCTTTAGAATCACTTGGTGGCTAATGACTACTGGGTTTGAAAGATCATAGAAGCGATCATGTTTTGAAGGGTTTTTAATCTTGAGGAAGATTTAGTCGTGATTACTGTGTATTTGGTTGTCAACATAATTCCTTATCAAAATGACATTATCTATGATGAGAAGCCATCCTTTCACTGTCATCAAAATTTCCATACTGACAAGTAGAGAGGACCTTACGGAGTGGTCCAACACTTTTCTCTTTTGTGATCACTGCATTTTTTGTCCTCAACTCTTTGTAATCGTTGTAGGAATCTTTCTTATCAGAATCTTTGGTAATAATTATTGTCGCGCCTGACTTACTTTTTTGTGCTCACGTTCTCTTTGTGTTTGCCGATCTCTGCATTCGATCTCCGAACTCTTTTCAACACTATTTTTAACCTGTGCTTTTTCTATTCTATTTCAGATTCAGGATAGACAACACAGATCACATAATCGATGTGAACAAAGGCAACATACCTTTCGAGTATGACCAGGTGAACATCATTTGCCCCGTGTATACGCCTGGTACACACGAAGAGGATGCAGAAAAGTACATTATTTACAATGTGAGTATGCATTATATATTATTATTATTATAAATTATTTTTATAATTATTATTATAAATTATTGTATTGTATGAATAGAGCAATATAAAAATATTGCAGCACATAAGAATATTGCATGAAAATTGAGGTATCCTTTAAATTCTCATAGAGTAGGCCTATCATGAGAAAAAATGATTGAATGAATTCATTACACTATTAATATCCCTGTTCAAATATATTCATTCATGTTTGGAAATGTACGTCTCTAGAAACTAATTTCCCAACCTTTAACTGAATCTTTCCTTGAGTACTAATGAGCAACCAATTTTGTATAAATGTTTCCATTTTGCCGGATGAATCGATATAAGGATTATTAATCAGCCTCATGTATAAAATGCATGTCCGTGAGCCTAAAAACGTTAGATTTTCATTCTTTCCAACAATTCATCAAAGTTCATCAGAAATCAAATCCTGTTTGCATTTCATGCAACCGAAATCTACAATTAATCTTCAACTCAGATCAATTTGAAAATAATTTGACGAAGGTTTAATGGATCAGGTGCTGAGTGATGGAAAAACAGACAAGTGCTTGAGGGTGGTCTTCATTAAGTACGCTAACAAGACTGATAAGATATGTGAAAGATAGGCTTCAGAGAGAAAAATAATGATTGATGGATTATCTCTCTGAAGGCCGAAAATTTATTCAAGTTTGGTTCATCATAACACTAGACCCGAACTAATGTCACTAATGATCCGAGAGATCAATTTGATTCAGAAATCATTGGAATGAGGCATTCAAAAATTTGGAACATCAACTAGATATATTTATAATATATGAATTGATGTATTATTACTGAAATAATCCTCCACTAATACAGGTGAACTAGTCAACCTGTCAACTGTCGTAGAAGTTGTGGATCTTGAGATCATGTGAAAAATGCCGAAGGAAGTAGAAATAGCGAAGTACAATAAAGTGTTGTCGTTTATTAGTAAGAACATATGTTGAGTTGTTGAACTATATACTGTAGTGTACTGAATCGTAAATTTGAATTTAATTAGATTGTTGTGAGGTGGAGAAGTAACGGTCACCTGCATCCCTGCATCTCGATTGAAGTTATTTATTGCTCTTACATGGAATTTGCTATGCAGACAATCTGATCCATCGACCGTGACGATGCCAACCTGGGAATAAATATGTACGGAAACCATGTAGATATGTAGATGAAAGTGTGTTTGAGGTTGTTTCAGAAGTACATACTGTATTCAACTGTGAATATTAAAGAAAGTATCAGTTTCAATGGCAATAGATATTTCTTGAGGATAAATATCACTGGAAAATGGATGTTCGTAATGAACATCCAGAAACATGAATGAATATGAGTGGCTTACTTGTAATAAGAATTGAAATAAAAAAATAATAGTGAACGTTTTATTAAGTTGAATATCACATCCAAGATTTGTACAGTATAGGTTTCTTTCTGTAATCCTTGTGTCACATCCACACTTCACGATCTTTAAACTGTATGTATTTTATAAATGTAATTTTCTTCATGAATTATAGACAAAGTAATTGCAACAAAGTAGATAATCTTAATATGATAGGAAGTTTAATTTTTTATTGGATGACATGCCTAGAATTACAAAAGGGTAACGAATAAACAACACGTAGTTAAACTTAAATTCTTGAAGAATAACTTTTATAAGACCCTGGGATAAAGAGTAACATATCTGAAACGTTATAATCTTAATTGTCATTCAATTGAATACTAGCTTCACACTTTTTGATTGTTACATCCAATTGATCAACACGGTAGGCTAGTTTTACCACTGTCGGCTCGTGTCCACGAAACAGGGGAAGTACTTTACAGTGAAAGATACGGGCTTTTTCACCTGTTTCGTGGATACGAGCCGCCAGTGTTTTATACGTGATGGTGAAGCCCTCAATGCTCCAGAAACTGCTTTAGCGTAACTAAATTTTCCAGCCGTGTCTGGAAATTTCTCCATAGAAAGTTTTCCTGTAGACGAGTGCACCTAATATTGTCTATTATAATGGTAGGGCGTGGTGAAGAAAAATTATTCAGGCGGGCCAAGGCCAAGGATGCGTTTGAAACGAAGAGAGCCAGAGCGACACTGATTTCACAGGACGATTCGTGAAATCTTTTGATACTAGTGATCTTTTAAAAATCCAGTTTGATAAATTTAATTCATTTTCATTGCGAGAAAAAACTCGTCTGCCCTATCTATGAAAACATTAATGACTGGAGTTAAAAAAGGGAGCTAAATTCGAACAATGTTAACTATCTCTCTGTAGGATATCAAATTGCTCGAAGACAGTTTTCTCTCTCTTCTACTCTATATCTTTTCCTCCTCTTTCTCTGTTATATTCCAATATTCATGTATAATAAGTAAACTAATGAATTATTAATACTGTAAATCTAGAATGTGTTGATCGAAGAGGATAGGGAATCATATGGTTTCATCTTGCCAGGAGGCTAATGAAACATTTAATCAACCAAAAAGGAATAAAAATCATGATTTCTTCAAATTATGTGAAATCTGATTGTTGAAATCAATATGAAAATCCTCTCTTTTTTTCTGAGAAATGTGAGTCTATCTATGCTCCGTTTATTTGCTTTCTATTTTCTCTCTCACATACACATTTTGTCTGTCTCTCTCTCACACACACACACACACTCTCTCTCTCTCTCTCTCTCTCACTTTCTAGCTTTACTTTTTAGTGTGTGGGCGAACGAATCCCTTGAGGATGTAATTCTCCGTATTTGATGTATAATGAATTTTTATTGTTATATTGAGAACGTGAAAAAGTCTAGCTTCCACATAGAACGGCACCTGACTTTCCTTATTGAAATATATTTTTAGCAACGGCTTCTTGGAAAAATGAGAAAAAGAATTTCCTCATTAATTCCAGTTCACCACGTAGAACACATTATAAAGGATCTCATTTTGAAAAACAATCTCATAGAACAATCGAAAAATTAATTCATCCACCGCTTATTGCATTTAATATTCTTTGAAAAGTTTTTCATCTGGAAGTAAATCTGATTCAAGATGTCGAGATGCACACTTTAGGGAGTATAATATCATTGAAAATAAAGGGGAAGAAGTAATCTAAATAAATACGTTGTCTCTCAAATACTTACTTCCATCTCAACAGTACGGTATAATAATTCACGATCGAGGGATTTTGCAATGGCTTCGTCTCCCTGCCGAGGAGTATTCTTTGTTTTCTTTTTAGTTATTGTTGGTTTGCATTCATTCATTCCCTGATCTTTTGAAAACTGTTCTGGCTAGCATTGAGAGCTGGTCCCATTTATTTCATCTGCACCTTTCCTTTTCGTTCCATCTTTTCAAAAATCGTATCTTCTGCAATACAGCACTTGATGTTTATCGCAGGGACAAAAATTGACTGATAGACCAACTGCATTAAAGGCGTGTTTTCACTTCGCGTTGACACTTTTTTTTATCCGTCGTCGGCGTAGCCCTTTTATTCTTTTTTCGGTGTTCTTGGCGTGGACGTGCCTTTGTTTTAGTTTGCCTGTAATTGATGCTCGTCATTGACAACCGTGCTTCTGTCAGTGCGCCATCATTAATCTTTCTTTCATCGATTGAAAGTGTTGGGTCTCGTTCGTTTTACCTTTGGCCCGCCTCCCTGGCAAACTTCTCACTCAACCACTCCTTATCCCCCTCCTCCCATACCACCAAAGATGGCACTCGACTTTTTATTCGCTACTTCTAGTCTACAGGTTTTTTAAATCACATATCAATAGACCAGGTTACCAGAATGTTGTTAACATTCTTCTTTAATACCTGAGAATAGGCTGTACAAATCTGTTGTAAACATTGAATTTTTTCGAAAATTCATTGTTTTCTGTAAAAATATATCACTATTGTCTTCTGTTCTGAGACACACAAGTTTTCACATTTTCCTGGAGAGAGAGAGGTGGATTCTGTTTATGGACCAGTAAAGTTCATTAAAATTTCTAAGAGCTTCTCCAGAGCCATTGTGTTTTCTTCATAAGATGATAAAATAAGAATTGATTTTTTATTTTGAAAATTGTCACACCTATAAACAATGTTTGAATTGCAAATATTCTGCATCCTAGATTCATTCGCAGTTTTCATTTGTTGTTCTTTACTCTATTCATAGGCAGACATAGCATTTAATCTCGCTAAGAGAGTGTCTATCCCTGGAAGATAGTAGAAGAGCATCTCCCTGGTTCCCCGAAGAGTTGAAAACCGTGGAAGGTTTCAAAATAATGACTGGTTCGAAAAAAATTGCCAACTCCGGGATTTTTTCTTGTGGAATACAGTAGCAATTAGTGAGAAGGTCCCTGGTCGGTGATCGATAATTGCAGCAGGCAAGGAAGTGGTTGCTGGGTTGGCGTTGCACCAGTACAATTAGAATCCTGTTAAGGGACCAAGCGACGGAGCGACGACGATATAAAAATGATGAATGAACTCATTTGACGGGGGATCATAACCCCCTTGTTCGTATTGCGTTTTGTCGCCTGTGTTGTCAACAATCGCCATCCTGTCTCACGCATCGGATCTTTGTCGTTGCCCCCTCAATTCCTTCTCGCGCCATCTTTGTTTTCCCCCCTTCATATTCTTCTCACTTCCCCCTTTTTATTTTGAAATTTTGAAGCGATCCTTTTCGTCTCTGTCACCTGATACTGGCAGGCACATTAGCTTTCTCCTGCCCTATTGTGGCCCTGCCCTATCTCCGTCTCTTTTTCCAGTGCCTTTGGGGCCGTCTTTGTTTCTGGAGTAGAGTGCGTGTACCTAACCTGCAATGTGTGTTTCTCAAATCCCCCCTGCCTGCTTACTCCTTCACACCTATTATTGTCATCGATGGCTTTGTTTTGAGCTGGTATGCCCAGTGTTGGCTGGCCAGCAATCTATTTGGGGTGTGTAATTAAAAGCTGACATCAGACTTGATTGTTGGAACGACGTGCTATCAAGCCGATAGAAAGGCAACAGCGGCTTCGTGTCCGCGTCGATTAAGCTTTTCGGCCAACACCATTTCGCATTTTGGCCCGCCTGCTCACTCATATAATACTGTCATAATCAATTTTCCTGTTAAATTGGAACGCATACATCCTTATCATACTCATCCCTTCCCCTTCGTGGTGAAGGATTAACAAAGACGTGCAAATGAAGAAATCCGTGTAATCAATTGGACACTTGGACTGAACAGTTGTACAATGGACAAAATAAAAGATAAACTTTTATTTTTGATCCATGGACATAAAAGACAAATGGAGAGAGGACTGAAAAGATCACATGAGACATATCTCATAGTTTTTGATCAGATTTCAAATGATTCTCCACCAGCTGCCAACACATTTTCATTCAAAATAATGAAGATCATTATAATATGCAATATTGATGCTGGCAGGTATTGTTGAGAGATGAATTAATATAGCCTACGTGAAAATCTTCATTGGAGAATGACATACATAGTCGAAAGATGAACAGATGCACGTCAGAACTGAAATAAGTTCTATTGACATAATTATTGGTGATAGGCTGTGGCTGGGCAGCGTTTATTTGTAAAAGGAGAAATATTCGAATCTATTTTTGAGTGAAGCGGTTGTTTTTTAACAAATATTTTTTAATGAAAGTGTGGTAGATGATTGAAACGTTTTTTACTTTCATAAGGTTTGTTTTCTTATAAGTTCTAACAGATTCCAGCATAAACAGATTGGAGAAAGGGATAAAAAAATGTAAACATTCAAAAAAATGTAATCGATAATTCAAAGTTTAATAAGGATTGAATACGGGTATCTTCTATTATGTTACGGTTATAAGTTATTGATGCAAACATGGGGTTAAGTAATAAGTTTGTTCTTATCAGTCTTATCATGTCGATGTCCAAAGAAAATGCATCTTGAAAATTTTCAAAACCTGAACTTTTCAATCAGAATGTTGGAAAATGGCTAGGACATATTTGCAGTTACCATCGATTTACATAATATTATCATCACTAGTGTTTTCGATTTTTGACAATTTAATTGATAATTATTAGAATTCTTATTCAGTGTTATAAGTATCATATTACTATCATGTTATAAGTATCATATATTACTATTTTATAAGTTTCAGTTCAACTGTATACTATTTTTTGTAATTGTTGACTGATTCCAGCTATTTCAATTATTCTTGTGAGTTTAGTTGTTCAATGGATTGCTTATTTTTGTTGCAGGTATCAAAAGAAGAATACGACACATGCAGGATCACGAATCCGAATCCGCGTATCATAGCAATCTGTGATAAGCCCTACAAGCTGATGTACTTCACTATAACCTTCCGTTCATTCACTCCTCAACCGGGAGGACTGGAATTTCAGCCTGGGCAAGATTATTATTTCATATGTAAGTTTATCAATTTATTTCATCCTTCAACCAAAAATTTCAATTGATCATGCTGAACTAGAAGGTTTTGTAACACATGCCCTAACAAGAAAAGAAAACTGAATTATTCAGAGTCGACCACAAATTCATAATGAATAAATAAGATTTGGATTATATCTATAATTTTTGTACTAGAAAAGGTGTCTGATCAAACTCACAGATAGACCATGATAGTTCTATGTCATTTGTAATAATATGTAAATACCAAATCATATTCTCATCCCATTCCATATGACATGGAACTTTTATAGTATGATACCGGTCTTATTAAAGTGTATTCTTCTAAAATTTCATCAGGTTGCCAAACAAACAACGAAATTTAAAAATTGATTCTACATTCTGCTTTATTGAACTAAATTGTAACTTGAGTTTCTCCAATTCTAGAGTTGAAAAAAAGCTAGCATCAGTATCCTGCTTTTGAGTTGAAAATGATAAGCTTGGTCGCTTGCTAGCGTACAGCATCATTATTCGTACAGTATCATTCAAATAATGGTCCTTGGTAGTACATTGAAGTCACCCACTATTTTTGCTACACCTGTTTATCAGTAGGAAATTTTATAGCTCTGTACAAGAAAACAATAATTATTCGAATGGTAGAATGTGAAATATACCTCTCTTGTTTTGGTCTGGAATTCTTTTTATTCATGATGATCTTTCTAGAACAACAAATTCTAAGCTCTGTTGATTATTAAAATCCATGTTTAGATCGCTGTTGTATTATGCTACGTTTGCATGCTACACTATTCAAATTTAAACTGCAATAAAAGTCAGACCACGGTACACACTAAGAAAATATATTTAATTTTCACTGATTCCGAATAAATGTGGAATAGAAAGTTATGACATTTCGTTCACTAAGCTTTATGTTATTATTGGGATTTCTTTTGGGGTGAAACATGTGATAGAAATACCTCTGCTTGAGTGATTTCGGAAAACAACGAACTTGAATAATTGCCATATCGCATGTTACAATAAATATAACTACTCGGTTACCGTTTCTTAAAAATACAATTGTTTTCTTCTGAGTGGAGCTGAGAACTAGTCCCATTTCAACGATAAACCATGAGTAATAAATAAACATTTTACTGCCAGTATTAGAATAAATCCACAGTCTCCAAACGTTTGTTGTGGAATAACGCATATTGTTTCTTAGTTTTCCTTCACTTTTTATAGCAGACAAATAATACAGTTCGTAAGTTCATATTCAACCACTAAATCAATAATATGCCTACTGTGTTGAATGAAATTCTGTTGTACGTGGACACTGCTCACTGTTCACTTCCTTTATGATTACAGTACTTTATAGCAATATATTTGTAAATTAGTTATCCATTTGTATCCTCTCGATTGAAAGATTAACTATTTCAGAGTGCTTTATACATAAATGGAATTGTTTCCGAATGAGTGTTCACTGGTTAGTTTGCATAAAGGCTATTATTAATGTGATAGATTTTGGTAGGATTCACTTTCAAAAAGTATAGATTTCTTTTTGTTGAATTCATTTCCTGTTTTGTAGAGCTCAAATTTAAATCTCTAATTATTATTCATTCATTCTCATTTGCTTCTATTCATATATTGATTTAAAATAATACTTTCAACTCTTTTAGTGTATCCCTCTCTCTTCTATTCTTGGAGGACCTTTTTCTTCAGAGGCCCTATAGAATAGGAAAGAGTTGCACTTGCACATATCAGATAAAGGAAGCATAACATTCTATGTAATGAAATAAGTCTAGTTCGATGATTTTTATTTACTGAAATATTACAGATTTTTCTTTCACTGGAATAAAAAGCAAGATCTAAGTACCTTTTTAATATCTTATTAAATAATAAGATTGCATGACATGTTTAAAGTTCAAAAAAGGATTTCTAGATGCTAGATTTTTATTTTCTATTCCAGTACAAGCCTCTTTTCTCTATTATAGTGCTTCTATTTCCACATGAAACATGGTGTATTTATGATTTATTTGTACAAATAACTTTTTCTGTTTCAGCGACTTCTTCAAAAGATGATCTACATCGTCGAGTCGGGGGGCGCTGTTCATCCAATAACATGAAGGTGGTATTCAAGGTGTGCTGCCGTCCCCAAGCCACTGTCAACCAGAGTAAGATAATTTCAAATTTCAATAATATTTTAGGCATTTTTTGTAACTTCATTCACTTTTCAAATCGTTCATCCCATTTCCCATCACGGGGAATCGTGGAACTTCCTCTAGGCCTCCCCACCGATAAGCCATACGCTAATAAAAATAAAACTTGAATGAATTGTTGGTATGATAATTCTCCAATTTCAATAATACCACAGAGAAAACATTGTGAGTTATCCTAAAGTGTTATGCTCATCTCTCTCTCTATGAATACTATTAGAATTCGGTGTAATTTTATTTAGAATATAACGTTCTCTCCAGTTATTATGTGTAATGTTGTCCTCCCAAGTATTTCTCATCTATATTCTTGAATTTCATTATATTTGAAGAATTTTGTAAACTCTCATATAAGATATTCCGTATTCATAAATTATTGAGTTCAGAATTGGATACATCAGCTATTTTCATCCAAATTTCAAAATGAGTTGGATATTGTTACATTTCAATAACATTTCTGAGCTTCTGAGAGAGAATTTTCAATTCTCTCCAGTTTTCTGTCGAATTCATAAAATTCAGAAACTATTTTAATGAAGGATGAGAGAAGCTCAAAATAATCATCAAATTTTGTGGACTTAAAGAAGTAAATCTACCAAATGGTCCTGAAATTTTCCAGTTGATCGGTGAATCCATAAATTTGTAAATCGATTGAGATGGTAGCTGTGCATAATGTATTGATAAGGAGGTTTATTTCTTTTTTGCTCAAATAATATCAAAGTATATAAATAGTATTTGTTGTGATTAGTTACTTGTATTGAAAACCGTGTAGCAAAGAATCTGTTATAACTCTCAAATCATTCCTTTGAAACTCGAAAGCTTCAAATTTTTGTTCTCGTTGTTGGGTTTTTGTTCGTATTAGATGCTTTTGTTGTTTTCAGAATGTCAATAAACCTTATTTATCAGTTTTCTGTAAATCAATGGCTCTGCCATTTTGATTTTGCTCTTGAAATTCGTTGAAAAGTACTCACGTTACTCTACTTTCTACACCTATTTCAGCCATAAAAACAAAATAGAACCCAATGTAACACAATGAGCATTATTTGCATTCAAAGTCGAAAGTGATTGCGAGAGGCTTGGTAAATACTGCTCTTATCACAATACAAAATTGTTCCAATTGATCAATTCTCCTGGTTCTCGAATGTAGCCGTGGTTTTGTAAATTGAATGGATGGTACAAAACCTAGGCATTCTACATTCGTTTGTCAAGCATCGAAAGTGTTTGAGTATTCTGTTTCCAGTTGAATTGTCCAATTCATTAAAAATGTTCATTAATCTGAAGGCAATAATTTATTGATCTCTTATAATCAGGCCTGGCATGTACTATTTGCAAACTGTGAACATAGTGTAAGTCGTTGAATGTGAGCTTTTCCTAAAGACAGCTCCTATTTAAATATATTTCTGTTCAATAAATAATATCATAATTTTTAGATACTTCCCTCAGACCGTTGTAACTAATAGGCAATACAATTAACTACTAGCTGATCATGATCACCAACACCAATATGAAGTTAATGTAATAATTTATAATTTGAACAGCTAACTAACAGAACTCCAATATAATTTGTTTACGTGTATTTGAATAATATTATTATAATCTATCGCAAGATTTGAGGTAACTGATAATCATTACAACTAACTAATAAATCATCAATAAATGTAACTCATAATACATTGTACCAGCTGATTCATTTGTATCTGATTTTCACCTGTATCAGCTGAACATTAGTTGAGTTGATGTTTTCGATAACATATATTGTTAAGCTAACCTAACCTAACCTCAACACTAACTTACCTTAACAATAATAACACACACACAGTGATGTAATAGGCCTACGTAACTAATACTAAACTTCGCCAACAAACACAAATCACGTATGTTCCAAAAAACACGATCAAACGAGTGTAATGCGTTGCTGGTCCTTTTTTTCTAAACAGAAGACTCAGTGAAATACGGCATTCACTTGAAATATGAAAGATGAGATGATTGGAGAAGAGAGACAAGCCAAGTAGGAAGCTGTGCCGCTATTGGCTTATTGGCAAGTACTGGAGAAAAATGGAATAGAATGGCTGCCTTCATTTGAATTGGAAGGGTGGAAATTGAAGGGTGGAGGGTCTTGTCAACCCTTGATTTTGATGAAAAAGAAAGAAGTTGAGAACAGAACATGAGAACAGAAAAGTTTGCGCAGTATTCATTGTTTTAGAGAAAGCGTTTGACAGATGGAAATAATTAGATTGCAAAATAATTATCAGAAATAATTGATTGAGATATTTAGGAAGCGTTGTCTGTTAAGAGAAAATTAATTAAGGAGTCTTGCAGCACCAATCAGGAAGCATGCTTTGAAATTTATAGAGAACTTTCAAAGAGTTGTATTTCCTACCTGCTAATTCCATCACATTTTTCAAGTTTATTTCGTAAGACAGATAAAGAGATGATAGTTAATCCACTTGAAAACGAACGTAATTGAGTTAAAGTTTGTTAAATTCAATTATAAGTAGTTTGATCATTCTTGAGGAAGGAATTCAAGAAGTTTTATGCGTTAGCCCTATTGTCTATTTCCTAGTTTTAGGCTATGTTGAAATACTATTATTTTTTGATTTTTAGGTTCTATATTGTGATATTTGAATTACGATGAATGAAATTCTGCCGGTAGGGTCAAAAATACTCGAATGAAAATCGTGTTAGATTGCGTATGAAATTTTTTATAATTATGTATATTCGAGAAATCAAATGTGCAATTTGTTCAATGAGTGAATTTTGCAAGTAATGTAAGGTTAATGATTTCAAAACCAGGAACCAGAAACAATGATTTCAAGTAATTTCAATGTAAAAAAGTACTTAGAACGAAATTTCAAGCACTTAAGATTGTTTCGTTCGTGTGAAAATTTATCTAAATATTAATTTTTGCCGAGGGTTGTGCTTCGGTCGCCTGCAAAACCTCTGTCAGTGTCAGCTTATACAAACAGGCTCGCTTCGCTCGCCTTCAATCTCCTGAAAGGATTTGCTTTGATCATCATATCTCTCAAAAGGGTTTTTTTTCTAGCGTCTAAAAGTCCAACTGAACATCCCTGACAAATTTGAACGCATTCGGTTCAGTGGATTTTTAGTTCTGGTGATGAATGAATCAGTGCCATTTCGCTTTTATAGATATAGATAGATTAAATTTTTTCGTATTTAGAGAACAGCGACCACATAATCCAACATATTGATGATTGAGTTATGAGATGGCTAGTGTAGAAAATACAAGAAGTGATTTTGAAAACTTTAAGTTGAAGTTAATTGTGCTGTGGAACAAGAGGCCCCAATCCAATGGGAGAATCAAACGCTCGTCTCTCAGCCGATCTGACCGATCAAATACCACTCTCGACTCTGCCTCAATATTCATACCTGTACAGCCTCTGATTCAATCATTTCACAGTAGTACTGATTGACAATTCTAGAGTCACAGTTGACATTACGATTCTCAATAATTTTATTCTTGTAGGTCAACAAAAACTGAACATTCATTATTTATTCTCTCTGGTGATGGTCAGGTATTGCACATTCCTCTTGTAACACTCTGTATAAATGATTCATCTGTAGAACATAATTTTCAAAACTAAGCACTGGCGGCTCGTGCCCACAAAACAGGCGAAGAGCTGTACAGTAAAAGATACGGGCACTTCACCTGATTCGTGGGCACGAGCCGCCAGTACATTGTATGTTTTTGAACTGCTGTTGAGAACCAACTAATCGACACTGCAACCGCAGCTTTAGATTGAATTTGATCCAATCAAACTATGAACAGAGCAATAGGTATACTTATACCCAATACATTGTTGTAAAATTTTTAAACTATCTACCAAAAAACTTATGATATTGATTTTAAAATATTTCATAGTTATCCCATTTTCTTTTATCTCGCGAATATTTTTATTGTTTAAAGGTTATTATAGTTTGTATTGAGCTATTTATTTTTTTGTTAAGGCTATAAATTTTATTTATTTAAATAGATTCTATTTTGATTGTGTTTAGATATTTTATTGATTAGTGTGTTGATTGACTCTAGGTTTGAGCGAGACCGGCCTGAGCACACCGGGATTGATAAGCAGCATCGGTCCACGGCCCAGCCAGCGACCCCCCCACACCACGCCGCAGTCCCCTCCGCCACAGTCCCCCCCGCAGTCCCCCCCTGCACACCCACCTAAGCCAACTACAACTTTCGTCAAGCCAACTACTAAGAAAACAAGTCAGTATTCACTAATCAATTTATTATTAATTAACAAAAAATCAATGAATTTGTACAAATTCGTGTATTATAGCCTTCAATTAATTTTTCTAGTCGCGAAAAAGTACGAGACTAGTCGTGGGGAAAAATCAAATCATTTTAAGGGTACTGTGATTATTTACTTTACATTAGTAGCCCCAATAACAAAGTGAAAATTCGTGTGTTTTATATAAGTAAATAAGTGTATAGTTCACGCAAACTGAGAGAAAAGATACCCCGTAAAATGTAAACTGTATTGTTACGGCGTGTCTTCTCAGCTTGCTGATTTCCATGACCAGCCTCTGACTTCCTGTAGAATAACGTTGAAGATTGTATTTAATTTATGCAAGTATACATGGTACAATATGGTATACCATAGTATACTAATGTACTCAATTCACTTAAAATTGTGTACTCGATAATCCGGGTTCAGTTTCTTAGTTTTAGTTTAGTAGAATTCACTTGATTTGATAGATGAAAGTAATGTAAGCATTAGGGGGAAGCATTTACTAAGAACGTATCTGTCCAGTGGCAAGTAAATTCTATTTGGCAATCTTTAATTACTTTATCTTTCTAAAAAACATACAGTATATTCGTCAGCTTTTCTCAAGAATTGACCAATACGCTCTCAAAATCATATAATTATGTTGACTGTCCACTTTTATCCTCAATATGTCCATTTTATCCTTTATCAACATTTTGACATCAAGTTGGGAGAATCATACCATGTTACTCTCTTATCTACTCAATACTTTGTAGTAAAAGTTTTTAAACTTTCTTCGTTGGTACACCAAACAACTTATGATATTGATTTTAAAATTTTTCAACATAGATTTTAACGTTTAAAAAAAAAAATGTTTTCTCCCAATTTTTATTTTGGGAGATAAGAATTTTGTTGTTCATCTATTTGCGGACAGAAGATGATGCTGATGAAGACTATGATAATTTATAAGATTTACAATCTTTTATTGATATAGTTTTTCTGAACTTATTTTGTTTGTTAGCGAATGATGCTTTGATCTCAACAGAAGACGATGATTGTAAAATAACCTGTTAACGGATGTTGTGTTTGTTTTATTTACAGACGATAATGATAAGATCCAGAACGAAGTGGTGAAAAATGAAGAGCTTACCTACAACAAGGCACACAGTGTGACGTTCTCAGCCAACTTGTGGCTGTACCTCCTGACCGCTTCTGTCACTTGGCTGCTTAGGCGATAGGACAGCTGCAGCTGATACTTTCAAAATCAGCTGATTTCTCACAGCTGTTTGCATTCAGACCATGTGACCCACTCTTTAACAACCCCTACTATGGCCTAAACAGACTGGCTGACGTGTATAAAATTATTATTATTACTATGTGTCGAGTAAAGTGGCATCTCTGCTGTGTTTTATCCGGATATGATTACAAGAGATGTGATTGGAGCAGAGCTGTTAGTTAAGATACGGTACGAGCACCGCACTGAACGACTGAGAATAGAGTTTTTAAATTATTAATTTATATAAATGAATTTGATCTAAATAGAGAGAAAACACTCGATGTAACTTATTTTATTCTTCTAATGTAATATTATGTTTAATTATATATTTACTTTAATTGCGATGAATGTGAAAAGAGTTGATGATTATGATGATAATAATATATATCTTCAGATGTGTCAATCAGTTTCTTCAAAACTAGGATGTAGTTGATATTTATTGAATGTTGAAATTTAGTACATTTAATAACATGGTTGTTATCTGACCGGTACATTACTTTACTTATCTCACCTCCTTGAGCATAAAACACATTCAGTCTGGTCGTTGGATTTAACGGGTGTCAAAAACAATCAACACCTATTACTAATGTCCTTTTCGCTTGTAAATAATCATTTGATGTGAGTATATTACTATAAGTTATTGTATCCATATAACATTTGGAATAAAATGTTGCATTTAATTGTGATATATGATTTAGTGTAGTTACCTTATAAAATTAGGATAGAATGACGATAATAATATTAATAATTACTTATTGACAATGTATCTTCATCAATACTGATGATTTCTGTGACCTATTTCATGTGTTGAATCTCTGTGAAACAAGGAATCCCTTTAAATTTTTTGCCGTCTCCCCATTTCTCTGTTCATACCTCTGTCGTCAATTTTTTCTTATCCAGTCTGTAGCATGAAGGGATATTACATTTTCTTCAAAAGCAAATATTATTTTTTAAGCATCATATTTAAAAGATATCTTACTTCAACTATCTAAGCTAAGCAAAGAATTATTCTGTTCTAGTTGCTTGAATTGAAAGTGAATACTGATACTATTAAACAATCTTAGTAAAGTTTTACTTCCTTTTAATTTTTCATTGTTATTCATATAGTTATTTAATAATAGTAAAAACTTCTACCGCATCAATTCATATAAAGATTCCAATCAATTTCTAGGTCATGTTTTTATTTTTTAATAAAAACAATAAAAAGACTGATTTAGATTTTCATCTTGTAGAGTATTTTCGTTATCAGTTCCAACTATTCCAAAAATATTCATTACTAAGTATCGAAAAATGATTAATCAATTACGTTCGCTTATTGAGAATACTCTTAATATGTTTGAATTAGACATGTCGGTTTTTGATATTGCATTTCACAACTATTAATTTTTTCTGAAACTAGCTGCTTAAAATACAGAATCTCATAATAACATTGTAAGATATTGGAACTGAAAAACACGATTTATACTGGAGAATAATTATGCTTCTATGTTTCTTCAATTTCTTTTATCAATTCGAAGTACGGAATTTAACCTCACATTGAAAGATATTAAAACAGGATTTCATTTCAACATTGAATGCTCTTGAAGCTCGAATACTCTTGAAACTTATTTTTATGTAGGTGATTACATCCCAATAGAACCATCCAACATTTGTAAATATCTGTGTACTATATAGTAATTGTTTTCTTGATAATGTGTAAATTGTCTCATGCAAATCCTTCCTTGTATATGAGTTATGTAATCATGTTTCCTAATATTGATGGATATAATATAAATGTAATAAATATAGATTGAATTATGTATAATTGATTGTACTGATAATGGAGTGATTCTCGTGTGTATGATCACTTTTTGTTGTCACCCTGCATAGAGTTCAACCTGAATTACATTAAATCTACCTGATTTCTTTCATTTTGGCGATAATTTAATGAATGTCGTCATTGAAACGAGGAAGTGTTTTAGTGCTCAAGGATAAAGTCTGTGCTGGTCATTATTTGTACTATAAGTAACTTGTATAAAGAAAATATGCAGCTGTATTATTGGTCTAGAGTGCACTCTTTGTTAGAGATTTATTAACCGTAAATCAGTTTCTTCTACTAAATTATGACTTCTGTCATAATTTACACAGAATTATTTTGGAAAGTATAATTATTCTTTGCAACAGAACATAAATGTCAATGTTACAATTTCTAGCTGATTAATTAAGCAGAAATTTTGAACATTTGAAAAATATTTATTGTGTGAGGGTATGTATGTAAAACGTGTCATGATGTTAGTATAGACTAAGTAATTATATGTAAATATATTTCGTTTATTTATTCATAAGTATTCGTTGAATAAATCTAGCTTGAATGTATATTTCCTTTGTGCATTCTAACATGATTTCTGCGTGAGTGTGTTAATTGGATAATATATTGAGGTAAACAACTTGTTTCAATAGTATGTAACATACCCCATCCAATTGCTTACATCAGTTGAATATACCCTACATTATTCTCCCTCGAGAAACTTTATTCCAAAAGCCAGAACATTGATATTCTCCCTCAAAAATCTTGAACCAAGAGCCAGAACTATTTGAAATATTTGAGAAGCTTCTAATGTTGTGTAATAAAGCTTTCAAAAACACTACCATTTAAAATAAAAGTTTATATTGATTCTTCATGTTTTTCTAAAATATTGAGCAAGTCTTCAAATGCTTGATCGTTTTGGTGCTTTCTAGTCCGATTATAATGAACTGAATTTTAAAATTGACAACGTTTTATACATCTATTTGATGTGCCTTATCTGCCTTAGGCTCAATCTGGCACAGAACAAAACTGATGTATCAGTATTTTTCCCTTCCAAATTTGTCAATCTAGATCATCCTTGTTAGACTTGAGCGAGAAATACAATTTCCTAATTCATATTCCAACAAATATTGAAAACATTTCGTAGTTTGATTATTCACTGTTTGGCATCTTCTTCTTCTTCCTAAGTAATCTTTTTTTCAACTCGCACACTTTCAGAATTCTCAACTATAAATTGATAACCCATCCGCAACTCATTCTTTCATTCCTTCTCAGGGGATGAGAAGGATTAGAATTGATTGAAAATAATCAATAAATTAACATGCAATTGATTTTGCTGTAATGTGAGAATTTCGCTTACCGAAAAACTTTAATTCAAATTCGTTACTTCTTAATGTAATTATTATTCCTCAATTTATTTCAGAGTATAAAAGAAGTTAAAGTTTTTTCTACTCGTTTTAGATCTCATATCCTTTAAATTTTTAAAATCTTCTGATACTTGACTCACAACTGATCCACAGTTTTCATTTTTCATTGCTTTTGTATAATAATTTGAAATACATTTGTTTTTGAGCCAATACTTGAAACATTATTTGTCCAATTTACTATTTTGCTTTGTCTGATTTGCCGATTTAGTATTTTCGGAAAAATTGTTTCATTGTGCCATTTCTACTATTTTGAAACATTCGAATTCAGTAGCTAATTATTGCTATATACATTAAGCTCATGCATTAATCTCATTATCTTCATTTTCAAAGTTCCTGTTTGATATTTAATTACTTTTGTATTTTTCTTGTTAAGCCAATGCCATTGTATGATTATATGTTTTATAGCTCTGATTATATTTCGAGATAAGACTTTCTTGGAAGAAGATTCATTAATGAACATTTGCGTATTTTCTTCATTATCTTGCGTCCTTTAAAACTCGCAACTCAATTGTAAATTTAGCATCAAACTGAGTTATTCAATTAGTATGTTTATAAATCCACCAAACAGTTGTATTGAATCAACGGTTTCCAATTCAAAATAGAGTCTGGTGACTCATTGATGGAACATCATTCAAGTTATAGATTCATTATTTTTTGTTTGTAATAGAAGAGAAGTTTATTTCTTGCTCGTTGAAAAGAGACGCAGACGCGTAACAATGTATTATATACAACGGCTCTTCTCAGCGTGTGCGGATAGTGTTGAAAAATATTCAAAGGGTATTCTTATCCTTTGGAACGTATTCAATTCAAACCGAGAAAGTTCAATTCGTCTCCTAAATTCATGTATCGCGATTCAATGACTTCATCATCAAAGGATTCAAAGGATTTCATCATTAGTTATCTCGATCTCAATAAGTGTGAAATAAAGGTTGAATTGACTCGTCAGTGTTCAATGAAACCCAGTATTCTTCAGTAATATTTCATCAGCTGTCCTCTCGCCATGGGCATTTTAGCTACAATCAGAAAGATAAATTCACGCAATATATTCTTAATTTAACAGACCCCTAGATATCAGTTCGTATCATTAATAATTTGTTCGTTTTTAAGCTTCTCAAGACCCACATTTCTACCAGCCTTCTCTGAAAACCCTGTTCCCACACGATTGTCTCTTTCTCATTTGAACTGCTCCTCCGATTTTCATGTTGAACTGAGTTGGAATAAGATGATATTTTTGTAAAAAGTTGTTCTAACAGCTTTAAATGGTATTACAATAATTGAGCCTAAGTTATTCGGTAATCTTAATAGTATGTAACAATTACTGGTACTTAGTAGTAGCTCATTATTAGGTATTTTCTGACGTGTATGTAACAGCAATCACTCTGTACATGTAGGATACTCTCTCAATTTTAATGTTTTGCTAGTAATTTTCGCAAACACCCGAAGTGGAATTGTTTGTAGATAAATTGTAGTAATGTAAAGTAAATATGGATGTTCCCTGTGTAATAATTATTGATTTAAAATATGAATGTATTTAAACAAGTTCACTGTTGTAAAATAATTTATCCTCAATCTCTATCCCAATAAAATATTGTTGGTTACTGTTCCCCTTCATAAAATCCCTGTATTGTATTCAATGAACCAAGAATGTTGATATGTGATTGAATGTGAGAATTGATGTTTAGGAGAATCGTCCAGTATGCCCCAATTTTTATAAAAAGTAGGATTACCTTATCTCTCTCTCTCTCTCTCTCTCTCTCTCTCTCTCTCTCTCTCCTCTCCACATCCCTTATTCGTCCCGCGTTCACTGTCCTTACTTCATTCGTGATCTCATTCCTTCTCTCTTTTGTTCCAAATCATGCATATTAATATCAACTCAATGTTGTTTGTTCCAAATGTATGTGAGGTACGTGTATAATAGATAAATGCTCATTTTTGTATTATTCGGTGTGACTTTTCTGAATAATGACTGTTACAGTATATAGTTGAGACAGTGAAGCTTATATGTAATGTGTTTGAAAATAACTTGAGTAGTTAACTTCGAAAAAACTATTTTTCTTTTATATGATTTATGCGGTCAATTTAAATTAAGAACTTGATCATTCACTCACCGTTCTTCAATAATTTATTTTATAAGTATTATCTTTTCATAAAACGTACGATTTTCAAAATTATTCGTTCCAATTTTCATTTACAATGTTCCAACCTTCCGGTATTATTTATCTAGTTTATTACCGAAATCGTATTCAAAGCTACAAAATTTTTCACTCAACATGTGTCTCAAAATCATTCTGATAGTTTTTTCATACTTTGTAATCTATGAAGTTGATATTTTTTGATGATTTGAGAAATTCTTTGTTCTTGAAATTCACATGTAATTGAATGTGAAGATAATTGAATGTGTTAATATTCTAAGTTTGGATCCGTTTTTAAATTTCAGTAATCTTGAGTTGTTCTATACTTTAGCCATAGTTAATTTTCTAATTTTTTTGAACAATCTGTTTATTTGTTTGTGTTTTTTTATTTACATAATAAATTCGGCTATTCTTGCTATCCTTTCCATTCTTATGCTCTATATTTGCTTGTATGAAGGAAATGTTTTTATTTTCTGAAAATCTAACAAACGAATGATAACTACTATCGTATTTGGGCAATGTACATAAATATACATTTATCCATGACATTTGATGGAAAATTTAAATGTTCATCTTTCTATAGTACTATGTGAGAATCCATCCAACTGTATCGATATTATAAATATTTAGCTTATTCATATTTATTGAATAGCAAACTATAAGATAATTATTTATTATGCGCCTTCTATTCATTATCGATCACTTTCAACAAAACTAACAATTTGCGCCTACATTTGTAATGAAGAGAAAATAGCATCTTTCTGAAATTGAATATTTTTTGACAATAATATTGTATCATAAGAACTCGATCTCAGCGACTTTATTATGTTGAGTTTTTTTTTCAAATTTGAAGATATAGAAACCATTGAAGGAAATTTCTTGAAAGAACATAATTCAAGTTGACACCTCAATATTGAATGTCCTGAGAAAATCCAAGATCGTCATTAGAATTGAGAGGTAAACTCGATAGAGCGAGACTGACTCCTCGATAGAGCGAAATTTATTGAATTTTAATAATCACCAAATTTTTAATAATCGCTGAGATGGTTTCTTAGTGCAAAATCTATTATTTCCTGAAAGAGCTGTTTGTCAAATTCTCAAATTTCTATTGGATATGTATTTTACTAGATGATATTGAGTGTTTATCATTTTAGAGAAAATTTAATTGCAAAATATTCAATTTTATTCTGAAAAAAAGAAAAATTAATGTATTTGATGGTATGGTGCTAATGTTAAATTTGTTCAGAAATTATCTCTTGCAACTATTAATGTGTTCAGTGGTAGAAATTGAATCATATTTTAGGAAATACTCTGTAAAACACTACTGTATGGTCATTTTTGGGATACTAGAAATGAGGATGGATTTTCTGATGATTTGTCAGATGTTTAATGCCAATAAATTAGAAAATACAACTACATTGTATTTTCAGTATTGGGAATTATAAATTGAACTCTTGATTGATGGTTTCTGTGTTTAGATATGCCTTATATTGTAGCTGGAAATTTGTTTCAATTCAAAAGTTGAAATTCTAATAAGTTCCTCAATAAATAAGTGAACTGACTACAATTTTAGTATGTCAGTGTAATGGAAGTATATAGATTATTACCTAAATTGACAATTTTATGAAGTTCTATATTAAGCGAATGAAGTTCGCTCGTTTAGCGATAATGTCAAAATTTATTATTTTTTCTAGATCCGTGAATTTTGTATCATAATATTTTACTAGGCTACAAATAGATTTAATGTAGCATAACTCGAAAAGCACTTGATTTTCAATTTTTGGTAGGTTTCCGAATCAATCCACATTATTATTAGCTTCAACAAAAACCGATAAAAGTACCAATACCAATTTGATTGAATAATAATAAAATTATGTATTGTCCTCAAAGTTTTAATTCTGAAACATCAAATCATACGATTCAAAAAATAGCTTCATCAGTAGTTCTGGAACTGGGCTTTAAATAAATAATTCCTATTGAAATAAAATAAGTCACTTTAAAGGATTAATTTGTGTGCCCTCAGAAACAGACAATAATCAGAAATGCTGAAGCTACAAGAGTAGAAGCTCGAATAGAAAGTTCAAGAGAATTAGAATGAGATTCACTGAAGGAATATTGAAATTTTAATCAAATCTCATTATAATACACTTACTTAGTGTAGAAGGAGTAATAACAGAACTTATCCGATTTGAAACACACGTGATTTATTTAAATTTTAACCAATTTCTTATTGTCCGGTTCAGGAGAATCAATAGACCTGTATTTATTGTTTATATTGAATACGCTTGTGATTTATCGAAGTCTCACCTTGATATAGGATGGAAGTTCAGTCTTGAAAACAGTCACGTATTATTCTAATGTTTGGAGATTCATTACTGTACGGTAATGAATTGTAGTGATTCATAGTTACTGTAACGACTGGTTTGGAGCATAACTAGTTTCCATCCAATATTGTTGCTCTCTATATTTGGAAAAGGTAGCTTTTTTAATTGACTGAGTTTTATTTTCATAGTTTTTTTTTCTATTGAAGTACTGTATCTCTACTTTTTCTCAACTTTCGGTTTGTTTCAAATAATTCACGTATGCTCGGAGTTTGTACATATAAAATAGAATTTAATGTATGGAAAGAAGAGCTGTTATTACATGAGAAATGCATAGCACTATGCTCAATTTAAAATTCCATAACAATATTGTCATTCGAAAAATACTAAAAACTTGAATTTTACTATTACGCATTTATTTTGGGTTTTTTCTAAACTTTATCAGTTTATTCATTGATGTGTAGAAATCATTTGTGCATCAACGATGCATATCTTCTATCTCTAATTGTAAAATATGTTTGAAAAGAAACAATGTACAGCCTATAGTTGAATAAGATATCCTACAGTTGAATTCGTCAGAGAAATATTTACATTTATACACGTCTAATAAAAAGCCATTATGTATTGCAATTTCAAGTGGAGCATGTTTTATCTTATTCGGTGCCATTTTCTTGTAAATATGAATAGAACGATAGTATTGAAAGTTAGATTGAAATGGTTTTCTGTTTAATGTTTCACTTATCTGAAGGCACTATCTACATCTTGATGAAACTGTGACTGTGATGTGGATACTAATTGAAAACATTCACAATCAAACATATAGAATAATGGAGACACATTATTCTATGCGTAATTGGTATGTAATAATATAATTGCTTATCCAATTTCAATAGCCATTTCACAGTCAAACAGTGTAAGTAGCTGTTATAGAAGTGACCTCCTTAATGACCATTTTGTCTTGTGGGTCTGTTGAGTGTTATCTATCCATATTATCTGTGGTTTTCGTCAAAATAAAATTAGCAAAGCGACTTACCAGCATCTTTCTTTCTTAAATGTGGAAGACAGAAAAGAAAACGTCAACGGTACATACTCTATGTTGAACTCTGTTGTAGGCAATTATCAAGCACCTTAGTCATTACACTAAGCTACATTATGAAAATGTTAATTTTATAACTGACTTTTGTACAAAATAAATAACTGTAATGTATGAAACCGTTTGATTTCTAATTTTTTTGAGTAGCTACCTACACCCAATTCGTTAGTTTCATAAGGTGAACCTAGCATAGCCTAGTTCTAAACACTCTTAAGAGGTTCTTATAATAGCCACGTAGTTTCTGCTACATAGCTTTCAACTCTCAGGTAGAGGCTTAGTAGGCAACTATAGTGGCTGGGTCTGAACCTCCAAAGAGTGAAGAACTGACAATTTTGAAGGAATTATCAGTATTATATGCAGAAGCGATTTCGCTACTAACCAGTGCCGCATTTAGCAGTTCAGCGCCCCTAGGCCTACATACCATAAAGCGCCCCCTCCCCCTACACCTGAACTCCTCGTCTTCTCCGTGGACTATGACGACACCCCCATCCCCCATAGATACACATACATTATTTTTCCCATACTCTTTTAGATTGAAGAAATATAATTATATAGGCTAAGAACTTGGTAAAACATACTAATTATTCTTGATGATATTGCACTGTCAAAAGTTATCAGGATGGTGTGTAGAATAACTTAAGAAATGTGAGTTTTTAGTAACTTTTTCTCAACTCTAAAATAATACAACTCACTTTTCTGATGAAGAACATTCACAAAGTATGAAAATAAGAAATAATTACAATACGTTAAGATTGATACATTAATAAACAATCGTATTTTAGAGCTTCATTAGAAAGGACGGTCTAACAAAGTCTAACTTTTCTGCAAAAAAAAACATTCAAGGTCAAAAATATACAGTAATAGTAGTTGGTAAAATTCTTATTTTATAGAAATTTTCTTTTTTGCTTGGATTCTACAAAAGTTCTCGTTATTTCTCCGAAGTCAATGCTTTCAGTAAGTTCAGACTCAATAGCCATTGAGTCGCTTCAGCGTACACGTGTGATAACAACCATGAATCATATTTCATATTCATAACACTGTGAATGTTGGTCGCTCGCTACCATTGTTATTGTTGGATATTCAAAGTTTAGTTAGTATATTTTCCTTCGAAAATAAATAAATATTTGCTGCTAGCTGCACACAAATTTTTCGATCGCTTGTCCGATCATATCTTATCATCCTTATCCACGTTCGTGTGTGCGCTTCTTGAAATTTTGCGCCCTAGGCCTGGGCCTAGTGGGGAATGCGGTACTTCTACTAACAACTAACTAATGACTATCTGTCTAAAAGACTTGCTAGGAATATCACACTTCCACTAATGATAATAATTTTTTTTTAGAATAATTAGCTGAAGGAAATGAAAATTATCTCACCACTTTTGACAAATTCCATATAAATTTATATTTTGTGTATTATTATTATTATTATTATTATTATTATTATTATTATCAATATTATTATTATTTCGTCGCATGAAACCGCATTTAATGAGCACAGCTCAAACGGTGGACGATATGTAAAATGGTTGGTTTTCCTCCATTGAGGGAAGAATTTTGTTCATTTCAAAATAAAAATCAAATCAAGTCGAATTTCAATGATTTTTACATCATTAGGGTTCCGGTACTTCAACGAGAATTTAAGAAAATATCATAGCACTCTTTCAATGAATACGGACAGTATTCAATAAGTGTAGTTTTGAGAGCTGCAATAATTTTCTTGAGACTGTAATGATATTTTAGTTCTTCTGTCAAGCAATTGTGGAAAGTCCGGCATAATGTGGTCCCCCTCCAAAAGTGAAAATCTATGAGTGGGGTACTGCAGGGTAATCATTTTATTTCTAGTGTGATACCTGTGTGAGATGTTATGGAATATGAATTTCTGCCTATTACTATAAACAAAAGATGCAGTATCCAAAAAATAAAGGGCTGGAACTGTTAACAGCTTGAGATTTTTGAATATTGGTTTACATGAAACCTTAGATTCGGCCCCCTCAATAACTCTGATTGCTTTCTTTTGCTTTCGAAAAATATTTTGAAGATTTGTTTGACTGCTACCCCAGAATAGAATTTTGCATCTGACATGAGACATGAAATAGCCATGATAGACAGTTAAAGCTGTTTTTTTATTTGCCACTCGGGCTATCGTTTTTAGAGCAAAAATAGCACGGGACAATTTCACATCTAATGCTTTTACGTGACTACCCCACTTTACATTTCCCTGCAGGTCAACACCAAGGAATCTAATCAGCTCAGCAGCGCAACATTCTTCTCCTGTTGCTGAGTAAAGGGTACGTGCAAAGCTCCCAGAGCCCCCAGTAGAAAATTTGAGATAATGGGTTTTTTCAAATTTAATTTCAAAAGATTACAGCTGAACCATTGGCTAAGCTGGTTGAGAGCCTGCACCAATTTCTGCTGGACTTCATCATCGTCTTTACCCTTCACAATAACAGTGGTATCATCTGCATAAAGAATGAGGTCAGAGTCAATGAATGCTATGAGGCAGGTCATTGATAAAAATATTGAATAGCACAGGACCCAAGATCGAACTCTGAGGAACCCCACATAGATTTCTTCTCCATTCTGATGTCTCTACACCGTCACCTCCACTTGTCAGTTTAACCGCCTGAAATCTTCCAGAGAGATATGAATTGAAAAACCGGCCTGCCTTTCCTGTAAATCCATAAAATTCCAACTTATCAGCAACAATTCATGGTCGACCATGTCGAAGGCTCGGGAGAGGTAACTTGTACCTGTAATAAAATGTGTATCTTTTGATAGATTATGGAATTTGAAGAATAAACATGCTCTTTGATTCGATTCATCAGATTATTTCCTATATCATAGTGTATTTTCCTAACATTGAATACGCTACAAGCTTTAGAATAATCGAACATCTTAAAATCCTTCCAAAGGATACTAATCCAAGCATTCTTGTCTCCTATTGGTTGAGCGATGGGCCACGCCCGCACAGGCAGTAGATTTGGAGTATTTCACCTTGAAAAGCATTGCGGGTTGCATAGCCTCTTCACAAAAAAATGGGAGAAACGTCTCTGGCCACGCCCCCTGAGACAGTTACTTACATTCAACAGGTGGCTGATTCGAGGATTCTTGTCAGCTATTGGATGAGCGATAGGCCACGCCCCCACAGGCAGTAGATTTCGAGTGTTTGGACTAAGAAATGTGAAAATACATTGCGGGTTTCATACTCTATCCACGAAAAATGAGCAGAAACGTCTCTGGCCACACCCCCTGAGACAGTTACTTAAATTCAACAGGTGGCTGATTTTGAAAATTTTTGATATTGCTATTTTGAAGACATCATTTCCATGCTTGAATTTTAAACTGTTTAATTTCATAGGGAAGTGTCCATCCGTTATGAAGTTATGAAAAAAAATTGGAGATTAGAAAAAAACTAAAGGGAATTTGGCGTTTCGCCAATGACATTTTCTGTTGGTTTTAGTTCAAAGAAATCGTGGTGGTACTTGAATATGGGTGTTCCAAAAAGAACTGATTCAAGTAATTTACCACCACGGTGTTTTTCAAGCTATAACAATAGAAAATTATTTGGGCAAAATGCTGAAGTTGCCTTAGTTTTCCTGTAATGCCAGGCGCACACCATCACAAATTCGTTGCGAAGATTTGTTGCGGTGCGAATTCAATTCTGAGAACATTGTGGTGTATGTGCTAGCACAGACCGATGCGTTGCAAAATATTTGGTTTGCGAATATTCGCAGCAAATGCTGCATGCAGCATTTGCAGTGCTTTTTGCATGCGAATATTGTGGCTCGTTCAGGAACTAACACTAATTTTCGTCTGCAAGTAAACGGACTTGAACAAAAAGGAAGTCAACTCTCGGTACATTGGAAATGAACACTGAACAATTGTTAGCGATTATTTTCACATACCAAATATGATGATTTTTGGTATTATACCAATATGTATGATTTAAATCACAAAGATTACAAGAATATAAGAGAAAAATACAAGATTTGGTGTGATATTGGAAAAGCTGTCTATGTCCCAGGTAAGTTTCAGTTTACTTCAATAGGCTAATCGGGCTATTGAGCAGTTATTATGCACCTTACTGTAGGTTATATCATAATTCAGGATATTATTATTGTATTACAGCATCATTATTACAGTTAACTTCAGTATCTCTTCTACCCTACTATTGATACATTAGGTAGTTAGGTTAAATACTCAAATTTTTCCGTGCTCTAAGTTACTATTATTTCGCTTTATTGGTGTGCGTGCCCCAGCGTTACAAATGTTTTGCCTTCGGCTCGAAATCGGAGTCCAATTTCTTGGAACCACCGCAACGAATTCGCGACGCATTGGTTTGTGCAAGGCTTAATCCGCCATTTTTATGATCTTCCATTATATATTGAATATGGATTGACACTGCTCTATGAAATTTGGCAGGCACAAGTATAAGTACCGGTATGGAGTTTTTGAATATGGCCATCTAGAAATGGTCATCTAAATATGGTCTCTAAAAATGGTCATCTCAGAAATTTTCAATGTCAGAAATTTTCAAAACGGCGGTAGACTAAAATTTCAATTTGAAATTTGCTTTTGAAAATAATGTTTTTAGAAAATACTGTACCATTGAAGAAATGTAGAGCTTTAAATTCTGAAGAAAATATTGCCTGAATTGTCCAAATTCAATAATAAAAATAACCGAAGTACAGTACTGCAATTTTTTATTTCCAACCATGTCACCATGAAGTTAGTCAGGCTTGTCGGGTACGAATTATTATTATTACTTGTTTTTGAGTGATGAATTATGCGGTAGGAAAGACCAGACGGAACGGGAATCGAACCTATAACCGGTTCAGACTTATAAGGCGGTGTGACTCTCCAGCTAACTGATATGAGTTGTGCATCTTGTTGAATGTATCAATATTGAAAAGCAATTCAAATTCCAATTCTTTATTTCCACATTGCTCATCCAAAATAATTATACGAGTATATACTCATGGTTTAAAAAATTCCATTTCAATTGAACCATGGAACAATTCATTGCGTTTCATGCACTTTCGAATCCCATCAATAATCGGACTAATTAGATCACCTGTCATCATAATTAATACGTCACAATGGCGCATGCGCATATGCATTTAGAGTGCCTTTTCCGTCTTCCATGCGAAGTTTCCACAGACGTCAGTTATCGGCTGTTTCTCGTGAGTTGTGCATTGTTCTATGATCGGTCACTCAGATCTTGTCAGTTCCCTGTGGTGTGAGCTCAGTGCCGGCTCAAACCGATCACTTTATTATTATTCATTAGTGTGTGATTAAATTGAACTCGAAAAATGCCGCAATTTCTGAAAATTTTTGTGCTGATTTATCTAACACTTCTCACTTTGGGGAATTGTTCAAATGAAGGTAGGTTTCAACAATTTCTATACAGATACCGATGTAGAGTTTGTGTATTGTAATTTTATGTATTGTTTATGTAAGAGTTTACAATATGTGTTGGGGTTTTCTTATTTTTCTTATTGAATAATTTGTAGTACTACTCTACTTTTCCTATCGTATATGGGACTCATATCTGCGCACAGACTATTTTGCAGATATTACATTTCTCCAAATCAGTCGTTTCCCGTTTCTGGAGGAATAGTAATTGTTGCATTACACTCTAGCTGATTAACTGCATGTTATTCAGAGGTGTTCTGCATCTTCACTTGGTTGAGAAGACTGGCTTATGGTTGAGAGGATCGACGTGCTAACCACACGTTACCTCTATCCTGGTTGATGATTATTCGCCTGCTGTATTTTCTGTCCGGGCTGGGTGGGCATTCAGGCGGGATGGGGGTGGCTTTGGCTCGGTCGGTGATGGCTTGGGGGCTGTGGGTTCTATTGAGAATTTATGGCTTTTGGGCCGGTATTGGCCGGGCTGGAGTCGTTTCCCCGTCTTGTTTGGTGAATATGAAACTGGCAACCAGATGTTAGGCCTAGGCCCTTCATAGGGCTGTTGCGCCATTGACAAACAAACATTTCTCCAAATCTGAATAAATGAATGGATTGGGTACTGTGGGTAACTTCAATCATAATTATGTAAGCTACTTTGTTTTAATCTTCCCTTTTTGGGATTTTTTGAATTCTAGAGTAGGGTTCAATAAAAATCTTTAAACATTCATTTTTTTATTGTGTTTATGAGAATATTATAATATTCTAAAAGCTTATTTGGTAAGCTTAAAGATTGTTAGGTAAGTTTCAAAAGTTGGATGTTATTTTGGTTCACAAGCATTGGGCCAACAAAGTACCACTAGTTTTTAGAAACTTTCTCTGAAATTGGTGTTTCATAGCCATAGAAAGTTATTGATGATTCATAAGAGATAATGTAGTTTTTTTATCAATTTATAAATCAAGGATGCGTCAGTTGTTAGTTGTTCAGGCACTGTATCATTTCTATCCATTTCCTCAATTAATAAAAGAATAACTAATGAATCATAATTATAATATCCTGCATACAGGTACAAAGTTTTCAATTCATATTATTATTTAATTCGATTGAAATTTGTACTAATTTTCACTATCGCTACTATTACCGTAGATATACTTTTCTATTGTATAGTTTTCTATGCTATTACTTTGGTGAAATTGGTCGAATGTTAGATGAATAGTGGATATTAGATAGGTGACATAATAAATTCTTGGTTGTAATTGAGCGGGTTTAAAGTTTCACAACAAAACATCAGCTCTACAAATTTTATTGTAACTTAACAGTGAAAGAATGAGAGATTGAGAGTTACAGACACTCCTCGTTCCTTACAGAGCTATATTATGATATATTACATAAGAAATAGTCTATAACTTTTCTCCCATTATAGTTTTTATTTTTTTTTTTTTTGTCAATGGCTCAACTTACAGCCCTGCCAGCTTGTTGCCAGTTCCATATTCACTCCACTATACAGTCCGTCCAAGCAAAGAAGATACCCTGGCAAGACGGGAAGACGACTCTAGCCCGGCCAATACCGGCCCAAAAGCCATAAATTCTTAAATAGAACCTACAGTCCCCGAACCAACACCGATCGATCCGAAGCTACTCCCCACCCCGCCAGAATACCCTCCCCGCCCGGGCAGACCGTAATCAGCAGGCGAGTTATCATCAACCAGGATAGAGGTAACGTGTGGTTAGCACGTTGATCCTCTCAACCATAAGCCAGTTTCCGTAACCAAATGACGGCGCAGGACATCTCTGAATTACATCCAGTTAATCAGTTAGAGTGTAATGCAACAATTACTATTCCTCCAGAGACGGGAAACTACTGACTATCTTCACTGACGACAGCCAATCTCTCAAAGAAGGTGGATAGTTTTTCTTACCTAATGATAAAATACGTTTGATTTAGGGGTGACTGAAGTATCTTTACAATTAATAAATTTATAATCCTTATATTTTAATCTTAGCATTCTTAGTAAGTTGATATCTATTTGTATCGTTAGAATCCATATTACCAACATAAGTCACCTTAGATTAATAGTTTTATGATAATTCTGATCAATATAGAATGCTTTTGATTCAAATCTAATTTCAATTGAATTTTAGGTTTGAATAGATTGTGATGACAGAACTATGATGACCACAGTAGTAGGCCTACTGTGATTCATACGGTACTTCGTGACTGAATAACTAACCTATTTGGTATCCTTTTTATAAGCTTAAGCCAATAATAATTAATCACTTGAAAATTACCGATGAGATTTGAATTATTTTATACATTCAATTATTCAATGATTCAATGATTTATTTCAGACCAAAAACTATAAAGTCATTATTACAACACATAATAATTCTTATAATAGGTACATTATTCAATCAATTATATATAACAGTTGCAGTTGAATAAAAGATACATTCAAATTTTCAACTCATTATGATTATAATGAATTATCACGGATGAAGTTAGGATACACGGTAATTACTAGTGGTTACATATTGAGAATCATGAACGCCAATGATCCATTAGGTACTCTAGTTCTAGTACAGTATAACGAAGAGTACATGATACATTGCATTAGAGTGTAATGGCACTTTATTAATAATTAAGCAACAACGACTTTAAAAGAAAATGATGTAGCCTACAGTATTAACATAGCTACATCAAATACAAATGAATAAAATTAATAAAAAGTATTAATACGGATGGAATAAACTAACAAAATACTGATACAGTGAATTGTTATCAACTGCAATGATTTTATATTTATCAATATTTTTTGTTTGTCAATGGCTTAGCAGCCCTGTGAAGGGCCTTGGCCTATCAGCTGGTTTCAGATTCATATCCACTTCACTATACAGTCCGTCCAATCAAAGAAGACTCCCACCCCGGCAAGACGGGAAAACGACTCCAGCCCGGCCAATACTGGCCCAAAAGCCATAAATAACTCTCAAACAGAACCTACAGTCCCCGAACCAACACTGACCGAGCCGAAGCCATCCCACCACCCTGCCAGAATGCCCTCCCAGCCCAGACAAAGCATAAAGAAGGAGAATAATCATCAACCAGGATAGAGGTAACGTGTGGTTAGCACGTTGATCCTCTCAACCATATGCTAGTTTCCGTATACGGAAATAACCAAGTGACGACGCAGAACACCTCTAAATAACATTCAGTTAATCAGTTAGATTGTAATGCAACAATTACTTCCTCCATCAGTTACGGGAAACGCCTTACTATCTTTACCAACGACAGCCAATCTCCTAAAGAAGGCAATTATAATAATTTATCAATATATAGGCTTGAAATTTTCTATAGAAGCCAAATGGCACTAATTGGTTGATCAGCATAGCTAAAATTGTACTGAACAAATACAAGAGATTCCATATTTGTCATAATCGGTTCGTGCTTGTCACGAAATTTTCATCATTTTTTCAAAGATACGCACAGAATCCACGTTTTTCGTCGTTCTCATAGTTTTTTGGAGAGTCTAGAACTAATTGGCAGAAAATGTTAAATTTTTTTTGCGTTTTTCAGAAGTGACTGACAGACTTACCGCTGTTATAATTTCCGAATAATATTCAATACTCTTTGTGATTCGCTGGCTTGAAAAGTTTTCGACAAAGTCGAATATTCTAACAAAGAAATGATTGTTACAAACGCAATTATAGTGAATAAGTATTGTATTTCTCTGATAAAATTGAATATTTTTAGCAAAGTTTGAGCCTGGATTGTGAATAATGGATATTTGTGGGTCATTACATCTTGTACGGTGATTATAATTCTTACTGAAAGCATAAAGAAACTAGATAATATTTCAATCCTCTTCGCTGAAAGAAAAAGATTTCAGTTCCAATTGTGAAGAGAAGAGCCCACATATGTCAGATCTCCTTGTGTTAGAAGTAAAATATCAGTTTTATCAATAAATTTTGACCGCCATTCTACACGCTTCGACTAAAATTAAGCCAAATAGAAATAAGAGATTGAGTAGAGCTACCAACAAAACATTATCAGCTGGTGAATAATGTTTTGTTTCAATAAACAGCTGATATTACCCTGAAACAGTACATGGCTAGTGTTGTGGAAATATCAGATAGAGAACAAGAAAGTGTTACTCTGATCAAATGTCTCAAAAGATGATCCCTCCAATCACTCAGCGTTTAGTGGGAGAAACAAGCTTTCAAGTACCGGTACTGTGATCATTACCTGTGATCAACCCTGCTTGGTTAATAAAAATGACCCTTGTATAAGTGCGGCAGAGAAAACGGACATTTTTGAGACAGGTAGTACTCTTTCTCTCCGTCACCGAGAGTAGTGAGGATGGTGGCGTTTTGACTCGTGAGATCTTACCATTTTTTGTTTTCTAATCCCATAGAACACCGCGGTTTCGCCTATGATTGTTTTTTTTCTCGAAATAATGAGTCGTAAAGCTTGAATTACCATTATTCAAATTCACTTCCACATTCATCAAAATAGAGCTGTTCCGTCTTTAAAACACCATCCCGTAAGATAACAAGCCCCGAATTATGAACGAAATGAAGCATGAAATTCTCGTGAAAGTTACCCAAGTTGAGAGAGCGATGTTGTAGATTCAAAAAAGTATTTTTGTTGATGAAAATAATGTTTTAGCCGAAAATTTTCAATCACTAAACGTATAGAGGATTCAATTTCGAAAAAAATCCCGTTTACTTGAAATTTTTATAATCTGTAGTTCCAGTTTTATGGATATTGATAATTTTTCTATGGAATGCGGCATCCACCAATTTTGAATCTGCCATTATACAGCATCAAGTGGTTCAAATATCCTTAGATACGGTACCGTAGGTAACGGAGTATACGGTTCTACTGCTCTCTTCACGAACTTGGGCTCAAGAATACACAAGAACTCCTTGGAATTCTTGGACTCAAGAATTGGAAAGAATCTACGAAAATGGCAAGAACGCACTGTATCAACGATTTCGCCCACCACATGCCTGATGTGATTTTCCACACTTGACCATCTCAAATAGTATTTCCAAGCGAACATCTTGACATCAATAAATTGACTAAAAACTTTTATTCCCATTATTTTTTATAAACCGTCCGTCTTCACTTTCAATTTCATAGAAATCTAAATTTCATGGAAATCGACTGAAATGGAAAACCACTAATAATTTGTACAAAGAAAGTATAGCCTAGTAAATCTCACTTAATTAACTTACTCAACTTACTGGTTGGCTACATTTTCTAGAGTAGGCTATTCGAACGTATTAACTGTTTAAAATACAGTTGTATATTAATTCGGCCTACTTCTATCGTGAATTTTGCTCAAGGACTGAACTTATTATCAATTAATTTTAGGATTATCAAACGCTTTCTTAGAACAAATATAACCGTATGAGAGTAATTTTTCCGTTTCAAAATTAATTGATGAATAAATTGTGATCTAATAAAAATGAAAACCCACGCCACACTGAGTAATAAAAACACAAGAATATGCAGAATCTGTGAGACACAAAAAACAATGTTTGAAGAAAAGACTATTTCCTGCAACCGAACCAAATGATGAGAGCCGTCGTTTTATCAAGCTCAAGGTCCAAGTTGAAGAAACCGGAACTGATTTATGTGATTGTTGTAGAGAAAATTTGTTCAAGGCGATGCGAAGTGTATGAAGAAAGGAACGTCCATGTCTGTTATACCGTACTTATTTAATTTATAATCAGTGAAGAATGATACGAATTTTTGGAGACCATACTATCTTAAACTCTATGAAAGATCATACTTGGAGATCATACAGTATACATTCATTTACATCACCGTAACGTTTCTGCATGATTTGAAATTACGTTTTAAAGTCGAAAAACTCTCCCACACTATATTACCTAATCTTAACACATTTTTATTGAAGATGAAAAACGATTGAAACATTTCAAAAGAAAACCAAAGCTTCTTGAAAGAGATTGGTGAGTTGATGAGATCGCTTCACTCAGATTTGATAAGAGACTCGCTATAATAATATTATTATTCTATATAATAGTCCCCTCCTTTGGGAGATTGGCTGGCTGTCGTTAGTAAAGACAGTCAGTCGTTTCCCGTTTCTGGAGGAATAGTAATTGTTGCATTACACTCTAACTGATTAACTGCATGTTATTCAGAGGTGTTCTGCATCTTCACTTGGTTGTGAAGACTGGCTTATGGTTGAGAGGATCGACATGCTAACCACACGTCACCTCTATCCTGGTTGATGATTATTCGCCTGCTGAATTTTCTATCCGGGCTGGGAGGCATTCTGGTGGAGTGGGGGGTGGCTTCGGCTCGGTCGTTGTTGGTTCGGGGGCTGTGGGTTCTATTGAGAATTTATGGCTTTTGGGCCGGTATTGGCCGGGCTGGGGTCGTTTTCCCGTCTTGTCGGAGTGTCTTCTTTGCTTGGATGGACTGTATAGTTTGGTGAATATGAAACTGGCAACCAGCTGGTAGGCCTAGGCCCTTCATAGGGCTGTTGCGCCATTGACAAACAAACAAATATAATAGTATTATTCTTGTGGCCTTATAAGTATGATTTGTATGATGATAAATAAATCTCATGAGATTATAACTGACCGCTTATTGACAGTTCCAAGAGTTTCAATTGCGTGATTTCAAGTTTTCAAGATCAAGATCACTCTAACCTACATGAGTGCTTTACTCATTCCTCATCATCAATTTATTATCATCACTCGTCCCATTACCAATATAAACCTTATTTTTCCTACCTAACAATGAATACACCCATCATGTACAAATCTCCGCCCGTCACCTAAAAAATAGTTAATAGGAAGATACTTATACTGTTATTATCATGTTCAATTAAAATTAGCAGGATAGCGATTGGCCAAGGCGCAAAATATGCAACCCGCTATGCAACAACAGCTTTCAAAATCATCACTATTGCCGTAATCTGAGAAAGATTTTTTTTCTAAGAAAAATGTTAACACAACATTTCTAGACCTAATCTGAATATATCTACCAAGTTACAACATTTTCTGCCGAGTATTTCTCAAAAAATGTAAGAAAATGCAAAAAAAAACTACAGAAAAACGCAGAAAACTTGAATATTGTGCACAGTCTTGGAAAGTTTCAAAACCCAATTTTAGTGGTTCTTAATGCGCGTCTGAACAATGTCCAACTGAATATGCCTGCCAAATTTGAACGTATTGAACGATTTGGTTCTGTAGATTTTTAGTTCTGGTGATGAATCAGTCAGTCGCAGTCAGCAAGTGCCATTTCGCTTTTATATATAGGCCTACTATATAAATTTCTGCAGAAAAGGCTGCCAAAATTCTACAATACAAAAACTCGTCGAAATCCTGTAGAATACAGATTAGTTTTCAAACTAATTTGCTGGTGACTCACAGTATCTGATAAGCATAATAATCAAATAAATGATTACTGGAACCAGTGAATCAGTGATGGCTTATAGGCCTACGTCGTCATTCACTAAAGTATTTCCGACGTTCTCACAGACACATCAATAAGTTATTTTTGCTATGTTGATTGAATAACACGAGTACTGTAATACAGATTCAGACGATTTGTTGAAGAATAAGCTCGTAGAGAAATTGCGCAGAATTACCAGCATCATAATAATAGCAAGTAATAATTGCTGAATTGGTATTTGATAGCGGGATTTTCCTCTCAATCGACTGGAATTACATTTCATCAAAGTCAAAAGTCTACTTTATTGTGAATTTTTGACCAATGTTTCTTCTTTGCTTGAGGCTGCATAATACTTTGATGATCTAGACAGTGTCGTAGCCAGGAATTATTTTCGGGGAGGGGGTGAATTGGAGGGATATATTTCTCTCCCGCGGAAAATATTTTGGAATAATATTAAATTAACTAATAATATTAAACTAATAAGCTTATTTTTCACTACTTCTATAATTTTCAAATGTTTCATGATTCAGGACCTGAAGCCTTAATGTATGGAAAATTTTCAAAATGTCAAGGTAAGGTAACTTTGTCAAGTTCCACAAGATTCAAATCTTGGAAACTTAATGGAAAAAAGAACATAATGGAAAAAAGCCCCAGGTTTAAGTAATTGAAAGGGATAAGAGTAGCCTAGTAGTAGAAGTGGTCATTCAACTACCCAAAACTTAAGGAGAAAAAACTGTAACATGAAATAATTCATTGATAAAATAACTCTATTTTATTATTATTGTGATAATTATTTGTGAAGGAAAGTATAAAAGGGACTTTCAATTATTAATAATATAGACTCTAGTAATTATTAAGAAGTGAGAACAGTACAGAAACTATTTGTAAAGCAGTTTTAATCTATACCTATCGACCGAGCCAATTTTCTGAAAGTGAGGGGATTACAAATGTTAGAGAAGAAGATTGAAATTAACGAGATGTATAAGAAAAATTAATTCCTTGGAGAAAAAAGCTTGATTTATCTTCAATATCATAGAATTAGAAGCTTCTAAGATTGGACATGATTATGTAACATTGTGTAAAAAATTGAAGTTTAAAAGTTGATTTCAAAATCAAAATTCAAATTACAATTCAAAATCAATAATATTAATGAAGTGAAAGTCTTATGGCCGGTTTTTACAAGCATTTTCAACCTTGAAAATTCATCAAAGTTTAAGGAATCCTCAAATTTTGACGAATCGTCTAATAGAACAGCTGACATTATCTATCCTTATAACATAGGAGGCAGTCTTTGAGTAGTTGTGAAGGTGATATTGTGGTAGTTATCCATAATAAATGAAGAGACAAGTGTTGTCAAACCACTGATTTATTAGAAAATCGAGATATTTTCTTATAAATCAGTGGTTTGACAACATCTTGTCTTTTCATTTATTAGAAAGTAGAGTCAGTAGACTTCATTTATAGAGTCAGTAGCCGTTCTATAGACGATTCCACAAAATTTGAGTATTCCTCCAAGTTTGAGGATGCTTGGAAAAACTGGCCATTAAAATCGATTAAATAATTATGAGTTTCCTACATTGAATATGTGATCATTCCTTTTAAAATTTGCTATTATATAAGAAACACTGTTTATTTGGTTACCGGTATATTTAAACTTATCATATTTTATGTACACACTGAAACCTATGTATATCAATGAGAATATAGAGTATCCTAGAGACAATTTGCATTCATTCCTACCATACAATGTTCGGCCTGATAAGAGCATTGTGTTGATCCTTATGTGGAATAAAAGTTATTAGAGTTTCAAACAGAGCTAGAAAACTGGCCGTAATTAATTGATGAGAAAAGTTCCCACAGACGATGATATCCATCTGAAATATGGCATTGTCTCTCTATGTGGGTTAACCTTGAGTACCTATTCTTGACTCGCTTTCAGGGCCTTGAATGAGTGTGGGCAATCATTTTTCTTTCAGCGGGCAATTAGGAACTGCTCTTTCTTACCGGTGTAGTGTACACCGGTATACGGTACACCGCCAGCTTCGGGTTTATCCAATTTCCCGACTCGAATACTTTTAGCTATACGTTTTTATGGAACCAAATTTTTCATTTCTACTTGTGGTTTGGTAGTTTCTATTCATCTCCTTGCTAGTCGGGTTGGAGTAATATATTAATAACTAGCCGACAGGCTCGCTTCGCTCGCCTTCTCCGCCTAGCCAGTACCCCCGGCAGTATAGGCAGTATATACTGCCTATATACTGCTTTATATACTCGCTTCGCTCGCCTGCAAAACCTCTGTCAGTGTCAGCTGAGACAAACGGGCTCGCTTCGCTCGCCTGCAAATTCCGTTCAGAAGGGATTCGAAATTTATTGAGCACAGCATTTCTACACCTAATCTGGACCTGTTTACCTAATTTCAACATTTTCTGCAAATTTGTTCTCGAAAAATCTAAGAAAAACTCAGAAAATTCCAAAAAAAGTAAAACGCTAATATTAAGCGTAACCTTGGGAAGTATATCGGACATAGTTTGGAACTTGATTCAATATCTTCCAAATTAGTTTATCTATAATATCGCTGAACCATTGAATTTACAGTTAGGGTTGGTCGTATCAAGGCGGAATATATGCAACCCGCAACACATCTACAATTTTGAAAACCGATTACTGGCGTAATCTTGAACGGATTACAAAAATATTCTAACACAACATTTTTAGACATTATCTGAACCTGCCTACCAAATATCAACATTTTCTACCGATCGGTTCTCAAAAAAATGAAGAAAACGCCGAAAAACTATAGAAAAACTTAAATATTTGGCGTATCCGTGAAAAGTTTTTAAAATCCGTTCTTAGCGCGCGTCTAAACGTCCAACTGAACATGCCTGCCAAATTTGAACGCATTCGGTTCAGTGGATTTTTAGTTCTGGTGATTAATGAATTAATGAATGAATCAGTGCCATTTCGCTTTTATATATAGACATGACTGTATTCTACACACATATTCTACTTGGAAACTCTTTTAAAAAATTGGAGTGCAATAATAGCATTACGATAGAAATATTTTTTTTAGAATTAAAACGGCATTAGATATATAGTATGCTACGGCGTATTTCATGAATCCAATAGGCCTATCATGCTGGAATGCTGGTATTTTTAGAAATCCTGCAACTAAATTTTGGTACTTTAGCATTATAGGATTAAAGCCCAGTCCCGCATTTGATTATAATAAATAATTTATTCGTTGTTCGATTATTTTTCGCTATTCGTTGAACTGCTAAAGAGCTACCTATACGCAAAACTTCTACTTATGATAGCCAAAATTATGGCAACTGTACAATTTCCAATAACTTTATTAAGTTCATATGGTAACATTATGAAGCAGGTAGCCTATATAAGATACAAATACTATCTACTTATTTCAATAATAATTACATTATATTATGGATGCATAAAATAAGAAACAACTGTAGTCTATAAATGTTGATTATCTTAGAAACTTGTGATTTTGTTTGATAAATAATGATTTTTACATCAATCATTCATTTTGTAGCTACTGGAGGCCTAGAGGCAAGTCCTCAGAACGTTTCTATCGCCGAGGAAGACTCCACTATAATACACTGCAGGGCAGATTCATCAGTAAAGCAGTGCAAATGGCTGTGGCTAGCTGAAACGGGAGAAAATCCAATCCTAGTGGAAGAGTTTCCTGGTTTTGGAGAGAGAAGCACTGACTGCAGTCTTCAGTTGAAGAACATAACCAAGGAGCACCAGGGTATATGGTCATGCGTGGTCAAACTTCAGAATCGAACCACAGTTAGGCCTAAACCTGCCACGGTTTGGGTTCATGACAGTAAGATTTCATTAATTAATAATAAATTTATGTGTATAATCAGACAATAGTGATATTAACAAGATACTAGCAAAAAAATGAGAGTAATGCACTTTCATCAAAATTTCATGAACAATATAAAGCGCAATATACTATGGGCCTACTATTTGATAAATAATTTAAGATGTTATTTGTTTGAAAACAGGAGCAGAATCAAAAGTACATATTGGAAAAAAATTTGTTTCACACTAACATTATTCACCTATTACAAGGTATTAACAATTATAATAGACACATGATTAGTCAATAATGCCTGATTTATTATTATGTGGGCTACTTAGGAAGGGCTGTTGAGATAAATAAAATACCGTATTTCTAATTCAGATTAGATTGAACTGGGGGTTCTCTGTGTTAATTGAACTATTAATACTCATTATGTACTGACTTCAGTCCACTGGCGACTCGTACTCACGAAACAGGTGAAGTGTCCGTATCTTTTACTGTACAGCACTTCAATTTAATTTCAATTTATTGGAAGAAAAAGAGACAATTACAACAAGTGGATGCGACAGGCAAGTTGCCCAAAACTTCACCTATCTCATGGACACGAGCCGCCAGTGCTTCAGTCTTCAGTGCATGATCAGACTCATCATACATGCATGAAGAATGCAGAATCCTCAGAGCACGCTACTTAACCTCACAATCTGAAGAAATTCATCCTTATTTTATTATTAAATTAAGTAAACACTATGTATAGAGTTTTGATTTTGATTAAAAAGAAATGTCCTGCAAGAAATTTGTCGATAACGAAGGATAGATTCTTAATAAATATTCAGATACATGCTTCTTTATAGCTAGTCATTTACATACAGCAGGATGGTATGAAGCACAAATCAATTTAAATAATATTTAATTTGCTGATAGGATTCAGATCCATTCTCCTTCCATTTCGCAATGCAAGAAAATATTTATAGAGCTACTTATTCTTCTTCCTCATATTTCTAGTAACGTACAGTGTGATTCTATTTATGTTTTCCTCATTTTTTAAATTTGAACCTCCTTTTGTTGACAGAATTTGTCTTCAAAGAATCACCAGCTAATGTGACAGTCTATGTAGGAGATGAAGTGAAAATTCCATGCTCCTCCACTGATGAGATGGAATTATGCCAATGGTTCTATAAGAAAGATGAAAATTCCGCCTGGGAAAACAAAACATCCATGCAAAATCCAAAGGACTGCTCATTTGTTTTGTCTGATCCAAGTCTAATGGATTCCGGCTTTTTCAAATGTGGAGTTAAGAGGCTGGGAGTAGAAGAATTTGTTGAATCACAGCCCATTTACCTCAACGTTGATGGTAAGTTTAGAAGTGTAGCATATTTATTTCAATGGCCATCGTATAGTTAAATAATCGCCTTTGAACAAAATATTATTTTATTATTAAAGTACACATGAATAAAAAAAATGTATAGGCTACCATGTTGTATGAGTGGACAGAGGACTCTTATTGTTGTTGAACAACACAGAGTGAAGTGAACCTTATTAGAGCATGAAATGAGAACTATTACAACAGCTATCAGCAACATATCAATATGTTTTCGAATGATTTTGATCCATCTGAATGGAATTAATTCAGGAATTGGTTGTATAAAATGAACTATTAATTGCAAAATGTGTAAAAGTGTAGAGATGTAGTAAAAAATTGAGGAAATAATGCCTATTATTGTGGGAATTTAATTCACTGCCAATGTTCTCTACACTGGCTGCTCGTGCCCACTAAACAGGTGAAGTGCTGTACAGTAAAAGATACGGGCACTTCACATGTTTCGTGGGTACGAGCCGCCAGTGGTTCTCTATGGGTCAAGTAAGACAAATTCAATAATTTTTTCTTGTATTTTCTTGTATTCTGGTTAGAGTATGAATGCACCATTAATTTGTGCGCCTTAAAAGATAAAAATACATAATTTCAATAGGGTACTATGATTCTTATTTTGAATAGAGAATACTTTACTGAACTATCATGTAGCATCCCACACTATAGATCTAGTCTAAATAATCATTTATTTGAAATATGTAGTTGTCTTTGTTTACAGGTGACTAAAAATTATTTGAAAACATTTTTAAAATGAAATTCTATTTTATGAAAATTGCTGTTTCTGGAAATAAAATCGTTATCTGAATGATGTTCTCTCTTTGTTTGCAGGTGACAGACCGTTCGAGTTCGCACAGGTTCCAGTGAACGCAGTATTCGACACGGGATCAACAGGCGAAATCCAGTGTAAGACAAAGGGTGAAGCCCAGGAGTGCAGATGGTCCTGGCAGCCACAGGGCTATGGCGTGGAGTGGAGAGTGAAGATGCGACAATTTGTGCCAGAGGACGGGCATAATTGCGCCTTGCAATTCAGGGACATCTCAACCGAGCCGGAGGGATTGTGGGTTTGCTCAGTGCTGCCGGTTAATTCCTCCGAATATATTGAAACCGAGCCAATTACTCTGCGAATACAATCAGGTACAGGTAAATTAAATTCGCTGTAAATTACACTGGACCTTCGATCAATGCGAATTCGATAGGCCTACTACTTGTTCATTTTTTTCACTCAATTAATTATTAAATTGGTTTATTCATTTTGTTCTATTGAGTTGATACTAATAATAATATTATTACATACTACAGCTACTAGGCCTATGTTACTACAAAACATTACAATTGCATTACTTTCCTTCTCGATATGTATATAACTGACGAATTTTCAATTTAATTCATCCATCTGAAATCAATTCTACTAGGAGGTCAATACTTTTAATGTTTGATGATAAATCAACAATTAATCAAAGTACTCACTGAGAAAACATAAACTACTGTACTTTGATTAGTAATGATTATTCATTATAGGCACTTTAGTAGCCCTAAAGGTTAACATTTCAATTTTTCATAATATCCTTTACAGAATATTCATTGTCCTTTTGTCACACATATATATATATATATATATATATATATATATATAGTATATTTTGGCAGTTTGCCTTATTTCATTTCTCCTCCAATATGAGGAGCCGTATGATAAGAGAGTCATACATCTGCGATCATTGGCTTTTTGACTCATATATTTTTGACAATAGTGATCTGAATCATATCTATATTTGTTCTTCCACATGAAGATTCAATCTTCCTTGAGGAGTGATCTGAATCATATTTATATTTGTTCTTCCACATGAAGATTCAATCTTCCTTGAGGAGTCAAACTCATGAGGATTCATCTTCCTTGCTTGAAAATTATAGTGTAAAATTACCTTATAGTGTAACCTGCGAAAAAATTTAGGAAGGATAATTATATTTACTTATAATTATTGCAATCTAGAAACTAAGCATAAGTATTTTTTGTTATCTAAATTAATACAGATATCTAATCTTAGCTAATCGATATGTTATAGACATGGAGGCAACAGTGCTAACACGGTCAGTGGCCGTGGCTGAGGGTATGCCAGCTTCCTTGAGATGTGAAATTGACAGCAATAAGGTTGAAGAATGCAGATGGAGATGGCACCACTTTGGCGAGGTCGATCAGCCGACAATTGTGGTCAGAAATTTTCCACCCTATGGCGACTCGAACCGGGACTGTTCCATCCAATTCACTAGTGTTATGTATGAGCAGCAGGGAGTGTGGGTGTGCGGAGTTCGATTCCGCGGCGAGCAACAGTTCAAAGAATATATGCCATCCACCGTATCAGTTCGCATGCCAGGTAGACTATTTCAGCAATCTTTATTTTTGAACAAGGTAGTTCTTTGATCCATGACGAGCTGTTGTGTGTAAATATTCACTGGGATTTTTCACCGACAGTGCTGTCAAAAGTTTTTACAGTAAGGAAACTGTTAGAAGTAATCCCATCTTTTGATGGAGACAATAAGCCATCCCGACTACCTAAAAAGTAGTTGTCATCTCTCATCATTATATTATCATCCATCTCATTACCCACGCACAAGCCTATGAGCTCACGTGGGCATCATCCTCAGATAAACGAAAACTAATTAACTCACGGTGTTTGCATGTTACTGTAAGGTATTTTAAACAGTTTCATTTCATTAAAAAACTTTTGACTGTATTGTCAATAAAAAAATCCAGTGAATCTATTTTTTCAAGTACCCGTTGAAAACACTTATACCCTATTCACGATCACTTGAGACGAAATGAACAAACTTTTTGCGCGTGTGTGCGAGTAAAGGGAAAAATTACTTCATACGACGGTCGGCCGCAGTCGAACAGCTGTAGCCAATCACAGTTCTTGGCTTTTCCTCAAGCTCAAACAAAAATAGCTACCTGTACATGCAAAAAGTTTTTTTATTTCGTCTTAAGTGATCGTGAATAGGGTATAGTTGTTTGCTAATCAGTAAGCTAATAACATGCATACAGTTTAAAAGATATACCCTTATCCAAGGAAAAACTTCTCTGTATGCATGTAGGAGTTGCATAAGACATCAATATTTATTGATTTATTCAAATTTTCTCTAAAATTTAATGACATCAACTTCCTTACTTGAGATTTATATGAGTGTTAGGCATGTGATCTCATTACTTAATTTACTTTTCATTGTTCTCATTCAAAAACACTGGCGGCTCGTGTCTACGAAACAGGTGAAGTGCTGTACAGTAAAAGATATGGGCACTTCACCTGTTTCGTGGGCACGAGCCGCGAGTGATAGTTGTAATTAGCCAGCTCAAGCGAACCCTAATGTTATTAGTGTAATATTTTTTCTTATAGCATAGGATTTAAACCGATTTACTGTATCATGTAATCTACATAAATAAAGTAATTGAATTTGAATCTGAATCCTATTAAGAAAATAATATAAAGCTGTAATTGAAAATAAGTGGACTTCTTATACGTCACTAAAGCTATATGCTCCAACATGTGGTTTTATGTAAGAATTTCACAATAAATGAATTGAAAGAAAGTAATCATCATGATCTTACACATTTCAATTAATTTCAGGTAAATTAAGGGTTGTAGACGTGTCACAAGACAAGGTAATTGCTGAAAAAGAGACATTGCAATTAATCTGCAGATCAGCTTCAGTTGTCGATGAATGTGTATGGAGTCTGACTCCATCAAACAAAACTTACAATCCGACTAGAATCGAATTTGAGCCTGATCAGTACGATAGGAGGAACTGCACACTGGTACTGAAGAGTGTCGCAATCAAACATGATGGCGAATGGAAATGTTTGATGCGTGCTGAGAGAACTGAAAAAACACTTGAGACCGAGTCCGAAACTATTCACGTCACAGTCATCAAGCCAGGTAGGCTACGTAACATTATTTTGATCTAACTTCAACAAATTTCAAGTGAACTATTTTATGAAAACTGCTCTTAACAATACCAAAATTCCCATAGGCTACAGTGGTATGGTTCAGTACCTCATAGTCGTATTCAATTCAAACTTGAAAATCTATGAGAGCTGAGAACTATTCCAAAGCATCCAAAGCAGGGTGACTTACGGGAATCGGATGGTATTTAATGGAGTAGTACTCCATTTTTTAAATTATTGCATATTTTTTAACGAAATCAACCTCATTATATGCCATTCAAGTTGACAAAGCTCATTACCTGAAATTTAAGTTATGTGTGAAAAATAATGTCATCGAAGTGAAATCCATAATTTCGAATGCAGGACTGACAGGACTCAACTCTCTACTCAAAATTGTCCATCACACGAACTAACATTTCTGCTATGATAGCAGCAATTTCTTGATCGATTGCGTTCTTCTAATCGTCCAAATTTCGTATCACTTGAAAAATTCCTTCATTGTGAGTTATCAATAGATTTATGAATTGTATATGATAAATATTGACCCAGGAAACAGGAATAAAACCTTGAATTTATTACACGTTACAGGTGTCATCTAATTACAATTTCCACCAGAAATTCTCTTTTTTGCACTTTGTTATAGGTTGCCCTCTTTCTGGCTGAAATTTCTGTTTTTTAAATTAAAATCCGCACAAATACTAATTTGGGTAAATGAAAACAAAGGTTGTCAGATCCACAAAGATCATATTTAAAATACCATACTTAAGTTTCAATGCTCAGGGCAGTCATCATCAGTGGTGATGCCCTGAGCATTGAAACTTAAGTATGGTATTTTAAATATAAACTTTGTGGATCTGACAACCTTTGTTTTCATTTACCTAAATTATGGATAAGTTCCACAACATCTCTGATAAAAGTGTAAATAATATGAATTTCTATTGTAGTTTTTATTTATTCATCTATTTATTTCAGAAAAGATAAAATTCAATAAAGTGACGACCGCAGTCGACGTTCTACCCGGTCACCAGGGCACATTGTCCTGCATAGTTTCGCATCCGGTTGAGATGTGTCAATGGAGGTGGCTTGGCATTGCCCCATTCGAGTACAAAGAATTTCCACCAATCGATGGCATCGACTGTAGTCTGAATGTCACCGACATGGATGTACTGCGAGAAGGCCACTGGCAATGCGGAGCTAAAAACATTGGACAACAGGCTTACCAGTGGGGACCCATCACTTCGCTGCAGGTTGTTTACACAGGTAATGACGAGGCGAAGCTAATTAGCAGCAGATGTCTGGTTCGGGAGATGGCTCACTTCACTGGCAGAAATGGGAACGAGGAAAAGAGAGAATACTTGACCATTGTACCCTGTTAGAACTGGAAAACTCAAAAGTCTGATCTCGAGAGTAGACCTACTCAGTACTCATTGATTATTTTTTACTCGTTATAAGTGCCATTGATTTTATTTTATTTATTTATTGTTCAAAGCACTGAATTCATGGAAAGGAAAACTGGGCTGTGCTATTTATTTTCTCCCAAATAAATTTAGAAGAAACTTATAGCATTTAAATATTTATCACAATGTATTGAACATTACCCCATTGCAGTATGATTTAATGATTGACTAGCCGGCAGGCTTTGCTCGCCTTATCCCCCTAACAAGGGGGCTCCGCCCCCTGGACCCCCGACAGTATAGGTAGTGTAAGTGAGTTAAAGAGGCTCGCTTCGCTCGCCTGCAAAACCTCTGTCAGTGTCAGCTGAGACAAACAGGCTCGCTTCGCTCGCCTGCAAATTCCGTTCAGGAGGGGTTTGAAATTTATTGAGCACAGCATTTCTACACCTAATCTGGACCTGTTTACCTAATTGCAACATTTTCTGCCAATTTGTTCTCGAAAAATCTAAGAAAAACTCAGAAAATTCAAAAAAATAGTAAAACGCTAATATTAAGCGTAACCTTGGGAAGTATATCGGACATAGTTTGGAACTTGATTCAATATCTTCCAAATTAGTTTATCTATAATCTCGCTGAACCATTGAATTTACAGTTAGGGTTGGTCGTATCAAGGCAGAATATATGCAACCCGCAACACATCTACAATTTTGAAAACCTGATTACTGGCGTAATCTTGAACGGATTGCAAAAATATTCTAACACAAAATTTCTAGACCTCATTTGAACCTGCCCACCAAATATCAACATTTTCTACCGATTGGTTCTCGAAAAAATGAGGAAAACGCCGAAAAACTACTTGGCGTATCCTTGAAAAGTTTTTAAAATCCTTTCTTAGCGCGCGTCTAAACGTCCAACTGAACATGCCTGCCAAATTTGAACGCATTCGCTTCAGTGGATTTTTAGTTCTGGTGATGAATGAATCAGTCAGTCAGTCAGTGCCATTTCGCTTATATAGATATAGATAATGTCTCACTTATTGAGTAGTTGTGAAGGTGATATTCTGGTAATTATCCATGCAAATTGTATGAAAATGCAAGATGTTGTCAAACCACTAATTTATTAAAAATTCGAGATACCGGTTTCGGTTGTTACATCATTATCAATTTCTGGTATACTAAAACTAAAAGTACAGAGCAGCAGTATTTATACTAACGGTAAAGCGCCGCTATTGATAGACGCTTGAGCCAATGCCAGTGACAGCATATGCCAATAACGGCGCTTTACCGTTAGTATAAATACTGCTGCTCTGTATTTTATTAGTTCAGTTTACCAGAGATTGATAATGGTGTAACAACCTAAACCGGTATCTCGAGTTTTTAATAAATTAGTTGTTTGACAACATCTTATCTTCTCATTTAATATTGATAATGTCTATTTATTTGCCATAATTTTAATTGAGGTCTTATTGTTATGTATTATCTACTTCCATAAGTTCAATTAAGGTGTGGTTAGATCTCAAGTTTAGCCTACTATGAATATTATTAATTTACTTCTCATATGTGTCATTGCGGAGTGGTGAATGAAAAGGAATGTTTTGGTGACGGTGATAGTAACAAAGAAGCTTAGATTAATATACAGAGTGTTCCAGAATTAGTGTGCAATACTTCTCTGACTAACTCCTTACACCAAGAAGAGAAAAAAGTTCCATGGGACATACCCCCAAAAATGCTTTGTTAACGAAATAACAATGGCGGAAAATTGACATGAAAAAATAAATTATTCTAACCTTTAAAGGCTTCATTTAGATTCTCAAATTATATTTTCCTATGAAGAATTAGCTGAGAAATTCAATGAAGCCGGTAAAAAGTTATTTATCATTTAAACGGTTACTGAGATAGTAGGAAAATATGTTCAAAAACAAATTTTCCAATAATCAAGGGTTGTAAATGGATAGCAAATCATGAACTTGTATTTCAAATTGATGGATATTGTAGACTGTAGAGGATAATAGAATTCTGAATAGAAATTTAGGTGGCAGTTATTAATGTGTAGCCTAAATCCTATCCTAATCTCAGAGATCGCGATTAAGAGAAGACAAAACAAAATTAATTATTTATTTATTTACAAAGATAACCGAAACAACAGAAATAATTAAATAATAAGAGAGCAATTACAAAATAATCTTATATCTAAAGTAAATCTAAAAATAAGAATAATGTAGAAAACGCGAAGACAATCAATACAAGAGAAGTAGTAATAAAAAAGAAAATAATAATAATAATAATAATAATAATAAAATGTACAATATGTATTGAATCAAACAATGATATTGATGAGTTGAGAAGAAAACTAAAAATAAAATAACGATAAGAAAAATATACAAATAAATTGGAGGAGAAAGAAACAGAGCTAAAGGAGAGTTGATGGTGATTTAAAACAGTTACTCATGCATGCATATTTCCCTATAATTTTACAATGGCAATTCCCCTAATAGGTGCAAGTATAGGCGATACTTGAAAGAGTTGATAGAAGAAGCTGAAACTATATGAAATGGCAGTAAGCTCCACAATCGCGAATCCACAACTAGGAAAGACTTATAGAAAATTATAGACTAGAAAATTATAGTGAAAAATCAGAGTTTAGTCGCGATTTTGATCGCAATTTATGAGATTTGGGTAACATTCATACAATCACCGCTATTTAACTTCTTCCTCTATACTTGGTGTGAAGAATCAGCCTATGAACTACGAGTGTATTATTGCTCATTCCTCCTTGAACACTCTGTATAAATACGGTTACATAATGATAATGTACTATTCCACTTAGTAGGTACATTACCATATACATCTTGAGTGGTGGGTGGATAAAGTTGAGCTACAAGACTATACTTTCAAGATAAAACATAAGAAACATGATGCATGTATCAAATTGAAATGTCTTGTATATTGGAACAAAATATTTATTCATGAAATTTATATTCAAAAAATATTTGCAAAATCAGGGGCGGATAACTTACAGGAGTGATTTTTGGGGTGAGGAACTTTCAAAAGTTGCATGTAGGAGGTAGAGGGAGGAGGCCTGAACTAAAATCACAGAATGTTGAGTTGAAAATGTCATCCCTATGTTTCCAGAAGCATACAGAATGCACACTGAATCTCGAATTTCACGGGCCTTCTCTAACAGCTGACTACTTTTCCAGCTGTAAATAAACATCAAGTCATCACTTGCTGGTAAATGCAGCTGGAGATAATATAGTCATCTGTTAAGCAACCCACAAAATTCAAAATCGGAATCTCACTATTGGTTAACACAAAAATTCAAAATTAAAGTTTTTGTCATATTGCAGCTGAAATAGATAACAAAAAATGTTCACAATGAATCAGAGAATATTTTAATGTGGTTGCCATAGTTACCAGCTGTTTATGACAAGATTTGAATACAGAAACAGGAAATTTAAATTATTCTGTAAAATAAAATGCATCTTAATTGAACGAATTTAATAAAAGAATGAAAATTGAAAACTGACATCTCCATGTGAACTATTTGGTTGTAAAAGACTACCTTATAAATTTTGAACATAGAACTTGCCTATTATTATAATATTATCCCTGTAATGGTATAATACCTACTTGCAATACCAAAAAATAAGGTGATTGCATGATTGTGATTAATATCATGCTTCAATTGAGAATATCTTCCAAATAAATAATCACCAGTGGATGGTGTTGATGGGGATGGGGGGTGTTGATGGGGGATATAGATAATTTCTCTGAATTTGAGAAACTCTATCATGACAACTTGTCAGTTGTTTGAAGTAGGGCTAATAAAAATTGAAAATCATAGAGAGAGAATTTCAAAACAAAACAAAAAATTTGCTTACTCTTGGTGGGTACTCAAAATTATGTACTGTGTAGCAAATAAGTGTATGCATGACATTAAAATTTATAAAACTACGTGAGTGAATTATCTTATTTTGCATGTTTAAAGCATGCATTTCTGAACATTACTGGTAAATGATATGTGAAGAAATATGTAAAATAAGATTTCAAAAAGACCTAGGCTATCTACTCAAACTTTTAAAATATCTCAAATGAAAGTTCAAAAGCACAAATTCACTCCAACTTGGAAAAAATCACAAATAATATCATATAAATATATCTACCCTATTTTTCCTGCACTTTGAGCCTATCTGCTTCTTCAACGCATCACAGCAGTATATTAAACTGGGCAGGTGATGGTGATGGATCTCTTCTCTACATCGCATGAATATAAGCTATCAAACCCGCTGAAAAGGTACGTATAATATTCTTCAATAAATTATTGAATTACTTTAACAATAATATTATTGAAAACTTCAATCATTCTGAACTCTATGGGAATACTTCATACTATGTATGAAATTCATATTGTGGTCACACGCTCTCTGTCTGATTTATTTACAATTCAAAGTTATATTTTTTAAGCATGCAAAGAATTCTTAACTGGGTCTCGTCAATAATTTCCTATTTTAGATTGAACACAGATATTTCATATAGCCTATGCCTCTCACTTGGATATATTCTAATTATATGTTACTACTTGAACCTTTTTATTCAAATATTGTTATATAGTTGAATATTAGTACACAAAAATTCCATGCAGGCCTATCATCTAAATAATATATTCCTCACCATATGTTCTAGAAAATATCAGTACACGATTCTGGATTTCGGAATACAATAATCATCTTTATCTAGTGTGCCGATTGGGTACATTGGCACCTCTCGACAATGTCAAGTGTCACTGGACTCGTCCTATCAAAAAGAATGTTTCTGAAGATACAGAAAGCAGGTAATATTCGAGTTGAATCATTGTCAATAATTGTCAATCAGGTTGACAAGTTTTATGTAGCCCATGCATTCGCAGTATGTATGCCCATTTACGAGTAGGTTGTTATCCAACATAATATCTTTATATGTTATAATACCAATGTTATCTACCATGTGGATACTTTTGTTATAATATCCAATATCTTCAATGCAAAAAATCATATCCTTGTTTACAAAGAATTGACATCCATCTATTTGGAATCATTACTGTATACTGTACGGTATTTATTCATCCCTGGTAGAATGGTTAGTAATATAGTTAGTTATAGAATAAACCTAAAAAATTTTTGAAGGGTTTCCTGACATTCTGAATAAAGAAAACGTTCCAGCGAACGAAAAGTTCCTTAATTGCTACACATTTCTCTTCAAATTTGTGATTTTATCATTTTTTATCTTGAGTATGTTAAGATGATTATCAAAATATATGCTTCTAATTTCTCATTTTAAAAAGGATTTAACTGGCGAAGTTTCTTCTTTTCCGATACTTTGAATCAATGGAAATGGTAGATTATTGTAGAATTTAATTTGAAAGAAAATATGTTTGTTACTTTTTGCCTAAAACGCATCCAAAGGAGAGAAATCTGACAAAACTATATAGCACGTTTAAAAAACTTGTTTTATGAAAAAATACCAGAATTATTAGGTATAAGCATGAATTGTTCAAAAAGAATATGGATATTATAATATTATATACATTTTTATACTTCTATTCTTCCTACCTTAGTAGGCCTACTGCCTATTGTAAATGAAAGCAATCTGCTGAGAATATTCTTGAAGGAAGCAATAACAGACAGATGTCACTGTAGGTGTGTCGTGATCCTTAAAATATATTATAATAGTTCCTTTCTTTAATTTTGACGAATTGTTGCTTTCTTGCTGCAAAAAATAAAAATATTTACCTGGCCAACATGGTTTTTCTCCGAACAGGTACAGAACTTCGTTCGATAAAGGCAGCGGAGAATGCATCCTTACATTCGAGTATTTGATGTCTGATCTGGGCCAATGGGAATGTATGTTTGATGTTGAAACAGAAAATGGCACAATGAGACTGGGCAATGCTAAATTCTTGATGCTCAACAACCCACAAAGTATGTATATTAATTCAATTATCAATATTAATATTCTCGCCTCAGGTTTCAATTATACTTATTCTACTTCATGAATTTCCAGTACCTATTACTGAGTTCATAAATTACCGGAACATATGCTAAAAATATCAAACAAACACAGGGGAACATGAAATAATAAAACTCTCATGAACAGTAGTTGTACAGCAGCTGTTGCACAATAATATTAATGTTTGGAAGAATTATTATAATACGATATGAAGAATCGATCTGTGATGAGCCTTAATAATAATAATATTCAAGACGCATTCATGTACATTTTTATGTAGGCCTATGTCTTGAATAGAGATTGATTGATTAGTATAAATAGTGTGCTTCACCTCAACACGACGGTCAGTGCGCTGGTCAACGACGCTTTGGTACGACCAATACTATTGCGGATTGAATGTAACAAAAATTACGAAAAATAGCCTATACCTAGTTTTTTCATTGCTATTTAGGCCAGCACTAGTTGATATTGAAAGTAAACCTTTTCCCACAACGTCGTCGTGGCTCAATGTTTCTCAGTAGCCGACTAGAGGTGAGTTTGAAGGACCGTGTAACTCAATACTCAATTCCTGCTGGTACTATTCTATTTCGAAAGTATTCTTTATTTTTTGTGAACTTTTGAGTTCTTGGAAACTTTATTGTATCGATTTATTAATTATTTGTGTAGTGTGATACGTCTACTGTGGGATGTGGATGAGTCTATTACTAGTACTACAATATACCGTATTATAGTCAAACTGATAAATAAAATGAGAATCAAATACCCTTTTAAAAACTTAAAAATTATCAATGCACATATACATGTTTCGGGACTCAGCTCATTATCAATGTGGATAAAATGATAATGAAAAATATTTTCAAACTGTCTGAATCGTCTGGTCTCTTGTTTTATCCAACTCATCATCTGCTTTCTTCTATCTGATCATCTCCTTCAAAATTTTGGTTGATGTAAACTGTACCCATACTTCATTGCAATAATATACTGTATACTGAAATATTGAAGAATATTAAATATTTATTATAAATTGAGACACAGGAATCCATGGACGTAGCTGGCGCCCTTGGCTAATTGTGCTGGTTGCACCCTTTCCTCAATGAACAATGAGTGTTCAATCAGGGATCCATTTCATTCAAATCTTGCTTTCTTTACACACATAAGAGGTACAATTCACGTAGTTACTTGTACACATATTAATCTCGTAACCACTTTCCGATAGAAGATGTACAATACAGAATATAAATACGATAATAGAATAATAATTATAGACAGAGGGCTGTCTGTACGATATAGAATATAAATATGATAATAGAATAAATATACAGAGGGCTGTCTATTTGTTTCAGCTAAAACAAATAGACAGCCCTCTGTATATTTATTCTATTATCGTTTGGCTTCAACTAGTTGAAGCCAAAAAAACTGGCTCTTGGCGAATTAGCCGACTGTTATCATTAGTACTCACTACTCAGCTCTATCAGGACAGTGTGAAAGCTGTCTACAAGAACAAAACTTTTTGCTGAGGTTGCTCTCGACACGATATGCTCTCGCAGACCGCTCATCGACTGCTCTGACACAGCTTAGCAGTGAAAATTAATTTCAGTCATTCGCCAACCGGCAGTTAATTCGGCCTATTCAATAATGTTTAGATTCTTATTGGATCACTTTATTAGTGTAAGTTAGATTACATAATACAGTAAATCGCTTCAAATCCTATGCTAAAAAATGACACTAATTACATTATGGTTCGCTTAGTTTATGGAAACTTGTTAAATGAGTGAGATATAGCCGATATAGGATTGATTATTATAAATTGAGACACAGAAATCCAGGGACGTAGCTGGCGCCCTTGGCTAATTGTGCTGGTTGCACCGTTAAGCTAACGATACTATAAATTTGTGCTGTATCTTCATAAAATGGCGAAGCTTCTAACCAGTAACTTATATTAGTGTAATTTTCTAAATTCCGCAATTTTATATAGATACAGCACATTTTATATATTACCGTTACTCCGTTACCAGTAGCTTATTGAATCCTATATCTCAGTCATTTTACAAGTTTTTATAGGCTAGTCTATAATTAGCCAACTCAAGCGAACCATAATGTAATTAGTGTCATTTTTTAATTCTTATAGCATAGGATTTAAACCGATTTACTGTTATGTAATCTATGTTTAGTGGGAGAAATAGATGATTTATGTAAGTTATGTTTGAATGATTTTCAGACATCCGCTTACGATGGTTGGTGGGTATGATGGCAGCCGTGATTCTCATTATGTCAATCACACTGGCAGTAACGTTCATCTACACGTGTCCAGCTAGACGAAGAGATTCCGCAAAGTCGACCATCTCAGTGGCATGCAATAAATACAGTAATAACAAGGACGAACAGACGAAGGATGCAACTAGGCAGATGGCACGCTACACTGAACAGCCCACAAGAATTGACTTCAAATTTGAGGAGCACCCGCATATTGAATACATTACGCCTGCAAGCTCTTCATCGGCACATCACTTGTATGAACGGGTTGGACGCTTTTCCGCAACCTCTAGTCCAACACACAAAACTCTTTACCAAAACGTTGGTGATTGAACACTTCCAATTCCAAAGATGGTTTGCAACATCTTTGAGATATTTCTACTTGATCTGAAGTCTAATATCATATATAGATATGGAAGTATATATAGATATGATGTAGGAATAGCCTAAGCCTACTATATTGTATAATAATTGTATCTAGACCATAATATATGCAAATATTTAGCTATCAGGACACTGTCGATGAACCTGTCGGATAAATTCTGTTGATAAGGCTCTAAATTGAGGAGTATCGATGGATCAATACTGAATGCAGAACAATTGAATGGATTTTCGCTGATTTGTACTGTGATTTTCTTAAGATTTGTTTCTTCTATTTTTATGTATTCTAAATGCGCTTGAAGTAATAAGAATATCATAATGTAGCCTATGTATACTGAATTGAACCTAGGAATCGAATAAAAGTGGTTTTAAAGTTTCAAATGCAGTAGTTTTTTGTGAACACAAAATATCTTGAAATTGGGGTTGAAATGGATTTTCGAGAAACCGTACAGTAGCCTACGGTTCAAAAGGTATATTCAAGGTATAAAGGTATCTTGAGGATATTTTACATAATATCAAATTGTTTCGGAAGCTTTATCCTTTTTTATAACACCAGAAAAATTCAAATGATACAGATAGCACATGAGAAACATCAGCAATTTTGAGATTTTTGATCGCGATTACTGTGATTTGGGTGAGTTTTACTGGTGAAATAGTCACCTAAAATTCATGGTCCCTTGATAAACGATTTTTACTGTGATTTAAAAAAGTTATTCATAGTCAGTCAGCTTGAAAAATAAGGAATATGTAGGTTTTAGCTGATTTTCAATCTCCGTGCCAGTACGGCCAATACAACTGTGATTTGCCTTGATCTGGGAGAGGACATTGTATTTGGATAAGTATGGAGTCAATTGAGAAATTATCCAGGTGTGCCGGAACATAAAAATCACTCTGCATTTAATTGGTTATTTAAATTCACACTTAGGGCTATTTTAAAATTGATAAAAACAAAAATCAAATACCCTTTTTTAAAACTTAAAAAATATGATTTTATCACATGTAATTTTTATTTTATTTTCATCTATCAATTGGTTATGATTATATTTGGCAAGAGTCGGATAGCCAGGAGAGTTGGATTATTGATGTCTGGATGTTAGATGAATGGACCGATAAGAGGGGCTCTATTATTCTAGCGTGATACATTAAGATTTTGTTTTATTGCGGATGGTTTTGCTTGTACATGGGTAATGGAGAGTGCGAGGGTGATTTATGAAATAAACAAACGACTATCCTTTGCTGGGATTCGAACCTAGGACCAGGCAGTGACAGCAGATTGAAGTTTGTGATGTCTCAGACCACTACGTCATCATGGCATAAAATATTGATACATATATTTCGGCTATATAAGAGTTGTAAAATTAATAAACAGGTTATCAAATTTCCAACTACAGTATTTTATTTTAACACATATTTACATTTAATAGTGATATTAATAAATAATTATTGCATTGAAAAGTGAAACTTTGAACTATTGAATAAATGAATACGGTAATATTGAAGACTAGCACTCTATGCTTTTCATTTTCGACTTTTATCACTAGGATAGTAAGTTTTTTCAATTCTTTCACAATGTGCGACAATGTTTGGAAAGCCTCGGACAATTGCTGAAAACTTGTTGGTTGGTAACGGAGTGGTTAGAATCGTGTACACGTGTCCAAATACTAGGGCATCAAACTCAGTAGGCCTAAAACAATATGGAACACATTAATTTATACACATTAAGAACATTTGGAACACATTAAAAATTATGGAACACATTAATTTATACTCGAAACGAACGTTTCGAAGATTAGCTTATGATTGTAAAATCTCCTAACGTGTTTATTCCCACTGTTTTGAGACTTCTTTATAGTTTTCACTTAAAATCGCACATTTGGCTTACACTGACTATAGATTTCATGTATTTAAATTCCATTGAAAATAAATTATAGAGTATGAGTAAATTATTTAAGAATTTGAATGAATGAGAATTATAAAAATGTTATGAAATAGAATATTATATTTACATAAAATATTATATTATATCATAACTATTAATTATAATAATAATTTTTCATTGTCTTGTATCGTATATTGCAATACCATCTTTTATGTATCTTCCTGCTATCGCACAAAGGCCAATTAAATTTGACCACTGTAGAATAACGTCATCAAACAGAAACCAATCAAGAAATCATTGCATTGTTTCTGTATGTATGTATTCTTATGTCGTATTCGGTGGGGAGTTCCAAGGAAGTTCCACCGGCAAAATAAACTCAATTATCCTCGATGAGAAATTGTGGTATTTCTTGAAATGATTCACGGAGATTTAAATGTTTAAAAGTTTTTTTTCAATTTGAGAAAGTTCAAAACACAAAAATATCACCAAAATAATTTCTGAACATCATTACGCAACGGTTGAATTTGAATCAATGGAAAGAGCTGTTTCACTCAAATTGAATTTTCCTATCAAGTACATCATTCAAGAACTAAAATTCTAGTGAAAATTAAGTTAATTAAGAGCCAACTTACTGTTCTCCAAAAAAGTAATTATTGTTATCTAGCTTCGTTGATAGGCATTGACAGCAAGTCTCAACTTTTTTATAAACCTGAAATGATAAGAAATAAGATGAAATCATACAACTTCGACTCTTTTCTAAGTAAATGGAAGTTTAGATGAATGGGAGTGTTTTTCAATTCAAGAAAAGGGAATCAAAATCAAATCTTTCTTGCTGTTGTCGAACATTACAAATGTTATAAACAAACGTCAAATTATCAACTAAAGAAAACTTACATATAAGAACATTTATATCAGTCACATGTTTACATTATTGCTGAAAAACTCGACAATTTTATAAAAAGCCTACTTTTTAAGCCATTGTGATAATGTGGACATGATTTTTTTTGAGAGCTAAATTTCTTATTCTTTGACGCAATTTGTTGAATATTAAAAATTGTTGATAATTATGACTTTTGAATGATTCATGCAGTCTGATGTTTGGTGTAATTAAGTTATTTCTATTTCTAGTTATGTGTTCATGAAGGTGACTATGTCTTGTTAATAGAGCCAAGTTTTTTTTTAACATGGATTAAGTTGCAATAAATGTAAATTGAAGGGAGGGTCATGACTTCTAGCTCGATGAAACTATTTTTATAGCTTTCATCAGTCCTCAGGCCAAATGCAGCGAATAGCTTTTTTCCAAATGAAAGCTTTTTTCATGTCACTGGAGTTACCCCAAAGGCGAAGCCCATAATTCAGTTGGGAATGAAACAAACCATAATAAGTCAAAATCAGCACTTCCCTAATGACACATTTTAATTTCCTGAGTAGGTACATAACTCTGGATAATTTTTTACAGAGGTATATTATAAAGAGGAATTCATAATGAGTTTTACCATAACAACATGTATCGAAATTGGCTATTATTTCCAATTCAAATTCATTTTATTCAACGTTTACATTCACAAACACACAATGTTCCTTACACTCAATACTTCAAGAGTAAAAATTCGACTAAGTCGTATTTATTATTTGTTTCATTTCATTACAACAAGATCATTCAGAGGATTCTCATTCAACACTTATTAATCTGTCTAGAACAGGACTAGTTAAAGAAGTTTCGAGTACTATTGTACTTGGTTGGTAAGGAAAAACGAATAAAAGAAGGATAATAACTCATTTCAGAAAACCCTTGTATGAAATAAAGTAGTGTAAGGAGGTTATATTGAATATTATTAATTGGTAATAAAAGAATTGATGTAGATATGTGAATATACAATCAAATTTAAAGGCTTACAAGACCATTTAAAATTTGTGAATACACAAATTGTAATTGAATAAATAATATCCAAATTATTAATTTTTTAAAAAATTAGATTTAATTGATTATAATATTATTAAGGGAACTCGCTTTTATCAACAAATACTTTGTAAATTGTATGGTGATCGTGGCTCAAATGTTTTGTGAATTGTAAGGCAACTTTCACTCACTTCATTAATGGACATGTCATAAAATCCATGAGGTTTCAGCATCTTGATGACTTGTTTCCTTTTCTTGTATGTTAATACAGTGTTGAGCGGCCATGGATAGCCCGATCCATATCTTGGACGAGTAACTTCATTGTATACACTGGGCTCACACCACGTGATATAAAGCTGAAACGAATTTACGTTATTTCACAAGCTTTTCATTTATTTGTTGAGTAGTTGTGAAGGTGATATTGTGAGTTATCCATATTAAATAAAAAAACAAGACATTGTCAAACCACTGATTTATTAAAAATCGAGATACCGGTTTCAGTTGCTACACTATTATCAATCTCTGGTAAAACTTGAGATAGTCATGGTAATCTGGTGGTTACATCAGTTATTGTTAATGATGGAGCAACCAAAACCGGTATCTCGATTTTTAATAGATCAGCGGTTTGACAATATCTTGTCTTTCAATTCAATATTAGTAAATTCATAACAAATTCATAACTGTCGTGCAAGCAATACAAAAACAATAAATGTACAATTTTTTTAAAGATGTGGTATAGTCTGTCCAAGCAAAGAAGACCCTCTGGCAAGATGAGAAAATGACTCCAGCTTGGCCAACCTTGGTTCAAAAATTATTGATTTGGTCTCAATCGTAGGAAACATTCTGATCTACAATTTGAGACCAAATCAATATTTATTGAACCAATATTGACCGAGCTGGAGTCATTTTCTCATCTTGCTAGAGGGTCTTCTTTGCTTAGACAGACTTACTATCTATGCAGCTACACACTATTATCATAAAACTTTTACTACTCACGATACTTTACAAGAGGTATGGTCAATGTAATGTGGAATGTACTATTGTTATTCCTACAATTAAACCTTGAAGAGTACAAGTACGGTATATTTATCTATTTCTCTCAGAAGCATTACAATAATATACAATGTAGAAATAAACAGCAAAATGAATCAATAGCAATAGACAAAAAATGAACTATTTCCCCAAAAGAGCAAAAGAGCTTGGGAAAGGAGCAGTCGTACTTTGACTACTTAGCTACTAACTTATTGTTATTATTTCATAAATTAACAACTAAAATTTGATCCTTTCAGTAAACAAGATAAATCAGTGATGCTACATCACTGAATAGTGTAATAGAATAATATAGGTATATCCATTTATTGACCGAACGTAAGTGAGGTCTAAGATTCAAGTCGACGATTTTGCATTCGTTTGTATGTATGTTTGTATGAATGTATGAATGTATGTTCCGCATTTACGACTGAACGCGGCAATAGATTCTAATGAAATTTGACAGGGATGTTCCTCTTGAAACCGCGCGTCGATGTATATGTAAGGTTTTTTGACAATTTTCATATTAAGGACGAAAAAAGGATTGAACTATTCTCTGATATAGGTATACTCCATAAATGATTTGATAGTATATTTATGTTGATATTACTAAAACATGTGATATTATGACATTCATAATAGAAAAATTATCAAAATTTCTACTTCAGATGATATTCTTTCATTGCAGTCAGATGAATATTAAGGTACGTTTTTCTTTATGCGAAACAGTCAGACGGTCGACCACAGGCTAACAACAAGAGCTGTGATGGGCTACAGCTGTTCGACTGCAGCCGACCGTCGGACTGTTTCAGTGGCGTATTTAGGGGGGCCCAGGGGGCCCGGGGCCCCCCCGAAATGGTGAATGGGAAGAAAAAAATTAGTAAATGAGTAATTAATGATAGTTATTTCAATGGATGTCAATACAATAGGCTATAATTGAAAAATATATATTTTATACATTATTTATGTATATATTTTATATATACTTTAATATTCAATTTTATGTATATTGGAAGCTCTAAACCACTAATTCAAACACTAATATTTCGTCCACTTCTACTGCCCAATTTGTGACCAAAATTACAGATTGATGAGGGTTGAATAGCTTAATGCCTGAATCTGTATTTGTTTTTCATTTGTAAATCATTGAAAATAGAGTTCTAAAACACCACTTTAGGTTAAAAAAACTACCTAACCACGTCAACAGCCTCAATCTGTAATTCTTCCTAATATGCTGCTTGATAGTATGCATAATATCTATATAGTGATTATTTCTTCACCTGAAGTAAATCTGTATTATTAATTAATCTCCAGAATAGTGCTCTAAAATGTATTTTGTGCTCAAAAATTAAAAAAATTCCGCTCTTATGAAATGAAAAATAGATTATATTTCAAATACTGTTTAATTAAGTGCTTTAAAGCTATTTTAATACTAAAATAACAAAAAAACGTCCTTCTACTGCTAAAGTGGTGACCAAATACCAAAAAGTGCAGATTGCTGAGAGTTGAACAGCATAAATTCTTAATTCGTATGTTTATTCAACCTAAGAAAATAGAGCTCTCGAACTTTACTTTGAACTCAAAAATATTTAAGAAAATCCTCACCCTCACCAACAGCTTGAATTTGTAATTTTATTCTGATTGTAAGCATTAGCTTAACTCAATTTAAGTTGAGTTTTAAATTTTTAGAAGACATGAGTTGACAGAGGTATAAGGGATTGAATGATCATGATACAATACAAAATGAAGTTCAGACACGTCCATTGAGAAGTGAGCATGGAACAAAGAGAGCCTGGAGGTAGACAATGGGTTTCCAGGAATGGGTATTGGATGACAAAACATTGATGTTTCCCCATAGAATCAGTTTTCTGAAATTTTGTTGAGTTGCAGTTAAGAATGATATCATTATGGTTCAGATTCTCAATAAATAAAGGTATAAGCCTACTGTAGAAAATATCACCAACTATTGGAAAAATAGTTTCATTCAAGGTTTATTGGAATTTTCATTCAAGTAAATCTTTATTATCAAATAATCTCTTCTTTATCAATTCCGTTTTCTCGTTTTATCATTATTCGTGGCTGTATTATCAATTTAGGCGGCTCGTTGGAGTGAGTGATAACGCGTTGGTCTGCTAACCAACAGGACCCGAGTTTGATAACCGGTACACAATTCTTTGACCACAACCCAATCACATAGATATCTATGCGTCTTTTGGAGGGAAATATAAGCCGATACTCTGTCTTTTGGAGGAGAATATAATCCGTCGGTTCCGGCTACCTAAAAAGTATCCATCATCTCTTATCATTACCCACGCACAAGCCTAAGAGCTCATGTGGGTATCAACCTCAGAAAATTAAAACAAAAAATCCTCAGAAATAGGGCTTCAAACTGTATTTCGTGCTCAACGACTCAAAAATTTCCGGGGGTGGTCCCCCGAACCCCCTCCCTTTTCATGAACCCCCCCTCCTACAAGAGATCTGGATCCGTGGCTGCTGACCCCCCCCCCCCGAATTTTTTTTTCATATACGCCACTGGACCGTTTCGCATGAAGGAAAACATTATTACAATAATATAGAGACTGATACCCGGTTTTCCAAGCACCCTCAAATTTTGACGAATCGTGATGAACTGATGCCGACATAGAGCGTGACTGTCGCCACTGCATTGCTGACCAGATTTACTCGCGCCGACTTTCGGAATCGACGCATAATCTGAACGTAGGTATCGTGAATACAGACAGTGCTTTTATTATGCAGGGAACATGGGTGACTTCGTGAGGTCTACCGTTCACAGAACTACTAGTAGGTTGGATGCAACAACCATACACATTTGTTAATAATAATAATAAATAAGATTATGACCTGATATTGCCCAGTGATGATATAAGATAAGATACGAAATATCATCTATTCAACTGGGATAATTATTGACCTTCCAGAAATTCTCGGCACTATCCAAGCCATGAGAGTTAACCAGGTACTTTTTCAAATGCAATCGAAAGTTTTTTGGGCGAGTACACCTCTCAAACTACTTGGGAGAGTATTAAAAAATAATGGAGACAAGTAGAGGAAGCTACGCTGTTCGATTGTAGTCAATAATCAAGGCACAGTAACAAGACCTGACTCGACCTTTACTGTTGTTGTCTTGTAACAGTACAGTCCGTTCTATGGATGAGATGAAAAAGAGATAGCTTCTCATACTATAATATGATATGTTTCAAGTGGATCTGTCGGATAGGTGGAACTGAAAATTCCAAAATCCCGATCTTGTGGAATACTGATACATTCTAGTACTTTTCAGTATAAATTTGAAAATAAAATTTTGTATTGTTTTTACTGATTTCCAAACATTTGTAAATGCACCACCCCAACCCACTAGGCTATACCATAAATAGAATATTGGAGCAACGACTGTGCCAGCGCATAATACACTATCTTCATGACTTTCATAGACAAAACAGAACGCAACTTCGCAAATAAATAAATTAGTTGTCTGATCGTGTAGTAAGACAAATGTACATCCCAATTTAAATGCTGATCAACCATTACTAAAATATATCTAATACTGCTAACCTTCTTTATTCTGTTATAATTTGAACACCCTAAACCTACATGACTACAATAATTTGGAGAATGCAAAGCAAGAAACATACAGATTACAGGTATGTATTAGCTGGCTGGCTGATTCTGTTCATTCAAGTAAAAAGAAATTCTCTTTGGTTTTGTCAAATTAGAGTCAATTTTCTCCTATCAAGCCATTTTTTTACTTCTCCCAGTCCCCTAGCAGCTAGCAGCTGTGTCATATGCGCTATCCCAGTTGATCTTCATGACAAATTAAAACTGTATCAAGGACAATATTTTTCCATTGTTGAAATTAAGGTTACAAAAGTCATCAATATAGATCAGGAAGAGGCAAAGTCCAATCACTGTTTCCTGCGGAATTCCCATTTCAACGTGCGAATTTATATTCACCGAGAGTATTATTGACTGTGAAACACTGTTGACTATTCCTCAAATCATATATGAATCTCTTTCTAAAATAGAATAGGCCTATTATGGTTAAAGAGGCGTTCATCAAGTAACCATTCCTTCACCTTTTCCCTTAAAGATCCAATCGACTGAGAATTTATTATGTTTTCTGGCAATAAATTGAATACTTTTTTCCCACGTAATTAGATTCAACTAATAAAAATTGGTTCTATGTTGTTCAGTACTTATTGTGTTTTTGTGTCTTGTGTTGTGCTGATGTATGTCAGATCCTCTTGCCCAATTATCTTTCAATTTATATGAGAAGACAATTATATGATACTGATAATTCATAATTTCATCAAGCGGCACAGTTCAAGATTATTACAAGGTTAAAATATCATACATACCTCAGCAAATACTAAGACTGAATTCACTAATGATGTAAATGCTCGTAGATCAGCTTTATTACTTGGGTCCAAATCCTTGGACAACGAATAACCTTTGTTATTCACGAAATTCACAATCGCATCCGGTTCACAAATGTAAGGTCCAGATTTCAAGAAAGGAACTTTACCTGTAAGAAAAAATTTCATTTCAATATCTTCAGAAAAAAACCTTAAAATAAAGTGGAATGAAATGTTCACACTAATATTCTCTTATGCCACGGTAACATCCGATCAAATTTCTATAACGAATACAAATTATGAATTGGAAGTAAAGAGACTCGAGACTCTAAAGAGTAAAGAGTAAGGAGACTCGCATTCACTACGGAAATTTGCTCAAGTGTGACCGTAGAATGAAGAAGCCTCTTCAACTTGCTTGACAAAAGCTTTCAATCAGGAAAATATGGGCTATTTTGTATGGTTTTTTCAATAAAATTTATAAATTCTGATTGAAAAAATTGTGTCATATATCATTTCTTTTCAGTGTTATTGAATTTTTATGATTGAATCCTTATTTATTAAAAATATTATTCTCGAAAGTGAGCGTGAGTGATGTCATGAAGGATGACGATAAATGACTTGATTTACTAATTTATTACATGTTCTTCGATCCATTACTCTATCTAACTTACTTAAAACAAAGGTGATTCCTTACATGGGGGGCCTGAGAATTGTACGAGTAGGTAGAACTATGAAGTTGATGGCTTGCCTTAACTGGGAATAGACTTATAGGCTTCAGTCTCGTAGATAGATATTCCAACTCCACACAAATCGAGTGCTAAACCATGACTGTTCAAATATGAAATATCAAACAAGAAAAAATTATATTCTATTAAACTCAGTTGTTTAAAGTAAATTAGGTGATATTCAGTTAGAAAAGGAGTAGGCTACTCTTGCTTCAAGGTTATGGTGTGTGGAAGGTGGTAGTTTAGAAGGGCGGATATTTTGAATTTTGGTCTATTTTGTCGAAAAGGGTGTTGGATGAGAAAAATATACTGAAATAAACCTCTCATTCCATATCCACACCTTTTTCGACAAAATATACTTAAATTCAAAATTTCCGCCCTACTGAACACCCACTCTATCATCCCTACCCTTTCCTTCAACCACCTTCCACATAACCTTGAGAGTTCACTGTTTAGTATAAAGATGGCCAATTGGCCATACAACAGGTCGAAACTTGAGTTTCTGAAATGTAAGTAAAAACTAATTTTCATTTAAAAAGTGATTTTTATATAAGTTCATACTTGGAGTGGAAAAGAGAATGGATATACAATACCAAAATATACAAATAAGAAAGTCGGAATAAAGATGAAAACTTTTGTATAATTTCATAATGAATAAGTATTTTACGAGGTTCTGCACTTTGTTCAAAATGATTATTGGAATAGTTGCAAATGAAACATGCTTACCTGAGGGAGACATGAATTCTGCATTGCTTCGATAAATGATTTCAAAATCAAGATCACACATTCTCAGAAATGTCTGAATGTAGAGACAATTGGCATTATCTGGTAATAGTATCTGTTCCAGTTCAAGAGGTTGAAATAGTTGGGCATCGTTTGGCCACGGAGTTTCGTCTGAAAAATACAAAAAACGTTATCCTTATAATAGGTAAATAGAAGAAAGTTTTTTTTTAATTTTTAAAAGTTATTAAAAATTACGCAAAGTTCCCATTTTGGGGGAGATCAAACCTCAGGTTGACCAATCTCAGGTGGATTGACTGTTGTCAGTGAGTGGACCTGTCAGAACACTTATGTGCATTAGCCTACATATACAAAAACATAAACAAAAATAGTCGTCATCTATCTCATTACCCACGCACAAGCCTATGAGCTCATGTGAGCTTCACCCTAATAAAGCGGTTCCAGACCCGAAAAACTGGGGGGGCAAGGAATCAAATTCACGAGAGATTTTCTAGGGGGAAGGATGCTGGAGTTTATAAAAGGGTATGTGAGTGCCCATACCCCTACCCTAAATAGTAGGGTTCCCAGGCGTCTTTTTTCCTTGGAAAAAATTAAAAATATCATGAAAAAGTAAATAATAATTAGTCTAACTCAATTTGATTATTTTTCGAGCTAGGTTGAAAATCTTGATGCCTTGAAAACTTGGCCTTATTTTATTTAAAAAAAATATAGTCTTGAGGTTCAAGAGTAGATAATTTGGCAGTAATTTCTACTAACTACTATTGAATTAATTCCAATAGTTTCATACTACGGCAGAAGTGTTTCAGAAGGATGCGCAATACTTCTCAGGCTGTTTCCTTTTACCAATTAGAGAAAAAAGTACCATGGAACATAGGTATCCTCAAAAATGCTTTGTTACCGAGATAACAATGGTGAGAAATTGAAATTTTTCAGAAAGTATTGATTTTTAGAGGTTTTATTCAAGTTATAAATTTATTTATCCCCATGTCAAATTACGACGTGATAAATTCAATCAAATCTTAAAATTATGACTTTACAGTAATTTTTCACATGTTAAATGTTTTGTCTCCTTTTGATCACGATTTCTGAGATTTAGGTAAAATTTACACAATCACCGCTATTCAACGTTCTCTTCAGAATGTCTTCTGATTCTCTTCAAGTTCTATCAATATTGAAAATAAAAAATTATGGTAGCATATTTGCTCTATTATCTCAATAACCATTCAAGTTAAAAACTCCTCATAAAACAGTCATTGAATTCCTTAGATTTCACAACTCCATTTCACATGGGAATTAAAAATTTCAGAATCTGAATAAAGATAGTGAAAAAATAGAACAATGAATATTTTTTGAGAAATTTAAATTTTTCGCCATTGTTATCTAAACGGTAACAAAGCGTTTTTGGTGATATGTCACACGGAACTTTTTTCTCTACTTGTGTAAAGAAACAGCTTGAAAAGTATTGCACATTCCTTCTGGAACACTCTGTGTAGTATGAAAACTTTGGAATAAATTTAATAGTTGGTAAAACTTATTGCCAAACTATCTACTTTTGAACCTCAAGACTACATTTTTAGATAAAATAAGGCCAGGTTTTCAAGGCATTAAGATTTTCAACTTCAAAAAATCATCAAATTAAGTTGAACTGATTACCGGTATTTACTTTGTAATGATATTTTAGATATGATGCAATCATCATAATCCACTTCATTGTAGATTGGAGGACTCAATAACCTTAATTCATGGAAGATATCGGCAAGCTTCTTTGGCTGGAGTACCAAACTATAACATGAGTGAGGATTTTCAATTAGGCTTAGAAAGTCCATATGAGCTTCGAATAACAGATATTATCTATTCTATAAACCATTAAATGATGTTTTATGATTTTAGTCTACACTAAATTAATTATTTTAGAAATAATTATATTATGTGCCTCTAACTAGAAAAACAATAGGAAAAATTCCCATGAAAACTGGGGGGGGGGCAGCTGCCCACTCAGCCCCCCCCCCCTGGAACCGCCACTGGCTTCAACTTGATCAAGATGGCTAGCCGACAAGGCATCATCCCTATTTCAGATATCTCGCTTGTTGGGCCAAAGTACTCCCCAACTAAGTAGAACGGAGACTCTCTCAACCACTTCTTGATCCTCACAGCGAAATTCTTATCATCAAGGCTCCTAACTTTATAAGGCAGTGCATTGAAGATTCTCACCGGGAAGCAATCCTTCTTCTTACTCAGCCTGCAGAATGGGATGTTTATCTCCACCTTCACCCCTCATGTCATAGGAGTGCTTCTCTGCTCTTCTTGTCAGTAAGTGAAGGTTGTTCCTTGCATGAAGCAGAGAGACCAAGATGTACTCGTTGAATACTTTCAAGATTCTCAGCTTGATGAATATTGGTCGACAGTGGTCAAGGTAACCTGCTGAGTACAATATCCTGAGAGATTTCTTTTGTTGGAGCAGTATGTTCTTACAGCCAGGTGCATGACCCCATAACTGAAGACCGTAGTTAATATGGCTATGGAATAGAACATAGTAAACCACCACCAGTTGCTTCTTGGAGACCAATCAATGGCTTTAGAGTTCTAAGCAAAAATATCACTCTGGATAGTTTTAGGCGAATGTTGTCGGTGTGACTACTCCAGCTTAGTCTGGTATCTAGTGTGAACCCCAGCAGCTTCACCTCTCAGAGGCCACTCAGCTCGCTACGTCTCAGACTTCAAGTTGTTTCCTGGGTCTTACTTTCATTCAGCATCAGCTCGTTGTTGGTGAACCATTGCTTGGCTTGAAGAATGATATCTGCAGCTGCCAACTGAGACAGGTTTGGAGCTCTACCTCTAGAGTATATTGTTGCATCATCTGCAAACATTAGGATGTTTCCCAAAAATCCAAGGTCGTTGATCATCACCAGGACAGGACCAATTACTGAACCCTGCTATTCTACAGCCCAAGCATAAGGAGACAAACAAGACATTGTAGGAATTCTTCAGAACGTTCACTGGTAGATGATCTTTATAACAATGACCAACTTTCAAGTGGGTAACTTTCTTACTCTGTGCAGTATGTGGCAGTAGCTTAAGTAACCAAGCCAGGATAGAATTGATATTGGTACCGTACACTAACACTAACTACTGCTACTACCATTCAGGCATCCACACGTGAATGAGAATCTTCTATGACATTTTAAATAGTTTTCCATTAATAAAACAATGTATTAGACCTCACCAGTAGGAAGAACACAAAAATTATAAATCTATACGTTCTAACAACCAATGTGAGAGCCACTATAATTTCTAGCAGCCTATTCATCTTTTCGACAGTTTAAACTTCAATAATAATATGAAAAGAATACCTGTGCGATCGCTCCAAATAATGTCGTTCATGATGCGAGTTAGTATCAGGCCGTATAGAATTGTAGCAAATATATCATAAATTTTGACAACATAACCTTTCAATTTAACCAGATGAAATAATAATTATTATTTCTCGAACTCACGATCTCGATAGTGATAATTATATCGATACAATACTTTCGATATCGGCAGCTGAATAACTCGAGCAGCGCGCGCAGTGTACAAAAAGTGTACTAGATTAGTAACGTCGAATCTTTTCTTGTTTGCTAAACTTTAATTTATTCACCAAATGAGCGTTAGAATCTTTCTTTCAATTATTAAAGCTTTCGGTACAGGCACCTCTGTCATAGTAAACATGGAATGAAGGTTCAGGTCATCGTCGATTAATGAAGGTTTATATTACCATTGACTATATCCATAGTCAATGATATTACTATAAGCGCTATGGTCGAATCTCCAGCCGTCGATTTCAGATGTGCTGGTGGTAAAGACAACCCAATAACCCGAAGAAAATTGTACTGTCCTTATTGGGTTGCTATGAACAAATTAACTTATATGAAAAGAGAAAAAGAGACTATCTGCAACAATTTCAACAAAATCACTTCCCAGAACTCCATCTTACAATAATTGTTGGAAAATGATGTTATTTAGCATAATTCGCTCTTTCTCTCATTAAAGTTACAAAATTCTAACCGGTTTCATTAATTTTTTGTCAAATTCTGATAACCTCATAAACTTTCTAAAAATTCAATATTTTATGAAAATTATCAATGTTAATAAGCCATTGTTACCTCGTAGATTGCAGCCAAATAGTTTTCCAGCTTGATACATACGCCATCATACCGTACTTATTGCAATTTTGCCATCTACATTTGAAGTAAGCTTATAATTAATTGCCATAAGTACGGTACTAAAATATTATTTTTATAGTGGACGAAGAAAACACCGGTTTATTTTTATAGAAGATCTTTATTCATTATTTACAGTTAGAAAACTGCAGAATTTGATTTTATTAGAGAATATAACAATTATTGACGTAAACAACATTATTTCAGATAAATGTATAGCAATGTATGTCAAATAATAAATTGAAATAATTAAACACTTAGAAGTTGTGTTTTCGTAGTAGTTAACAATAGTAGTATTCCAATCTTGTTCCATACAATACAATTAACTTGATAAAGATAAATAGTAACTTCAAACATCAAACTTTATCTGGATAGTAACAATAGTATCAAAATATTATATAACATGATTATTGAACATTAATCACACATAAATACACTCATAATTGAATAACATTGAAGATGACCAATAAAGTAGTATTTCCTTCATATGGTTTAATAATAGGCTATAATTAAGGCACTAGGGGAAGACACAAGAGTGCAGTACAAAAATATTCTTGATTATTCTAATAGTAAGTAATTAAAGTTTTCGACTGAAACCTCTGCTAATATAAAAATACAGTATTTATCATCCTCCAAAACAGATCTGACAAGCAATGAAATAAATTGACATCAAAATGGTGAAGCAAATAGTTTACAATGTTATTTACATATTGCAAAATATGATAAAATTACAGCATCAGCATTATTCTCTAGCTATTGGAATTTATAGGAAAATAAAAGAATGATCAAAAGAGCGGAATGTTTTCATGAGTTCCTAGTTTCAATTTTATGGAAATATTACCTTTCAGTTCAAATTATTATTTCTCTTCAGTTCATCAGATACAAAAAAACTCACAATTCTTCATCTGCTTTGAAAACTTATAAAATTATTAATTCATTTGTTTGATGTTGTTCGTGCACTTTTTCACAATAATATAATATTTGAAGTTGAATCACTCAAGGTTTTAAGGCGTGACTATAATTGTTTCAAGTTGTCATTGCACATTAGCAAGCGGATTTGGGAATTCTGAGCTTCAAGGTCCTGAAGAGTGGTTATTCGATGATTTGTTCTGAATAATTCCAAATTCATAAACATACAAAACTGCGTACCAATAAAATTCTAAATGGCCAAATAAGCTTTTCATCCCACACAGTTTAAAAACCTTATTTGAATCCTCCATCTATTTACTACCATACCCCCTCCCACATTCCTTCTCCTCCACCATCAAGTAAACATCCTTCAGAACCTTCATTCAAGCTCAGTAAAGCTAGACCAGCTTGATAATGTGCAATAACAGCACGAAAAAAATTGTTGTGCCTGGAGACCGTGAGCTATAATTTCACTCCAAACTTATGATTCTTCAAATGTTATAAATTCATAACCATAAATTGTTATAAATCTTGAAGGAATGTTGAGATAATATCCTTGGAATGTGTTGAAATGGAAATTGCAGAAGAAAATTCTTATATTTCGTATTTTAATACAATATGTAAGATAAATCGATTTATGTAAAATTATATTGATGCACATAAATAAGGAGGGAGATTATAAGTACACAAATACACCATGGTCAAGTAAAAATCAATTATTAGTAACTTTCTACTTTCGAAATATATATACATAAGCCAGGAATCGTAATTGAAAAATAAATATAAAACAGACACAATCGGGTAAATTTCAATAAAGCTTCTATGTGCAGAAAATTTTCCAATTTTAGTGATATTTTGATCTGGATTAAAGAATCTCAATCCCACTGAACAACTACATTGAAAGTAAGGTTGCGAATACGGAAGTCAATTAAATACATAAAAGTTAAAGTAGTTGCAGATGTGTTTGTTCCAGGCTCATAATATAATTTATTTTCAATAACTATATTTCTGATGCTGGAGATCTATCAATATATCCACGTATTCTGTTTCAGAAAAGTAAGTTTAACGCGAATTCAATAAGTAGGAAAATGCATATTTACAATTCATATCTCAAGTTGAACTTATTTAAATTACCTGTTCCAAAGAATAGTCTTATACAAGCTTTACTAATTTCAGATTTTATGGAAGTCTTCGTGAAATTATATACAAAATTGAATAAAAAACTTGTTGGTTAATGAGCAGGATAACACATTAGTCCATATCAGTCTACATTAATAGTCCTAATCATTACTAACTTGGACCGTTTATTCTTATAAGATATAATATGGGGTTATCTTCAGTGTTCAATAAATATGAAACAGTCTTTGATAGGATGCTGGATACAAAGCTCAATTTAGTTAATATATTTACGAAGGTTTGATAACAGGCGCGGATCAGGAAGAGGGAGATCGACTAATCAAGTGATTTAGATGGTTGAAACGTAGGCTATAAAACGTAAACGTCCTACAAGTTTGAGTGTTTAAGAAAATAAAGTGAAGCTAAATTATTAACTAAAGGGACGAACCCACCCATGTCCCCCACCCACAACTCAAATTCCTAGATCCGCACCTGGATCATGAATTACTCAATTACAAACACTATATATATATAATAGAAATAAATTGGAACACATTTCAACTGCTATTAGTTAAGTTGACAATAAGTTTTGGTAAGAGTAAATATATATAGTTTGGTAAATATATACTCTTTTCAATAGAAATGAATGAATTAATGAAAAAAGGAGGAAAATAGGTTGATTAATAATTAATTTAACATGAAAAAGTGAGAGCTGACAATTGCTGCAGATAGAGATTGAGGAATCAATTTTGTTTTTGATCAACTGATTTGATAGGATAATATTTTCAAACCTATAATATTCTATTAGGCTTCTTATATTATCACTGGTGGACTTCTATAAAGAAGAGTTAGTGAACTTCAATAGAGTTAGGGTTTAGTCAGATAGGAAAGGAAAAAACGGAATGTATTTCTAATTATAGAATTGAACCATACGATTGAATAAAAGTATTTCAAACCAATTAATCTTTTCTAAAAATATGAAAAGGACAACAAATATAATCTAATACTCTCATATTATTTCACGTGACAAGTAATGGAGAGGCAAGACAATAACAATACGTAATTATTGTAATGTGAGATGTTTTTTCCTATCAACTGTTTCCTATCTATTCTTGAAAGCATCAATCATTTCAAGCTTGCTGAGCGAATCTTATAAACTACTTCATATTCTAAGGATATATTAATAGTTTCAACAACAAATATATAAAGAAAAATTGCAAAGATGAATAAAAACAAGCACAAAGAAAACTTCATCCTAGGTAAACATGAATCAATAAAGTAGCTGAAATAAAGCTGTTTTAAAATACTGTACCAGCTTGAATAGATAGAATTAAAATTGAGATTTCAAACTAATTGATACCATTTAATTATTTCTGAAATTGAAGTACAATATGATATAATAGTCTATTTTTCACAACATTTAGCGAAATATTGAGTTAGAAGTTATAGGAATGATATGTACAATATTACATATTCATAAGAAAAAAAAGAATGTTTTTAATGATCGGCTGTCTATTTAGCTGCCATTGAAAGCAATTTACTCCATGAAAATTACAGAAAAAATACTGTACTTCAAAAAACCATCTGATAAAAAATTAACAGATAAACGGTAACACCACAAGTAGTTAGTAATAAACATAATAAATCTTCAATAATTTCCCCTGCCAATGCTAGGAGCCACGAGAACTTTCATTAGTGCCTATACTAGTAGAATATGAATAAAATATACGTAAAATTACATGAAATAAATGTAATTGATACAAGTATTGAAAAAATGAAGCAACTATGAATATTATTAAAAAATATTCGATACCAAAGTAAAAAATAGTTGCAAAATCGATGAAAAATGTACAGTACCAAAAAGAGAGACTAGTCAAAATTTGGATTGATTTAGAAGCAAAATGGTAAATCACAGATCTTGTTAAGGAATAAGTCAAAAGAAGGCATAAATATTTAGTAGTAAGGGTTTCAGAGAGTGTAAGCGGTTATTCTTCAATGGTTGAAGTTACATTGATATTGTGAATTAATCTTCTACCATTCAGACTAGTCTCCATGTATTTTTTACATTTATTTTTATTTCACGCAAGGTAGAAAGTATCAAAACAAGCAGGCAAAATATATTAGATAATATATCAGTAGCGAAAATTGGTAGCTCAAACAGAGACGTCTTCTATTATACTTTGTTTTACACTACATACGTTCACAGGACGGAATAATTTCTACTCATACAGTAGAGAATATATCACACTAAGCTAATTTCTCAGCTGCTACTAGAAATAGCAATTTTGACAAAAACAATAATTGCTTCCAGTAATGAAAGTGAAATTGACAAATATGTGATTAATTTTGTATTTCAATGCTCTTGTTTTTTTTCAATTAAATTCTATGATTCCTATCTTGTTATTATTAGAAACTCCTGCCCATGTTTCACTTCACACTTGCAGCGACTAAAAAAGCTTAGTGTGACTATAGAAATCATCTTATCAGCTTGATGTGACTGAAGAAGCTTAGTATGAATATAGAAATAAGCTTATGAGCTTAGTGTTACTATAGAAAGCAGCATATCAGCTTAGTGACTTTATGATTCCCAGCATTGGCAAAGGGTAAAGTATGCTTTTGCACATATAATTCTAACAAACATCAACTTGATCAAACTGTTAATGAGAGACAGGTTGATCGATATTTACTATTATTGAGAATATATATCTAGTTAAACTTTAAGAATAACACATTCTTATTTGTTCACAACCACGAGTAAGCTTTTAAAGCTAAGTATAGCTTTAATAAAATGTTTAACTTAAAATTAAGCATCCTCCACAACATTCATAGCATTAGGCTCAATGAAAGAGTTTTATAATTTGGTTAATAATGTAAATTAAAGCAGCCTCATGTTTTGTTCACGGATGGAGAATGAAGCAGAATGAGATATTTGAAGAGGATTAGATGGCTTGCTGGACGTAGTTGGCAGGCAGCATTCCTGTTTGGCCAGTGCGTTGTACGGTGCCAGTCATCCAGCCTTCGTCGATCGGCGTGCAGTTCACTATCAGGTCACCGTCCAGGAAAGACACCTCGTCTCTGTCTTGTGCTTCATAATCATACATGGCTCGATAGACGCGCTGTAAATAAATCAACGTAAATTAGTTTAATTGAAAAAATAGTTTCCATAACAATAGGAGAATAGACAATAGTCATATTCATATATATATATATATATATATATATATACAGAAGACACTTGTAGAATTGGAAAAAACATTTAGAAAGAAGACTTAACTTACATTTTTGAGCCAGGGAATATTTCGGCTGCTGAAGCAAGCCTTCTTCAGCCCAGACTGTTGAAGATGTACTCTGTGATGTGCTACATGAACTTCAAGTGATTTTTCCTCTTCTTCTGTGTTCCTCCTACTTTACCAACTGTTCACTTTCTAACCTAACTTTCTCTTCTGTTTCTAAACACACATTTAACATGGCAGCAACTCTACATCTTCAACAGTCTGGGCTGAAGAAGGCTTGCTTCAGCAGCCGAAATATTCCCTGGCTCAAAAATGTAAGTTAAGTCTTCTTTCTAAATGTTTTTTCCAATTCTACAAGTGTCTTCTGTATATATTATTACCATTATTTTAAAGTGACTCTGTGATGTGCTACATGAACTTCAAGTGATTTTTCCTCTTCTTCTGTGTTCCTCCTACTTTACCAACTGTTCACTTTCTAACCTAACTTTCTCTTCTGTTTCTAAACACACATTTAACATGGCAGCAACTCTACATCTTCAACAGTCTGGGCTGAAGAAGGCTTGCTTCAGCAGCCGAAATATTCCCTGGCTCAAAAATGTAAGTTAAGTCTTCTTTCTAAATGTTTTTTCCAATTCTACAAGTGTCTTCTGTATATATTATTACCATTATTTTAAAGTGACTCTGTGATGTGCTACATGAACTTCAAGTGATTTTTCCTCTTCTTCTGTGTTCCTCCTACTTTACCAACTGTTCACTTTCTAACCTAACTTTCTCTTCTGTTTCTAAACACACATTTAACATGGCAGCAACTCTACATCTTCAACAGTCTGGGCTGAAGAAGGCTTGCTTCAGCAGCCGAAATATTCCCTGGCTCAAAAATGTAAGTTAAGTCTTCTTTCTAAATGTTTTTTCCAATTCTACAAGTGTCTTCTGTATATATTATTACCATTATTTTAAAGTGACTCTGTGATGTGCTACATGAACTTCAAGTGATTTTTCCTCTTCTTCTGTGTTCCTCCTACTTTACCAACTGTTCACTTTCTAACCTAACTTTCTCTTCTGTTTCTAAACACACATTTAACATGGCAGCAACTCTACATCTTCAACAGTCTGGGCTGAAGAAGGCTTGCTTCAGCAGCCGAAATATTCCCTGGCTCAAAAATGTAAGTTAAGTCTTCTTTCTAAATGTTTTTTCCAATTCTACAAGTGTCTTCTGTATATATTATTACCATTATTTTAAAGTGACTCTGTGATGTGCTACATGAACTTCAAGTGATTTTTCCTCTTCTTCTGTGTTCCTCCTACTTTACCAACTGTTCACTTTCTAACCTAACTTTCTCTTCTGTTTCTAAACACACATTTAACATGGCAGCAACTCTACATCTTCAACAGTCTGGGCTGAAGAAGGCTTGCTTCAGCAGCCGAAATATTCCCTGGCTCAAAAATGTAAGTTAAGTCTTCTTTCTAAATGTTTTTTCCAATTCTACAAGTGTCTTCTGTATATATTATTACCATTATTTTAAAGTGACTCTGTGATGTGCTATATATATATATATATATATAAGAAAACATAAAACAAATATATTCATCAATATCCAACATAATCACCAAACACTTCATAGAAACCTTCACGGATACTCCATACCTAGATTACTACACGGGATTGAACTGAAATCACCATTCTATCTGACTCAGATTGCCTACAGAAACGTTCCATATAATATCAGAGGCCGAGAGCAGCTGCGATGTGGTGTATTAAGAGTTGGTTGTGAAATGGCTCTATGGTATAGGCTGGATCAGAGGGGCTACTTCATTCACCCTATATCTGAAGAAGAGTAGGCTCACACTATATTGAAAATAACTTAAATATCAATATTTCAATAACTTATTTCTCAACTAATCCATACTTAACTTCTGTACTTGAATCGTAGAATAGAATACAGGATTAATAGAATAATTAATTTTACCGGTCTTGGGTCCTCCTGCTCTTAAACCGTGAATAACAAGGTACCCTCTATATTATATGGTTGATATCTACCTATCACTTATCAAACCACTATTATCAGTTGGGGTTACATACGGAGTAAGTTAGAATATGCATATTCTGATGAATAATAGTGAATATGGACAAACCTTCCTGTTAATACTGCTTCTATGAACTCTCCCCCACTCACAGACGCACAGTCTTTTTGAGGGAATTCCACTCAGACAGTTTTGTACTATTTCTACCCATTATTGTTGTAAAGTGTGATTATTATTTCATTTTGTAGTACAAAAGATGTATGTACGTGTATTGTAATGCCATGTGGAAATAAAAAATTAAAAATTGAAATGAAATATCGAGTCTTTCTATTCAATCAATATTAATTGGTCACAAATACATTGAATTTTCTCAATTGGGTGCTGCACTGCCGGAGAAAGGATAGATTTAGTCTGTCAAAGCAAAGAAGACTCTAGCTCGGTCAATATTGGTTCAAAAATTATAAACTTATGGTTCTAATGACGGCCAAACTAGTTGTATTCAAATGGAATATCAAAAGGGTGTTACTAAAAAAGAAAGCAAGAAAAATAAGGTCGGTCAGTTGGGCAGGCTACTGATGATGAGAGAATACTGAAGTTCAACAGCGGGAACAATTCAATAGAAAATAAATGTGATGTTCAAGTGCTCATACTAAAAACCCCAATGACTTGTACCTGGCGTATGCTGAGACGCACGTGGCGCAGCTCACGCGAACTATAGCCGTCCACAGATCATTGGAATGGTCAAGGACGACCAATTCTTCCGACACCACTCCCTGTTTCTCCCTCCGGTGATGCCGCTTTGTCCTTAGGGGTAGCTAGTAAGAGAGTGTGTGTGAGAGAGAAGGAGTGATGTTTTGTTTGGGTGAGGGTGGACAACAGTGGCAACAGGGCTCAGCAATCCCGTGACCTTGGTAATTCCAATGATCTGTGGTCGACTATAGCCAATCACAGCTCTTATTAATGACGAGCTGCGATTGGCTAGTTCGCATGGGCTGCGTCACTTGTGTCCCAGCATACGCCCGGCCTTATCGCTGAAAACATTCATTTTGTCTTCAAAATAAATCTAAAAAATATAATTATGGATAAAGTATAATATTTCACTCACCCCCCGAAGTTCGCGTATGATTTCCAGAAGGAGCTGGTCCACCACCTTGGTTGTACTCTGAGCCTAGAGAACCATAGAAGTCATTAACTGGATCTAAGTCTGCTATCGAACCAATGCGTCTGCCTTGAGGTGTACTCACTGAAACAGAAATAAAAAATAATGACTTCTTTATTTCATTTTTAAGACGTGAAGTTTGTACAGTAGTTTGGAATTGGTACTCAACTATCGGCTCAACCATGAACTTGATACTAAACTGGATACAGCCGTTACTCTAGGTTAGATTACTTTATATATTGTTAATCATGTTGAATAATTTGTGAAATGATTATAATGACATTAATAATTTTCATTATTCGCTTATTTTGTATTTTTGGCGAAATACATTCTTGGGTGGCTCGTTGGAGGGATAAAGCGCCGGTCTGATAACCAGGTGGACTCTGGTTCAAGTCTCAACCAGGGCTACATTCTTTGACCACAGCACTATCACATAAATACGACCACCCCGTCTTTCTGAGGAGACGATAAGCCGTCGGTGCCGACTACCTAAGAAGTATTCTTCATCTATCATCCAGCTCATTACCCACGCACAAGTCTATGAACTCATGAGGGCTTCACCCTCATAAAATCAAAACAAATATTCTAATACTGAATAAACTTGAGGGATAAACGGAGGCAGATTATTGAAGATTCAAAATTTGTCGAAATCTGCTTCTGGTAAGAAAATTTCTGTTTAAAAAATATTTCATAAGTGGCTGTAGTGCTTAGTAAATAAAATTAAAGAATAATAATATCAACTTTTAGATTCTATTTCTGTAGTCATTTGTTGAATTCTCATTTTCCTATAATCCTTCAATTTGTAAGGCAATAAAAAATGATGTTAAAATTTGTGTTTTAGTAGTTTTTATACATAACCTTTTTTAGTAGTAGTATTACATAACCTGCTTTTTGTTTGTGTGTACTAATTTTGAAAGGAACAGTTTTGGGCTTGTTTTACTCTTCTGCCTATAGAAATATGACTCAATAAATATAATGATAAAAGATCTTTAAAACTTACCAGGTCCACGTTCAGATGTGTATATTACTGTTGATGATTGACGAGCAGAGTAGGGAGTATTACGCGTAGGCCCAGTGGGATCATAGTCCCCTATCTTGTTAGTTGTTGGAGGCGGAGGTCCAGTGTACTCTTCAGGCGCTGAAAAAAAATTGGAAATAAATTAATCGAATAACCTATATTATTCCGTAAATCAAATATAATTGTAAAATCTATTAATTTGTTTATTGAAATTGATGTTTTCACTGAGGCAAAAGAGTAATTTAAAATATTTACAATGAAATAGATGTCTTGCCTTATCAAGTGTTTTGTTCAATTGAATGTTTCAACATGCTAGGACTGACAAAATGTGCCTTTTTCTGAACGACATTTTCGGACAGTTTGCCCACAGCAGAGTCTGATATCTTTCTTATTTCAAGAGTGAGACTATCCATCTTAATGACCAAAAACTGCTCAAAAAGAGCACTAGAATTATGTCACCATTGTGACCATATTATGTTTGACCATATGACAATGAATTATTATTGCTCAGGTCTGGCTTAACTTCAAGGATTGGATGATTATTATTGCAACCACTACTTTCAAAACCACCAGCCGCCATTGACTCCAGGATTGCAGGGGACACTGGACTTAATCCAAAAATCCGCCGATTCATATCACCTCCTCCAAAGGGGTCAAAACTGATCCAAAAGACCTGCTCAAAGATTCCAGGAGTCGAAGTAACACCAGCTGCATCCAATCATACAAGAGTCAGACAATTAGGGGGGCTCGTTAATGTAAAAGATTCAAGAGGACTCGAGTTCAATTCCTGGCCGGGGCAACATTTTTTGACCACAGCACAATCACTTAGATAAACCGTCGGTAACGACTACCTAATAAGTAGTCGTCATATTCTCTCATCACCATCACTCTCATTCTAATCTAATCTACCCACGCACAAGCTTAATATCTCATGTGGGCATCATCCTCAGAAACAAGAAAACAAGTCATGAAAGTAAAAATTTCACTAAAATACTTTGTATTTTGTATTTTAGTTACACGAATTTATACACTGTCATAAACCTATCACTACAATAGTGTTTTGCTTTTCCTGTCTGAACGTTTGCGACTCCTCCCTGCAAACGGACAAATCATCAATGCATGGAGAATAGATCAACTCTGTAACAACAATACTGCAATAAAAAAATATTATAACCTGTAGACACAAACCGCCAGCGCAAGTGCATATAGGTTTGACCAGATGCCACACACTGACTTCCACTGTCTACATAGAAATTGGGGAAATAATAAAGAATGGCCAGTTTCTATCTCCTTTCTGCAGCATCTAAATCAGTTCTATTCTTCTATTTACACTTCCTATCTATCACCTGAAGCCTTCCATCCTTTGCTGCAGTCACATCCACAATAATACTATAGGATAATTCAAATAAAACGTTACAGATGGTACTTATCATAGTATTGCAAGAGATATATTAAAAATATATCAATGGAGTAATATAGCTGTCGCCAAGAAGTTGAGCGGTTTCATACTCTTCTTTATACGCTCCAACAGCTGATATTGTCTGCAAATAGTCTTAGAAATTGTATAGTCTGTCCAAGCAAAGAAGACATTCTGGCAAGATGGGGAAATGACTCCAGCTCGGTGGAGTTTGCACAGTGAGAATACAAGATGTCAAAAATATAGACGAATTATTAGATATTTCAATTAACAAACTCAATGGAAACAAACCCTTCACAAAATTAAAATGATTGTTCAATGTTTAATAGTAAGTTACAGTACATACTTGGCTTGGAATCTCCATTTTCGTTCATGTTTCTCTTTTGTTCCATGGCAGCTTTCTTCAAAAGATCTCCGTGATAGGCAACATTGCTGGAATAAATTTAAAAAAATTGAGTATGATGTAACAGTAATTTATCAATTTTCAAAATAAAGGCTGGACAAATTTCGAGTAGAATAAAAAACCACAAATAAATTCATTCAACGTCCGTGTAACTATGTTTTATGTGGGACATCCAAGTACGACATATATAATATTATTAACTATTACAAACTAAGCATTATTACTTCACTCTGAACTATTTTACACGACACTGCAGTCATAAATTTGAATATTAGTTCAAATATAAACTACTACTCACACGTGGAGCGCTTTCGGATTCTACTCCATTTTCAACACTTGCGTTACGATTCTACCCCATTTGAGTGTTGGAAATGGAGTAGAATCCGAAAGCAGTAGTTTAGTTTATAGTAAAGTAGTAGTTTATATTTAAACTAATATTCAAATTTATGACTGCAGTGTCTTGTAAAATAGTTCAGAGTGAAATATTTACTAGCAGTTCGTGATGGAAAATGAAATAGATGAGCATCATTACTTATTATGAGTGCTAATTAAAAAATATTATAAACTAAACATGCATTGTAATTGGCTTCTAGTATCATATCCAGAAATATCCGACATAGAAATGTCAGCCCAAAAAGAATTGATACTTTGCGCCAATCATTCATTGCCTGGAAATTTTAAGCTGAGTCTAGCGTAATCTATTTCGGTTACGTCTTCTCACTTTATCTTCCAATACATTGTACAGTTCGATACACAGAATTCTATAAGGGTTATGTATCAGGCTTTTATGAGTGTAACAGCTAGCAAGTGATATAGTGGACATTAATGACCAAACTTTGCCTGGTTAGAGAATACGTCATTCTATTCTATCTCATGAAATGATCTTGCATTCATGCTAGCAGTATGATAGCACCAAGAAGCCATCATTCATTCCAATTACAACACACAAGTAAAATTGAAGAAGATTGGGGAAATACCGAATTTTTACCTGATGAGTTTTGAGTTCTGCTTGATTCTCAATGTTTCTGGATCGTCAGCTACTTGTGTCAATTTACCTTTTGTTTTTTCGAACTCCGCATGATACATGACCTGAAAGATTCAAATCATAATTAATTTACTGCAACGGAGAATAGGCTAAAAAAATATATAAATGTAAATTCTGCAAAAACTAGTAGTTATTGAACAATCATTTCATTCGGTTAAATTGGAATTTGATTATCAACGAACAAAACTATTAAATAAAATCATAGATTTTAGCAACATTATCAACAAACGTCACATCGAAATCTACACACAATTTGAAAAGAATAACAATGACTGATGTTGTTATCTATCACTTTCTCATCACATTTAAAAAGAGAATAATATTCATTCTAATTATGTTATTGACTTATCCACAAAATTTGAATATTACTAATAGTAATTAGTAATGTTGATATAAAAATCTTCTCACAGCTTTAATAGAATTATTACTCATTTTAATGTCACTCATGTCAACAATTTTTTGTATTTAAATTATCTCAATTTGAATGATAAAAGGCGAAAGATGTGTTCGGTATTTAAGTTGTACCAGAGTGAATTTTTTATCTTATTTGTTTTTAGGGTGAATTATTCTTTTTTTTCATCAACTCCGGCGGGCGGACAGCAAAATATCAAGCTTAATCAACTGTTTACATTTATAGGTAACTTTAATTTCATAATTTCAAATATAAAATTAAATTAAAATAAAATTTAATATCACTCATTTCTTCTAACTTTTATGTTCTATATAATATATAGACCTTCAATATCCATTCACTTTGATCTGGTTCAATAAAGTTCATTTCTATTAGATTCTCTTCATCTCTTCAGCTTAAATGATGAATAACTTAATGAGTGGATTTCGTAGAATAATGCGTAAAATTTCCGTTGCAATGATAACTAAAAGATGAAGTTGTGAATTTGGTGATCTTATATTAGTCACTATTTTTCATAGCGCTTGACTAATTCTAATTATTACGAAAATTGATAACATCAACAAACCTCTTTATGAGTGATCCCATACTCCCACAAAGGATGAATAAGACAGGGTGGATTAACTCTGATTGATTAATTCAAGATAACTAGATGTAACTAGGTGCATTCAGATTCAGATTAGTTACAAGAGGAAACACCAACAATTGTATGTTAAAAAGTTACAATAATATGGAACCATAGGAAACTAACTGAGTTGATTCAAATAGAAGGAGAAATCTATATTTCTGTAAATTAACTATATTTGTAGAATTTTGCTTGATGTAGTCTATTTCACTACTTTGGAATGAGGTTCCATTCAATTTGGAATAGAATCAGTGAAATAGACAACTTGACATAATATCAATAGTGTTTTATTTCATGTAGATTATTCAGATATCTAGTTTCTACTGATAACCCTTGTATTCAAGGTTATAGATTTAATTTTTCTCAAGTATCAGTTTTCAAATAATTTTGTTTGAATCCTACTTATAGTATATAAATGCAGTAGGTTACCGTTGTTATAACTTAGAAGCGTAAACTCAAGTAATTAACTTTGCAAATAACTTATATTTAGAAAACTTTTTCAAAATACAGAAAGTCCATGAATTTATGAAATTACTTAAATGTATGCTTTCTCTTGAGGTTAATGTTAACCTAAAGGTACGATTCCAAGCGGCAGCTCGAGCTGCCGCGGCTCCACCTGCGCTGCTCTAGCCATCACAACCCTATCCACATAACTATATTATAAAATAATGTTCACTACGTTATTAGGGCTCCAAATATATAATAAATCAATGAATAGTGAAATTTTTCAAAGCGAATTTCACTATTTATTGATTTATTATACATTGGTAGCCCTAATAACAAAGTAAACATTTATAATATAGTTATGTTGATAGAGTTGTTATGGCTAGAGCCGGGCAGCTCCAGCACCGCAGCTAAAGCCGCAACAACTCGAGCCGCGAGGCTCGAGCTGTCCCTTGGGAATTGCACCTTTACGCTTGTGAGAGGGTAATGCAACGGTAGATAATGAGAGATGAATGATATTTTAGGCAGAATGTCTTGAAAACACAAATTCTAGAAAGGAAGTAGCCTACATTGTTGAGAGTGATTTGGGCCAGTCATACTCTGAGTTACACATTTCATTGATGATAAATCTATAATATTTTTATGAGGGTGAGAGGGTAGAGGGCCCAAAAATAAATGCTGGTGGTCGGAAAGCCAAAAATAAATCTTGAATAGATTTTTTACTGATTAAAAATAAATTTGAACGGATTCATTAATGAATTCAATCTGAAATGGCAGATGACAATGAAGAAGGAATCATGTAAAACTTACATTTGATTGAATTTTGGTATTTTCAGCGATCCTTTTCAGTTCAGGTGTTTCAGCTACGGTTGTTGCTTTTGCCTTTGGAATGTGTCTGTAACAAACCAAAATAACAGCTGTTTAAACTAAGTATTCAAATTCAAATTCTCTACAAACTATAAAGAGCAGCCAGTTGTCAAGAACAATCCAATATAAAAAGTATGTAATAATAATTATGAATTGTAATTATTTATAAAGATATCACATAAAAAATTTGAAAAATGTAAGATCTTCCGTTCCTTAGATATCTCGTGTGAAGACAGACACAAGTTTAGTATAATCGCATTAGTCTCTATAACTCAATTCTAATCCTCTGAAACTGTATCAAAAAGGTCTAAATAACTTCGTAGCTGTTTGGATAGAAATAGTTGAAAAATTAGTAATGATAAAAATTGATATAGGACACCATATTGTATAATAAATTATAAAAAGCGTTTTAAAGAATACAAATCAAATTATTCATATTTGTTGTGGTGGCAATACTACACTACTATGCTAAACGCTAAATTACCATGTACTTATCTGAAATAAGAGGACTTAATATTAAGAGAGGTTTGGCTCCATTAAACCTGAATAAAAGATGTCTGAGTTTGTTATTTTGTATAATTGGTCCAATTGATATTGAAGAAGAAAATTCTGATTTACAGCTGATCTCATATCCGTAATCCCATCTTGGGCCATCAAAAAATTAGTTGAAAATAATTTGATAATGAAAAAATTAGTTGAGAACAATATTTGGTCATGAAAAAATTAGTTGAAAACAATATTTAGTCATGAAAAAAATAGTTGAAAACAATATTTGGACAGCTATGGACGAGGCCGTTGAAATTTGATAGATATGGAAGAGGAAGTAGAATTGTGACAACAAGAGCACTGTAACAGTTTTCTCCTTGTAAAGAAAGTCATCATCTTTTCAGATGTGAGAAACAGATGTGACAGTGGCCAAGGTGTGGGCTGAGCGTCGTCAGTATGGCACAGATCTCAGCTTCGCTCTCTGTGAGACAAGCGACCGGTCAAGGATATTGGGAGAGCCAATGCCCTATTTAAGGAATTGTTCTATACTCGATACTGAATTTCACATAACAAACTGACGGTGGAGTTGAAAACGGGCCGGTTACATTGGTGAAGAAGGGGGTGGTGTTGCTCTTGCGGATTTACATTATTTTCCATCTCCCTTATTATCTCTCTCTGACACGGCTTTCATCTCTCTCCCGCCGGAGAAAGTCGTTCAGGGTTATTGTAACCTTTCCATATTTGTATATACAGTACCAACGTCTTTAAGGTTACTACCAACTATAGAGTATTTAATTCCGTGCACCTTTTTACTAGTTGACCTGCTGCGAACTAGCTTACTATATACACATATACAATAAACATTCACGTTATATTCACTTTAGTCTCAATAAAGAGTTCTTAACTTCTACCACAATTTAACAAATACTTGCACTGATTGTAGTTTCATAAGATAAGATACACTGAGTATTAATTTGTTGCCTTTCAGTTACATTATTTGAGCTTTCATACTAATAAGTTACTTGCAGTGATTGTAATTTCATAAGATGGAATACAACTTGATACAAAGTTGTGAACTCTCAGACTAAATTATTATGATTAATATGCATCAATTTTTAGCTCAAAGTTCTTAAGAATAAGATTCCTTTACAGACAACAAGCACTCGTACTGACAACAGGTACTGATTCATCAGTGAGATGAATCGTGAATATGAAACCAACAAGCATTCGTTAATGCTCATTTTTTCGTCTCAAATTAACTTTTTATTTTAAAAAATTCTATCGCAAAATCAGATAATAGTCTGACTTTATTCGCTTCCTCTGATTTTGAAATGAAAAAAATGTGTATAAAAAATAATTTGGGACAAGAAAAAAAGCAGTTTTGAATGAATGCTTGGTCATTCTTCCGCATGTAGCTTGTAATGTACATTATCATTAACTTATTTTTAATAATTACTATTGCTACCTAGTCTTGAGACTAGTGAGCAAATTTCATCGGAAATATCTTACTAATAGAGTCTCAGTGAATTAATGAATAATAATTCAGGTAAAATTTTAAAAATATTTCACCAACAGGATAGTATTTCACAAATGTGTGACTTAAAATACAGTGTGAATTATAAATTCTACTTTCAGTCAAAAATATGAATTTTGAAAACGAACTTGCCACTACATCTAGTACGTATGTGGCCAGTGGTATAACCAGTATTCACAAATAAAGTTACTTCATATCATAATATGTTCTACATATGCAATAAAATCTGTTTCTGCTACATTATGAATAAATGAAAGTTGAGTTTGAAACATTTCCAAGTGAATAAAGAAAAATACATCTAAGTGACTATATTTGTTTGTCAATGGCGCAACAGCCCTATGAAGGGCCTAGGCCTACCAGCTGATTGCCAGTTTCATATTCACTCCACTATACAACCCGTCCAAGCAAAGAAGTGACTATATTATGACACGAAATTGCTCTGGAACACAACACCAATGAACATTTTTCAATAACGTGGATGATGATTCATTTTTACATTAGAAGACTAATATTAGAGTAAAAACAATGCTGATGGATTAAAGTATGATTACATAAAAAATTTGCAAGTTCAGGCAGTTTTGATTTCAAATACCTGTAATTGAAAATTCCACATCCAGGCTACAAATTTTCAATTCATGTAAAGACTTTTAAATTGAACATTGATAGCTACATTAAAGTTTCTACATACATTCACTACAAATTATTAAAATTGAGATGGAGTGAATTAAGATTAAATTGGAAAATGATATAACTGGGGAAAAATATCTTGTGAGGAACTAAAATTATTAGAAATGGTGGAACATAAAGAATATTAAAAATTATATTATTAATTACTTCTTAGAATACTTGTACTAGAATCTAATCTTCATTCATTTTCATACCTTAGCTTTTTAGTTTGAACAATTATTTTATCTAGTACTGCATACTTGTTTTCTGAAAATAGTATAATGATAAACTCTATCAAAGCCAAATTTTAAAAAGATTATCTCAACTTCTATAAAAATATAATAAACAAAGGCTGAAGATAAGAAAAATAAATCTTCGATATTTGAAGATTGAAAATGTGAACATTTGTCATTAGAATAATAACAAACATTCCAATAACTAGCCTATAATCAGCAAAAGCTGTTTGAGTGAAAAATAGTTCATTTAGTGGATGGCATTCGTGATAGTTTTTGAGTGATTTTGTGAACTTGTCACGTATTTATACGTCTCAATAGGACTAATCTCATCAATTGATCACGTTCACACACAATAAAGTTTATCTAATATTGGAATACGATTCAAATAGGATAAAAATACATGAAAATTGGTAAATTTTCCAGTTTTCAAATCTCATTTCTTTTCAAGTGAACTAGTCAATTAGTATCATAAGAAGTTTCTTGTAGATAAAGTGAATAAAAAACTGATTTTATTCATGTTTATTTCAAAAATAAGACAGAAGAGGTACAGCCTATATTCTTAATTCATAGAAACCATTTTCTGTGAAATAGATATTTTACAATGTTAAGAGAAATTACCAAAGAAAATTACAAAATAATTTACTAAAGAAATTATAGCCTAATTTAATAAGATCAAGAAATGTTAGGACAATAGTTGACAAATAATTCCTTTCACATTCACTTCAAAACAAGTTTTTGGTACGTAGAATATTTCCAGGTTTTCTCATGATTACAAAGTACAGTGATTTATGGAATCGAATTTTAAAATACATTAAATACTTGCTATTTTCAAACAAAATATGAGTGATACTGACACTTTTCAGATACTAAACTATTGTTCAATAGATAGGCCTACTTTTGTTTGTAAAAAAATAGTACATGGTCAGTTTTGTGCAGAGGCAATTTCCAAAAATCAATTTATTATGCAATGACTAGATTATAGAATAAATTTAATAGTGGTAGTGGGTTTGAGAAAGAACACAGGTTTAAAATTTTGAACTATCAAAAATTAAAAAAAGAGAAATAGTCCATCTCACGAGGGATTTAGATTATTAAATTCAAAAGTATCAATTCAATTTAAGAAAAAAGCAATTCAATTCATTCTGATTTATATATTGTACGTGATGAAAAAGATACCCACATTGACTACTAGCTTACAGAAATGTGATCGGTTATTATCGTGTTACTTATTTATGGCTGTACAATGTACAGAATACGATAATTCGATCGCAATACAGGATTCAATATTATTCTGAGACTGAAACTAAACTAGTTACAAATATAATGGAATGGTCAGATTTGCAGCGAGAGAAAACATTTCGAAGTCCTGCATGTAATCTAAAAAATAATTTGATTTGGTCTCACTAATCTTATCAGACTAATCTAATGTTTTGTGTTGATGTGGGTAATGGAATTCTCTGAACTTTCAGTAGTTGTTCTCAGGTGGAAATCAAACCTAGAAAATGATAAATTACAGTAATATTATGTTGGTTTTTCACCAGTCGAGCTTAAATATTTTGAATCAGCTGTTTTTCTGCTTTGTGCTGATCATCTAACATTTGAATAAATTTTAATTTACAAATCGTGAATTCTGGAGCATTCAACCTGCTTCTTGTCGCCCTAACATTAATAGAATAGGTCACAAAAAATACGTTAATTTAAAGAATTGGTAAATTTTATGAAATAATTCCTCAACATGCTTTTTGAAACGTGCATTTCAATACAAATAACATTATTTTATGTATATATTTTTTATAATAAGGGGGATATATTTATTCGTCTAGCCATCCGTATTTATATTCAACAATACTTATCAATAGTTAATTTAAAAATTATGTATTTATGGCTCAAAACATTTTATGTTTATCCAATACTTTATCTGAAATATTAGGAAGTTTTTTCAAGTTATGACATTGATACATTGTTTTTAATTATTAATATATCGAAGCTCTGAGCTAAAAACTTATTGAAAATTATTTTGGAACAAAACATATCTGAGAGGTGTTGAATAAACATTTTCCTCAACACTTTTTTGTCCCGAAATAATGTCCAATAAAATTTATATTCTGTAAATCAAGTATTCAACAAAATAATAATGTTCAATGAATTTTTAAATTCAAGTATTTTGTAAATCAAGAATTAGGCCAACAACCTTACTTCAGTTTCAGGCTGATGCCCAAAAAATAGAAAGCCAAACTTATCCATTGCCTTGAGAAATGCGGGTGGGGTCTCCAATAACTATTATTGGTTCATTTAGGGACCAATTTCTGGTCTGCAGACTTTTTCTAAACAGTCTAACGGATCCACTTGGCGTCAGTGGTTTCATAGTTAATGTCCTGTCCACATTTGTCGATGATTTTTGTGTGCTGCACAGCAAGCTGCATTCATGTTTGAGCATTCGTATAGACGACAAAGAAATTGGGAGTAAGCGAATGACTGTTATTAATGTTATTAGTTCTGCTAAGGCAGTCGGTAAGCGGTCTGCGAGAGCTTAATGAGTAGATAGCAGCCTCAGATACACTCTGCTGCTTGTACAGATCGTTCTGTAACTGTCCTGAAGGAGCTGACCATTGAAAACAACAGCCAAATTCATTGGGGCCTGCTATAGCATTCACTTTCTACATTTGTCGATTTTTGCTTGCTTCACAGCATGCTGTATATACTTGAGCATTGGTTTATGCTTGAACTTGAGAATCAACCAGCACACCCAAATGTTCTTGGCTATTAATAAGCCATCAATATTATGGTCTGACGCACTGCACATAAAACAACGATTTCCTTCCGAATCCTCAAAATTCATAATTTTTTTAAAAGCATTTTGTTTACTGCGGGTGATGAAAAATACAAAACGACACAAACAGTACAAACTCCAACGAAATTGGCAGATAGTCAATAACTGTTATCAACTCTCAGCCCAATCAGGACAATCGGCGAGCCATCTGCGAGAGCATATTGAGTCGAGATCGACCCCAGCTTAGCCGCTTCGCTGTTGCAGACCGCTTTCAGACTATCGTGACAGAGTTGAGCACTGATAAAAGACATTTGCCAACCGCCGATTTTGTTGGAGTTTGCTGTACAGAACGTGCTTTCCTTCGCCTCGCCTTGAAGCCTGTCATCGCCAGTTCTGAGTTGAGACTCAGACTCGATTATTTAGAAATTGAGAATGTGTGACTCATCTGAATTACACAATGACCTCTTCAATAAACGTAGGCGGCTCCAGAACATTGAGACTGTTGCTTCGCGTGCCAGTTACATCCATCGATCACAATAGAAATCAATATGATTACAATTGAAATAAATACTGTACAAAAAAATCTATTGTAGCAGAGCTATTATAAAGGAAAAAATTTAGATTGAAATTGGTGCCGTCTCATCAATTCATAAAATTATTAAATAAATAACGAAATATTATTTATATAAAATATGAAATATTTATATAAATATTATTTTATTCATTACTGAATAAAAATAATTATTTTCAAGCTCAAGACTTCCTGAGCGTTCTAGATTTAGAAGTCAGGTAATGAGGATGAATAAATTATAATACAAATTTTATCAGTTATTTCTGGTGAAGTCATAATCATTCATGAATCTTGAGCTTTCCCATACTTTGGGGGAGTGATTCGCCTGGCGAATCTCGTTGTTTTGAACTTTTTTCAACTTTGTTTGACTGGAATACTTTTTGTTATATTGTTTGGAAATTTAATTATTGTAACATGCAATAGGCATCAGCCTGCCAATATTAGTCAAATTTTGAAAATAAATGTATTCAATTTTACTTCAAAACACATGCACCTAATTATAGAAAATTTTCAACACTCTCCAAAGCAACTGATAAACCATTATCAGTTGAGATTATTATCACTGTAGAACGCCTATCAAACTCAACTATAAATTCGATAAAAATGTTCTCTATTTTGTCTTCTATCACTGTTAAGAGCAAAGCTATTCAGAAGCACAAATTGAAGATAAAACTAGTGCGTTATCAACTATTACAGAAATGTTAATTCATTTTTCCGGACAAGGCCTCCACGTAAGATAAGTGGAAGTTGAAAAACCGACTGAGTCAATTTTGAATTTTCTGAACAATGCTGTGACGATAAATAATGTAGACTACTTCATTTACTGAGTGAAATCCAAATCAAATTTCAAGTTCAAATACTACATGCAGGAATGTTATACTAAGTTGGTAAAATCATGAACGTCTACAGTTACTGGAACATTATGTGCAAATCGAGCTTTAAGTCTTTGTGAGCCAGTCGCACGGATGACAATCATTATTATTTCCTATGTACATTTCTCATGCCCTATTGAGAAAAAGATCGTTGGTGCATAACATAAAGCATTCACTTACTGTCATGTTAAGCTAACCCAGATATGTTTCTTACTGGTATCAAGTAATATTTTTTTTAAATAAAAACGTTATGTACATAAATCATAAATAAATTTTGTCAATTCAAGTGGAATAATATGTAAAAACTCATCTTATTTTATCAAAAATATAATCTTATGATGAGAAAATATTAATGAAAATATTACTCAAAACATAATTGACTTGATAATATTCAATACACAAACATTAATGACACTTACATTCAATTTTACTGATCCCTCTCAGTCCCATTGTGTTCTCTTTTATTCAAAATTACTAATATTTTGTGGTCAATTGCCTAGTTGCCAAAAATTAAGTTTCTCTGGAGTAATTTCTGTACTTGTGTTTCATTTTCTATTAATTAATTTTGTTACATTTATCAACGTTGATAATGTATTGAAATAATATTATAGAGCCTTAAAATATAAATCAACATCATACTTCATGGCACATATTTAAAACAAACTAATATTATAAATAAAATGGCTACTTCAAATGGCTACAATAAATGGCTACTAAGTTCTATCAAAATGCTTTATGATTCGGTACAGTGCTTATGTTATCGTCTACTGTAATGTATTTTACTCGTCAATTTCAACATCAAATAAACAATATTACAAACCAAAACGTTATTCCATCAATCCAATAATGATCCAAAACAAATTATACCGTGATAAAAGCGTGACATGATATTATTTTACTGCATCAGTTTGAATAGAAAATTTGGAATAAAACAATCGAAGACCTTCTTCCATTTTATCAATGAAATTTAATATTGAAAAGAATCATTAGAAAATAAAGATAGCAAGATAGAGATAATAGATCACAAACATCAATCGATTTTGACTCACAGGAAAGTTGCAAAAGTAATGCAATTTTCCATTCAAGAGTTTTCTCTACTACTCATTGAAAAGTTGTAATTGTTCATGAGAAAAATGTTTTTTACCACACAAGCTCTTGACCCTAAGGTGAAGAGAGCCATGATAATATTGATGGCAAAGCTATCCTCAAGCGGGAATCCTTTCAACTCGAGCTCTAATCTTAAAGATTAACTAACGCCAGGCGAATCACTTCCTTAAAATATGGGAAATCTAAAGATTTATGATTATGACTCCACCAGAAATAACTGATGAAATTGGTATAATTATTTATTCATCCAAGTGCCTAACATCTAAATCTATAACGCTCAAAAAACTTTCAGTTCAGTAGTAATCGATACTACTCTATGATAAATAAATAACAAGCTAACATTATGAATAGAAACTATAGCTGTATTGATGGCTGATTAAGTATAGTCAGACCAAGCAAAGAGGACCCTCTGGAAAAATGAAAGAATGACTCAAGCTCGGTCAATATTGGTTCAAAAATTATCAATTTGATATCAAATTGTAGGAAACAATGTGATCTACGAAAAAGACCACATTTATAATTCTTGAACAAATATTGACCGAGCTGGAGTCATTCTCCCATCTTGCCAGAGGGTCTTCTTTGCTTGGACATACTATATGATAGTATACGAGTAGGCTACTTCAATAAAATATGACGTTACTTCTGTAGACTATTGCTGCAAGAATATGACTACATACTAGCTGTAATATAGTTATCCAGAAATCAATGATAAGATGAATACTTATCAAAGGTTAATATTGCAAGAGGTTAATACTGAACTGACAGGGAGTCGATCAGTTATTAAACTGAATCAAGTCAATACTATTTCACTTGGAGCATGACAGCTGGGTATGATATAAATGAACTTTGGCCATAATAAATTAAAATCTATCATTTCAATAAATTTATTGCTTTTCACACGTTGTAAGTCAATACTTACACAAGCAAAACAGAAATAGATTTATTACTTGATCAATTAATAATTACAAGAATGAGCAAAAATTATTTCAAGGATGAACATAAATTTCAAAATTTTATTTCCTCATTTGAACTACTTCTAATTGACAGATTGCATTGATGAATGCAAGTACTGTAGTTGTAGAATAATTGTACACAGGACAATATCATCCATCAATGAATGCAAATACTAGGTCAATAAGTAAATTATCACTCCAACACAGTGCTTATTTCAGCAATTCTATTTTCTGTTACAAGTAATTACTTAAAATAAAAAAATTTGAATCTTCAAATGAAATAAAGTAGAAAAAATTATTATTACCGTATTATTACTTTCAATAAAAGTTTTATTTTGAAAGCAATACGATACTAAATTTTAATTTGTGGTATCTTAATTTGAATGTTAAACTGGATTAATGATTGGTTTCAATAAAGTTTCAAGAGACCTGCATAGACCACAAAGATGTGTTGAGCTAGAATTAAACATATTAATTTTTATGAGTTATTAAAGATACCTTTCATTCACGACTGTACAACCGGTATTGTAAACTTTTAGATCCAAGTCGAGTAGCCTACAACTATGAAACATGACAACTGTGAAAAATAGTGAGTTGTGGAGTGAGAGTGAAGCACCACCTTAGACAATTCTTTAAATTGTTCATTACATTTTTTTAACAACCATATCCTCCTCTCATAATACTGTTCATGTTCAATGAACATTTTCACTAAATATTTAGACATATGAGCGTGTAGTTTCAGAAAAACTATGTTGGAATAACCAACAACAGAATATTATTCTGAGTTTGAAATGAATGATTTCATATTACATTTCAAACGCACAAACTACACATTCACATGTTTGGACAATTGATTAAAACTGTTCAAAATGAAATGAGATTCCTTTGATATCTAACACAATACTTTCAATAATGAATAGGCCCTACTGATAATGAATGAAGAACAAGATCTCGTGAGCTATGATAGTACAGAGGAGAGAGGACCAACAAAATAATATTATAGCCAATCAGAGATGTCTAAGGGCTGCACTCATTCTCAGTTTTCCAACTGATACTTTTTAGAAAACAAAAATTGACATCAGAATACATATAATTCTTGAAATAAAATAGCCTATGTATTTCATCTATTGGTATAAAACACATAATCGATACATGATGATCAACATGGTGCATTTCCAACTCACAATGAGACACTTTTGAGTCTTCTCATATAACTTACTTCAAAATTCCATTAAATAGTTGAATATTCAACTATGACATCAGGAATGAATGGAGAATGGTCATGATGACATCAAAGCGAAGAAAAACATTAGTTTACAGATATAGTTATATTATTAATCTTTCACAATTGTCAATAGACATGAAAAAATTTGACTTACGCTTCGCAATAAGGATCCTTGTTGAATCCCTTGTAGTTTCTCATGTTGAGAGTCATATTGCACACCTGACATTTGAAACATTGTTTGTGCCAGATCTGAAAAAAATATTCAAAATTGAAAATAATGTTACTACATTAAGTTTACAACCGAAACCGGTATCTCGACTTTTTAATAAATCAGTGGTTTGACAACATCTTGTCTTTTCATTCAATATGGATAACTAGGCCTACCACAATACCACCTTCACAGCTATTCATAAAGACTTGATAATTTTAGTAAATGGTTTTATTTAATTTAGTTATGGAACTGTTCTCCAATATCGACAGACTGTCCACAATGTGTTGGATTATTAAATAAAGTGCCTAATTCATTGTCTTTTCAGGTGCTAAGCAAAATCAACGAGCTATAAGTGATCTAAACCTTGAGATCAACTTCATTGATAAAAATGTTGATCAATGAATGTCAAATCAGAATGTATTTTGGAGAGTACATATTATTTCTTGAACAATTATTGTGACTCGCTCACCAAAGAAACCCTCATCAAAACAGGAAAAAATGACGACTTCTCAGCCATCAGACTGTCGGGAGGACAAACACAAGTAGCCAGCATTTATGAAACGTTCTACAATAAAAGCAAAGAGGATTGGAATATAATCTATTACTCGGGTAAATCCTCCATTCTTTGAAATAAGAGAGTGCTTGAAAAATTTTGGAATCACAGTTGTAGCCTATAAACTAGCATAAGAATTTATATAGCTAGTAAGTAATAGGCTATAACTAGCATCATGATGAAACATGATAACCATTCTAGTTACAATTATAAGTATGCACACCGTACTTTAATGCATAATGATGTACCGTACTAAATTAATGTCTTATTAGATCACTTCAAACTTTGAGAGTTAATTAAAGGCTAAGCTTATCACTCACTCAGACTTCCTAGTCCTAACTCCGCCTAATAAAGGATATTTTTATTTAATTTCATTTCAATTATTTCAAAACCGTAAGATTTCTCAGATATTTTAGATTTGTATGATTTTATGTTGTTAATCAGCTTTTCCTGAGTTTTCGAGTCAACATAATTTACATAAACTAAAATAATAATTTCTTAATAATTGATCAACCTAGTTCCTTTGGTGATCATAACCTAAATTTCTAGTCGTCAACCTATAAAAGCTGTGACAGAATGGTGCAGTCATAACCAATCAGAGGGATGTTATTAATTCGTCTATTTGTAATTTAAGAAGAAATAAGTTAAGCACATTTTGAAAAATAAGCATGAACTACATTAGAATTAATAATGCCGTACAGATGGTGTAAATATGTCATTTGCAACAGGTTACGTACAAACAACACACCAATATTCAAGGACCTGATAAACGTTTTGAATTACTGTAACTTATAAGGATAGTGTAAAAATTGGGCTTTATCATTCGTTAAGATCTGAACTATTTTTGAAATTGGGAGTGTCCAATTTCATCATTCATGAGCTTCTAGGTGATTTTCAACTTTCAGGGCAGAGTGTAAATGTTACTTCTGTTCAATAAGTACGCTATGAATAACAATTGTCAGAAACTTAAAGGAGGTTTATGGTGGAAGAACATTTCATTTAACTTGAAAGCTGGAAATAAGTAAGCTATTTATCATGAAAAAGTGGTAGTTTCTTATGTTTTGAATGCTTACCTTGTCAAGACATTTGAGTTCTTCAATGGGGTAGACTGTTTTATCACACCTCGCACACTTCTTACTCATATTTATTTACACACTTATCACATACGAAATTTTCTTTGGAAAAGAAACACAATTATTATGGTAACGATTATTCGGAAGAAAAGGCACTTATCAACTCCTGTACACCTCTACTACTCACACATTAGACACTAGACAGACAATAACAGCAAACAGACAGAAACAGTGAAATTGAAACTGACCGAGAAACGATGAGCAGAGAGAGCGGTTGCCATTTCACTTCATTTACCGATCATATGACAGGATCACCATCATGGCAACCTTGTTGAATATCGGCAACAGTGTTGAGGACAGTGGTGGTGCTATCTACAGATCAATTCTTCAACTACGTAGCTCTTCGCGTACACCCGCGAGTTTTCGAAAATAATTTTCTGTTGATTATTTTATGATTATAGCATTATAGATGTGATTTTCGGCTCGAAATTTTCAAATATTCCATTTAAACTTTTGAATTATTTTCGATCAATATATACCTACCTTTAACCGTTCGAAATTCAAAATTGACCAGTTATTTTGGATTATCTTTTCTTGTAGTGGAAACCATTGGATAAAACAAAAATACCGTACTGGTACTTAGGCCTAAATAACCTGGAAATTTCGACTAAAATTTAGTCAGGAATTGAAGAAGTTTTGGGCGATTACCTATTTTTTCTTTCCTTGTTTCTTATATAATTTGTTACTTACTCTAATATAAATTAATAATAATTTCTTTCTGTGTTTCAAGATTAATTTTATTGACCATCAGGATCAGGCTACAAGATAGGTACCGGTAATTCATACATAGGCCTATTTGTTTTTGTACGACATAGGCTAATGCATAAAGGAACCAACCTACAACCTCTACTTTTGAGATATCGAGTAGGCCTACGGTACCAAAGTTGAAACTGCAACATCACTTCCCATCCATTTCATTCTCCAATCAGAATATATTCGAAATTTGTGAATGCATATAATTATAGCCTATATGCTCTTAATACTATGATCGAGATATTTATTTTTAAAAAATAGATTAATTTTCCATTTTATGGCAATTATGGGGGTTGGTTCCTTCCTGCATAAAAATATGTTTTAATATTAAAAATATATTAAGTTACATGCTGTGATACATCAGTAGAACAAATTCTGTTTTTAATCAATCTTAAAAAACAGGCTTCTTTAAATGGGATTTTTTCAAGTTATAAGTTACCCACTTTCATTGAAAAAAATGCTCAAATAGTTCGTTTGCCCAGGCAAATGATTTAATTCATTGTAACAAGTTCATACACTATTAATGATTTGAAAAAATATATAATCAAGCACTGATCCAGTCGTAGTATACATTACAATACCGGTAATAATTTTTCAATTTGAAAATATTAATATTTTAAAATGTATTAATAAACAGAAGTATAATTATTTAGATTTTGAACTAACATCAAAATATGACATTCAAAAGATTTTAATAAAAAAATTAATTGTGGTACGGTATAAAAAATTTAATTTAACAACGAAAGATTTATTATACATCAATAGTTGAGAAACTCAATTTCATCAAGAACCAGGTTTCAACTTTTCTAAAGATTCAACTACCTATCTATATCTATTCATCGAGAGTTTGAGGGAATTCAATCTTTCAGGTGTAATAATAATTTTCAAAACCATGTCTTATTACTACAGAAATTTAGTGACATGGCTTGAGAAAAGAACAAAAGGTTTTGTTTTTCTCTGTCATGAACGGCAGAATAATCATTATGGCTGCACCCCTTTCAAGACTACATGAAGTCTGTATTTAATACCCAATGAGAATACAATGGATAAGGGAAATGACGAAAGCAAAATCCACGGAAAAAACGTTTTAAGATGTTAAACCTAATTTAAAGCACTCACTCATTAAGAGGAGTTCAGGGGTTGGAGTTAACATGGTAGTTATAAAAAAACTTATTTTTAGGCAGGCTTTCAAATGGGACCAAATTCAGGTGCCAATCTCAATACCTGTTTCAAAGTTTTAAATTAGACCAGATTTTTGAGAGGTATGGGACACAGTGCCCTCCATATATCCATAGGCTACTCTTATTTTATTATAATATTTATATTCACTTCTTATATTATTTTGGCATATCTCAACAATATTATTTCCCTTCATTCCTTTTTAATTTTCAACTTGTGCTCCTTAGAATTGCAATAATGCGAAATTATAAATGTCATTATAGATTTTTTATAATTAATTCTCAAACTTCATTGATAGCAGTTTCAAATAAAGCCATCAGCCGATTGACAACCCAACAATCAAAACGGAAGAAAGATCCTTGCACTGGTCGTTATCTAATCTTGACAGTCCTGATAACGTTATCGCTTTGCCTCAGCAATAATAATTGGAGATCATCATGGATGAACGAAAAGTATCACATGAAGTACTTAATTTATAACAGTAATATGAAATAAACACAATAGAAATAAATACACAAAATAAACAATGGAAATTAAATTTATTCTCCTTTAAAAAAATAGCATGATTTTATATATAATTTTTTCTCTTGGAATTATTCTAGCAGGAATTGTTCATAAACTGCCAGTGACATAAAATGTAAGTAGGCTACATGATTTAAATAGTAAGTATATAGGAACCCTAACTGAATGAATAAAATCGCAAGGAAGACAGTAATTGAAGTAACAAGACATCAAATGAAAATATCATCGTTCAAATAAACACATTTCTTGAAATCAACCAAGGATAATATAAATATCCTATAATAGTAATGATATTTTTCAAAATAGGAATTCTGAATCTGAATATTATAAAACACATAGAATACCGTAATTCTAATTTTCATCATTGTCTAATTTCATATTATGAAACAGGTAAATAATATCAACAATTTTCTCTTTCAACTAATCAAGACTTCATTATTTAGCTATCGAATTGATCCAACTAGTTATGAATAATTTAGTCAAGTGAAAACAAAGGTTGTCAGATCAACAGAGTTCATTTAAAAATCCATACTTAAGTTTCAATGCCCAGGGCATCATAATCAGTAGAAAACTGAGGCTTTGAAAAATACAAGTTTGAAAGGAACATGGTTGTAGCAGGTGAGGTAACATTTTTCAAAAAGTGGGTTGAAGATTATAACAATAATACAACTAAACTATAACTAACTGATTTTTTGAGTAGTTGTGAAGGTGATATTGTGGTAGTTCTCATTCATTTAACTAACTGATGATGATGCCCAAAGCATTGAAACTCAAGTATGGATTTTTAAATAAACTCTTTGGATCTGACAACCTTTGTTTTCACTTACCTAAATTATGGATAAGTCCCACAACATCTCTGATAATAGTGTAAATTTGAAGTAATGAATATTCTACTTTTAATATTTAATTAGTAATATTCTGTTCAATACATCGAGTTCTGATTATATAAGAGTGACTTAAAAACTCAATTATAAAGGAAGTCAAAATCCTTATTTACAAACCAGTTAAGCTAAATTTTTATGGCTAAGAATTTCTATAGAATAGAGCAAATGACAATTCTAATATTCTTAAACAAAAAATATTATCAGATACATCTATTGAATATTGATTTAATGAATTTGGAAATCCGTACCGAATAGGGGACTAATATCATAGTAATGGTATTTTTCAAAAATCATAGATTGTAATTAAGAATTGACATTGAATTTGTCGTTTTTCTATAACTGACACTAAAATTTGCACTTTAAGCATCAGTTGAATAACATTTTGTTCCTTTTACCAGCTTGGCATTATTCATAGCTTTTATATTTAGACTATTGAATATGTAGATGAGAATCTTCAGAATATTTTGATGTTATGACACAATCATAGATACAACAGAAACAGAGATAAACTCTTACATATGGCTAGAGTCGTAAACTTGAGTTCTACAAGAAGAAGCCCATATAAATTGGAGCAAAGTATTATAAGAAGTTACAAACAAGAGCCAATTTCCAATGATTTCAAATCAGATTTAAAGAAACATTCAACCGAAAGAGCTATTTGAAACATTTTGAATGATAATTTCGTAACTAACATCTATTGCATGTTTGAATTTCAAAAATTATTTATAATAAAATAGAATATTATACATTCAATGATGCTGGCTGAAGGTACGATTCCCAAACGGCAGCTTTGTTTGTCAAATCAAGATTCATAGTTTAATCTTATGTTAGTTTACTCTTATTAACCTTCCATATGTCATTGAAAAGAAAGATAATTCAATTCTCCATAAGATGCATTTTTACTTTTCTCGATAGTAAAACTATTTCAATAACTATCAAAGTATTATTTATTAAGTATAAAGTAACTTATTGAAATTTTAATTATTGAAATAGTCTTTAGTCAAGAAAAGTGGAGAATACATCACCTGGTGAATTGAATTCTCTTTCCAATGACACATGGAACATTAAATTAAATTCAAAGAAAACTGTGCTAAACATGTTTCAAGAAATTGATAAAAATTACAGTGATCTTATGCGACATATTTCAATATGGCTGACTGCTACCGCACACTCTGTCTTCTTCTTCCTCAGCTTATTTCCGTTCCTATACGTTTTTATACTCTGTATATACAGATACGGTACATCTATTACATCCATTATTATTTAAACAGAATATTCCACAAAATATAACGTTTTTAAAAAACATGACATTGATGCGAAAAAGTCTGGATTCAATTTAATGTACGTAGTTCAACCTAACAATTCTAACTAAAAAAAATAATAATAATAGTTTACTACTAGTTTGACCCTCAAAATTCTACAGTGAACTTAGGTAATTTTTCTACGGATTGGATTTACAGCGTGTTTCAGGAGAAAGCTGTTAGAGTTCCCAGGCTGATTCTCCACACCAAAAAGTACTAGTGAGAAAAGTTCAATAGGAATATTTTTCTACCAAGATAACAATGGCGAAAGAGTGACATCTTCGAAAAGATCTATAATTTTAAAAAATTTAGAGGCTTCATGGGGGTACAAAACTAATATTTTCCTTTGAAAATTAGATAGAAAATGCAATGGAATCGGTAAAAAGTTTGTAGCTTGATGATTTCAAGAAGAATATTTGTTGATTGAAATAATGGACAAAATATGCTACAGAAATTAAAATCCAATATTATTAAAAATTTGTTTTAATATTGAAAGGTTATCATCCAATAATATTTCCAATTGATAAAACTTGTACAAGTATAAATTATAAGTAACAAATTGTCACAAAGTGATTCTTTGCGACTATTAAAAGAGAGTCTGCCGCCTGGTTATCAAGAATTTCGGCTATTCGATCTCGGAAGTCAAAGTCCATATCCTGGTTGAGAGCCTATTTTATGACGTCAGAGGGGCGCAGTAAACAACTACCCTCTTTTCGCCTACCTCCCTTTTTCTGACGAAGTCAGATAAGATGTCTTCCTTAGGCCTAATGCAACAAGAAAGGCTCTCTTCAAAACAAGCTCTCGATCAAGTAACATTCGCGTCGCGAACGTACAGGTTGTAAATAAAAAAACTCAGTGTGTGATCTAAGTGAAAATTCGGTATTTTGCACCCGCGACTACATAGACCCACGGTGTCGTCCTGAAGAGAATCGTGGAAATCTGGGTTCGATTCCACCATCGTCGGCAGTTTTCGACGACTTCTAGACTTGCAGGAGCAAAGAAAGGTTTGTGGTAACGTGTAAACTTACCACGGGGTATTTGCTATAAAAGTTATTATTTATCCACATATAATTTGTGCTTCAAGTAACTATTTTGTTTTTATTAGTGAATATCTCTGTGTTTGAGATTTAAATATCTCTGTTTTCTGATATTCAAACATCTCTGTCCTTGAGAATAGAGTATCTGAGATTGAATTTGAGATTTGAATATCTCTGTGGCTGAAATATTTTTTTTTGTTCCACTGTAATTTTGAGATTGAAATATCTTTGGTTGAGATTGATATTAAATATACCTTAAATATACTAGTTATCAGTTTTAAAAATAAATGTTTTTATCATTGTATGGCAATTCCAATTCTTTAGATATTGATGATTTTCATCTCAACTCACTACTGGTCACTCTACTATTTAGTTAATCTAGGTGTCTTCATTTGCAATATTTATTGAATGATAAAATGCAGAAGTGTGAATGCGCCATAAACTGTTGAAGTGAACTATGAAAACTATAGGTTGGAAATTTTTTTCAGCTGGTGGAATTAAGGAGCAATTAATAACAGAGGCCATTCTTCATATGGTCACCCACAATTTGCAACCGCTATCCTTCATTGAGAACAAAGGATTCAGAGGCCTTAAGAAAGTAGAAGTGTCTCTGTACTCTCCTCCATCTTGGAAGTCATTGACAACTCTGCTACATTATAAGCACAAAGAGCTTGCCCTGAAATTAAAGTCTTCCTTGAGTGAAGTCACTTCATTCACTCTAACCACTGACATTTAGACTGATAACAATAGCTATATCGGGACAAAAATCCATTATTTAAATGGTATCAATATAATGAACTGCACTTTGGGACTCAAGCTCATGTCTGAGCCCCACACATTATATAACCCACATCTGTGAGTCCCACACAGATTATATAAGTACAAATTTGGTTGAATTATGTGAAAAGTGGAACATGAAGAAAGAAAAAAATTAATGTAGTTTTGGCAGATAGTGCTGCTAACATCACAAAAGCAACTGAAACTACATTTGGAAAAGGGAAACACCAGCCTTGATTTGCTCACACGCTTGCTCTGGTTCCCACAAGAACCATATCAGAGACTCAAGCAGTTGGTGATCCAATAACAACTGTAAAGCTTATTGTGAGATTCACTCATGAAACACTCTTTCAGAAGAAAAAAAGGAGTCTCTGAAGGAGATGTTCTAAAACTCTTCCAAGAAGTTCCCACTCGGTGGAAGTCAACCTATGTTTGAGAGATTTCTCCAACTGCGATTAGTTGTAAGTTATGTCATGTAATTCAAGTGAACTATAGGCTACTGCTAGAGATATGAAATTATAAAAAAGTATGACAAGACTGCAGTCTTCCCCTTAAAAGCAAAGCCCAGGTCACACAAAAGGTGCAACACTGTTTAGGGCTATATTATGCAGTGCTGTGGATGTAAACAAAATTTAATGTAAAACAAAAATGTTATGTGAAGTGTTGTAAATGTATGTAAATGTTATGTATAGGTTTAACCCATATTAAAACTATCAATGCGTGTTTGTCTCCAGTGTATTTTTTTAAGAGATCTAGGTACCTAGTATCTATAATAACAGATGGTATTCATTGAGTGTAGCCAATCTATTTTGTATCACAAAAATTGAGAGTCTTGTGGAAAGTGCTTCATTGTAGCTTGAGCAACGTTTCCCTCACCATTCGGTGATTATTCGGTTACTTGGCATACATGTGCCAACTTTCTTGCTGCAGAATAGTCTGAGTATGATGAACACTACATAGTAACAGTGAAGTCATCAAACACTACAAAGATCAAGAACAACAGCCTCATTGAAACCATGATCAAAGAAAGGGGTTTGATGGAGAGGATTATCAAGTAGCCTACTAAATTTACATTTACACTATGAATTAATATGAGTGCAGTACTTAACAATTTCCCTACAGCTCCTCAAATGTGTACTGCTCAAGAAATCTGTATAGCAGAAGAAATCCTTATATCATTAAGGCGATTGGAGAAGGCAACTAAGGATATTTCTGGGGAGCTGTAAAGATTGCAAAAGTTAGTCATCATCTCTCATTGTCATCATCATCCCTCTACATTACACACACAAGCCTAAGAGCTCATGAGAGCATCCTCTCAGATGAAAAATTAATTTGCACACTAATTTTTTTCAGAGCCTGGAGACACATTCTGTGCAACTCTCCACATCCATGGCCAGCAGCACTAAAAAAAACCCAGCTTTCAACCGACACCCAGCACTAGCACAGCTATCCATGACACTATGACAGTCCAGATCCAGAGCAATCTGAGGAGGATTTGGATTACCCTGGAACCCCATCCCCTGATTCAACTGCAACATTTACTTCAAGGCCAAGAATATGCCAAAATCTGGTACAGGCATATACCAAAGACACCATCAAAAATATGGAGAGATTCACAGGTAATTTACTATTGTCTGGTTTTCCCAAATAAAAAAATAATGAACACCACTAATACTAAATTTACTTCATTACTTCAACTGTTCATTCATGATTTTTAATGAACAGAAAAATATGAAGATAACTTAATATATTATGTCACTGAAAAAATTAATATTGAATTTTTATAAAAAAGTAAGGCGCGATGCAGCTACTATCTCATGAGGAGATAATGAATTCAGTCAAATTTTACTGCTCCTTAAGAAGCCTATAATAGTGAGTCCACACTTTTTCAGTGAAGATCAAAGCCCCAAATTATATTTATACTTGTATAGTGGTACTTAATATTGATAAATATAGGTACTATAGTCGGCCACAAATCATTGGAATGACGAAGGACGACCAAGTATCACACCGCCCTTCCTCGGTTCTCCCTCCGATGCTGCCGCTTCATACTCAGGGCAAAGAATATGTATACTTTATATTCACTGCTCAGGGGTAGCTGGTAAGGGAGAGAATGAGTGTTTGAGAGAGAAGGAGTGATGTTTTGTTTGGGTGAGGAGGATATTGTTAACCTTCCTTGAATTGTTTACTTATTTTTATTCTTCTTCTTCTTCTTCTTATATGTAGAGGACAATATAGTTGAAAGTTTTGATGAATAATACAGAAAATTTCAATATCTTCCAACATCTGTGTTGGTGAGTGAGAAATAATATAAGCCAGTAGGAGTGAGGTGGAATGACAATGGGCTCAGTCGAAATGATAACAATTTTTTTTCCGAGAAATTTAATGTTCACCCTCAAACTCATTAATGAACATTTCTGAGAAATGTTATGAACAGTGAACACCTTCAACCTTTCACCACCATACAAGACAAATTTGAATGTGGATGGGAAGGCTCATTCTGTCATTTGCAGTTTGACAATCAACATCCATATTCGCTCCGAGACAGATTGATTTGTCAGTACAGAGTAGTGAGGTATTGAATCACATTATGTTTTATAAATAGTAGGGTAAAATAGAGTAGTTGAGTAGAGTAGCGAAATATAAGTATTATAGTAGGTTATCAAAGTTTTTAAAGTTGAGTTTAAAGTAATAGTAATAAGTTTATTGAAATGGACTATACAAGTGACATTGAATCACTGCACACGCCGCACTACAACGAAACACCGCATACCCCTCCTGCTAAATTGGGATCGCGCAAAGGCAGAAGAGACATCAGCAAACAAAGAGTGGAATATCATGTGGAATGTTTACAGTTTTTTTCAAGAGTTAGCTGACAACCCCAATAGACTTAAATCAATCAATTTTCGTAAAGTTCAGGAAATTACTGCTGAAGCATGTGGAATAAGTATTTGTTCTGTTCGCTCGGTACGAAAAGAAGTTGATTCTGACGATGAGCTTAAATTTAATATACGAAGAAAAAAATTCTTCAAAGTTTCGAGAGTGGTCTTAATATTCTTGAAGAGAGTTCTGTGATAGTAATGGACAATGCAAGCTACCACTCAGCGCTAACTGAGAAAATCCCACGGACAAATTGGCGGAAAATAGATATTCAGAATTGGCTTCAATCAAAAAAATGTTCATTTTTCAGAAAATGAGACAAAGGCCTAACTGTTGTCGAGAAATCAAATTAAATATGCTGTCAAAGTCTACGAAATTGACAGAATTGCTCTTGAAATGGGCCATGAAGTAGTTCGTATGCCACCTTATCATGCTCACTACAATTCAATTGAGCTTGTATGGGCACAAGTAAAAAACTACGTTGCATCAAACAATAAAACATTCAAAATGGTAGATGTTGAAAAATTAATGCACGAGGCAATTGAAACAGTCACTGTAGAAGATTGGAGGAGATGTGTAGATCATGCAGAAAAAATCCAAGAAGATGATTTAGAGAAAGAGTGTCCTCGTGACTCAGTTATGGAATCAATTGTGGTAAGAATAACAGGAGACAGTTTGTTGGATGATTCGCAATTTGAAACTGATTTTGATTAGAGAAGAAAATACCCCAAAAAAACCCCATCCACTGAATCAACTGCAACATTTACTTCAAAGCCAAGGCAATGCCAAAATCTGGTACAGGCATATACCAAAGACACCATCAAAAATATGGAGAGATTCACAGGTAATTTACTAATGTCTGGTTTCCCCAAGAACCCTCCACATACATGGCCAGCAGCCCAAAACAAAAACCCAGCACTCAACCAACACCCAGCAGCAGCACAGCTACCCTTGACAGTCCAGATCCAGAGCAATCTGAGGAGGATTCAGATTACCCTGAAACCCCATCCACTGATTCAACTGTAACATTTACTTCAACCATCTATCAAAGACACCATAAATAATATGGAGAGATTCACAGGTAATTTACTATTGTCTGGTTTCCACGAATGAAAAAAAAATTGTCAAAGTGAAAATTCTGAACTTTGTAAAAGTGACAAACTATGTAATAAGTTGAACATTAAGAAAGAGAAAATCCATGTAGTATTGGCAGATAGTGCTGCAAACATCACAAAAGCAATTGAAACTACATTTGGCAGGGGGAAGCACCAGCCTTGTTTTGCTCACACACTTGCTTTGGTTCCCACAAGGGCCATATCAGAGACTCAAGCGGTTGGTGATCTAATAACAACTGTAAATTTTTTTGTGAGATTAACTCGTTAATGCCAGTTTTAATGTCAGCAATATGCTAATGGCAGAGCAGAGGGAAAGAGGAGTCTTTGAAGGAGACGTTTTAAAACTGTTGCAAGAAGTCCCCACGCAGTGGAACTCGACCTTATAACACACCTGCTCCACTTATAACATTAAGAAAGAGAAATTTCATGTAGTATTGGCAGATAGTGCTGCAAACATCAAAAAAGCAATTAAAACTACATTTGGCAAGGGGAAACACCAGCCTTGTTTTGCTCACACACTTGCTTTGGTCCCACAAGGGCCATACCAGAGACTCAAGAGGGTATCAGAGACTCAAGCGGTTGGTGATTCAATAACAACTGTAAAGCTTATTGTGAGATTCACTCAATAACGTGTTAATGCCAGCAATATACTGACAGCAAAGCAGAGGGAAAAGGAAGTCTCTGAAGGAGATGTTTAAAACTCTTTCAAGAAGTCCCCACTTGGTGGAACTCGACCTTCTATATGTTGGAGAGATTTCTCCAACTGCAAGAAGTTGTAAGTGCAGTACTTGTCAATTACCCTTCAGCTCCTCAAAACCCTTTAGCACACGTAAACTGTATTGCAGAAGAAATCCTTGTATCATTAAGGCTATTGGGGAAGGCAACCAAGGATATTTCTGGGGAGCTGTACATGATACAAGAATTAGTCATCATCTCTCATTGTCATCATCATCCGGCATCCCTCTTCATTACACACACAGCACAAGCCTAAGAGCTCATGAGAGAATCCTCTCAGATGAAAAATTAATTTGCAAACTAATTTTTTTCAGAGCCTGGAGTCACATTCTGTGCAACCCTCCACATCCATGGCCAGCAGCACAAAAGAAACACACCTGTCAACTGACACCCAGCACCAGCACAGCTATCCATGATACTATGACAGTCCAGATCCAGAGCAATCTGAGGAGGATTTGGATTACCCTGGAACCCCATCCACTGACAGGAAGGATGTTACTTTACGGAAAGGACTTTATTTGTTCAGTAAACAAGAATAGTTTGAAAACTCTGTTTATTATCTGCAGATTTAATAATTGCGGCATTATTTTCCAAATTTCCAAGAGTTTTCAACATAACAGAAGACAACCATATTGGTGATACATTTATTGATAATATAAATGTATGTATAGAATGAATATATACAGTATATCATTTTGACAAGTGATATTTTGTCTTTTATAAGATTCTCAGAACAATGTCTGATGTAAATGAGAGAACATGTACTGGGAGAGCCAATACAGCATTGAACATCAGTGATACTTCGAAAATTGATGAAAGGGATTAGGAGTTGGATGACACTTCACATTTGCAACATGGAGATTAGCAGCTAATTTATCCACGAAATCGGCAACTTTTCATTTTATATCACTTCAATTTTGATGGACCAGGATATAAGAGCAATAGACCACTTAAAAAAAGTTCTCACTATTTATTTATTGTAATATTTTCATGAATATATCTATAAAAAAGGCCACCTAGCGACGGTTGATGTCATCACTTACATCGCCTACATTACTTGAATTTCAAGGTCAAAAACAAACTTTACCCTGTTCTACTTATGAAACGTGGAATCACTGTAAGTTATTGATGCGAAATACTTTATTGAATTAATAATCTCGACACAGTTATGTTATAAAGCTGAAGTATTCTTCTTTGATCTTTGGTATTGTGAATCTCGGCAACTTTGTTTTCATATCACTTCAATATTGATGGATCAGGATATGAGAACCATCATTTATTTAATTTTGATATCTACCAAATTGTTTAATTGGTATCAAGTATATATTGTAGTACAGCAAGGAAGTGTTGATGGTAAATACACATCCTGCTCCGGTGAAGATTTTTTCAACATTTGGGGAGGATGTCACTTTATGGAAAGTACTTTATTTGTTCAGTAAACAAAAATAGTTTGAAAATTTAGTTCAGTGGCCACTTGGTGACCACTGGTATAGTTGAATAAAAAATTTTTGGAGCCGACAAAACAACAGAATGGATTGGTAATAAATTATAAACATTTTAGAATTCAACTACAGTACTGCAGAATTATTTTCAACAATCTAGTTGATGTGATAAAACATATCTCATATATGTAATAACGATAACATATCTTTATCATCATATTTTGATCACATCTGTATTAAACCATTGGTAATCAATAACCAGTTGGGTAAGCGGTAGAAAATAAAGCAGCAGATTGATCCATGAAACTGGCAACCGTTCATTACATCACTTCAAAATTTCTATTTTCCAAATTGTTCAATTATAATAAAGTAAATGTAGTACAGCAAGGAAGTGTTGATAGTAAATACACATCCTGCTCTGGTGAAGATTTTTTCAACATCTGGGGAGGATGTCACTCTATGAAGAGGACTTTATTTGTTCAGTAAACAAAAATAGTTTGAAACTCTGTTTATTATCTGCAAATTTGATAACTGTGGCATTATTTTTTAAAATCCAAGAGATTTGAACACAACAGAAGAAAACCAAATTGGTAATACATTTATCAATAATATAAATACATGTATAAAATAAAAATGTCTGATCTATTTTTTCAGCAATCTAGATGATGTGATACAACATATCTCATACCGTATATGTGATAATGATAACATATCTTTATCATCGTCTTTTGATCATATTGGTAATCAATCACCAATTGAGGAATCGATAACAAATAAAGCAGCAGATTGATCTACAAAACTGGCAACTTTTCACTGGAGGACTTTATTTGTTCCGTAAACAAAGATAGTTTGGAAACTCTGTTTATTATCTGCAAATTTGATAAGTGCAGCATTATTTATGAAAATCCAAGAGATTTAAACATTACAGAAGAAAACCATATAGGTAATACATTCATCAATAATATAAATGCATGTATAAAATGTATATGTACAGTATATTATTTCGACATTATGATATTATCTTTTTATAGATTCTCATAACAATGTCTGACCTAAATGAGAGAACGTGTACTGGGAGACCCAATGCAACATTGAACATCAGTGATACTTCGAAAATTGATGAAAGGGATTAGGAGTTGGATGACACTTCACATTTGCAACATGGAGATTAGCAGTAAATCTCCCAACTATAATCTAGTGCAGATAAAAGAATAAGAAAATTTTTGGAGCAAAGAAACAAAAGTACTCCAGAATGGATCGGTAATAAATGATAAATATTTTAAAATTCAACTACAGTACTGCTGAATTATTTTCAACAATCTAGTTGATGTGATATAACATATATCATATATGTGATAACGATAACATATCTTTATCATCATCTTTTGGTCACACAGGTATTCAACCATTGGTAATCAATCACCAATTGAGGAATCGGTAACAAATAAAGCAGCAGATTGATCTACAAAACTGGCAACTTTTCACTGGAGGACTTTATTTGTTCCGTAAACAAAGATAGTTTGGAAACTCTGTTTATTATCTGCAAATTTGATAAGTGCAGCATTATTTATGAAAATCCAAGAGATTTAAACATTACAGAAGAAAACCATATAGGTAATACATTCATCAATAATATAAATGCATGTATAAAATGTATATGTACAGTATATTATTTCGACATTATGATATTATCTTTTTATAGATTCTCATAACAATGTCTGACCTAAATGAGAGAACGTGTACTGGGAGACCCAATGCAACATTGAACATCAGTGATACTTCGAAAATTGATGAAAGGGATTAGGAGTTGGATGACACTTCACATTTGCAACATGGAGATTAGCAGTAAATCTCCCAACTATAATCTAGTGCAGATAAAAGAATAAGAAAATTTTTGGAGCAAAGAAACAAAAGTACTCCAGAATGGATCGGTAATAAATGATAAATATTTTAAAATTCAACTACAGTACTGCTGAATTATTTTCAACAATCTAGTTGATGTGATATAACATATATCATATATGTGATAACGATAACATATCTTTATCATCATCTTTTGGTCACACAGGTATTCAACCATTGGTAATCAATCACCAATTGAGGAATTGGTAACAAATAAAGCAGCAGATTGATCTACAAAACTGGCAACTTTTCACTGGAGGACTTTATTTGTTCCGTAAACAAAGATAGTTTGGAAACTCTGTTTATTATCTGCAAATTTGATAAGTGCAGCATTATTTATGAAAATCCAAGAGATTTAAACATTACAGAAGAAAACCATATAGGCAATACATTCATCAATAATATAAATGCATGTATAAAATGTATATGTACAGTATATTATTTCGACATTATGATATTATCTTTTTATAGATTCTCATAACAATGTCTGACCTAAATGAGAGAACGTGTACTGGGAGACCCAATGCAACATTGAACATCAGTGATACTTCGAAAATTGATGAAAGGGATTAGGAGTTGGATGACACTTCACATTTGCAACATGGAGATTAGCAGTAAATCTCCCAACTATAATCTAGTGCAGATAAAAGAATAAGAAAATTTTTGGAGCAAAGAAACAAAAGTACTCCAGAATGGATCGGTAATAAATGATAAATATTTTAAAATTCAACTACAGTACTGCTGAATTATTTTCAACAATCTAGTTGATGTGATATAACATATATCATATATGTGATAACGATAACATATCTTTATCATCATCTTTTGGTCACACAGGTATTCAACCATTGGTAATCAATCACCAATTGAGGAATCGGTAACAAATAAAGCAGCAGATTGATCTACAAAACTGGCAACTTTTCACTGGAGGACTTTATTTGTTCCGTAAACAAAGATAGTTTGGAAACTCTGTTTATTATCTGCAAATTTGATAAGTGCAGCATTATTTATGAAAATCCAAGAGATTTAAACATTACAGAAGAAAACCATATAGGTAATACATTCATCAATAATATAAATGCATGTATAAAATGTATATGTACAGTATATTATTTCGACATTATGATATTATCTTTTTATAGATTCTCATAACAATGTCTGACCTAAATGAGAGAACGTGTACTGGGAGACCCAATGCAACATTGAACATCAGTGATACTTCGAAAATTGATGAAAGGGATTAGGAGTTGGATGACACTTCACATTTGCAACATGGAGATTAGCAGTAAATCTCCCAACTATAATCTAGTGCAGATAAAAGAATAAGAAAATTTTTGGAGCAAAGAAACAAAAGTACTCCAGAATGGATCGGTAATAAATGATAAATATTTTAAAATTCAACTACAGTACTGCTGAATTATTTTCAACAATCTAGTTGATGTGATATAACATATATCATATATGTGATAACGATAACATATCTTTATCATCATCTTTTGGTCACACAGGTATTCAACCATTGGTAATCAATCACCAATTGAGGAATCGGTAACAAATAAAGCAGCAGATTGATCTACAAAACTGGCAACTTTTCACTGGAGGACTTTATTTGTTCCGTAAACAAAGATAGTTTGGAAACTCTGTTTATTATCTGCAAATTTGATAAGTGCAGCATTATTTATGAAAATCCAAGAGATTTAAACATTACAGAAGAAAACCATATAGGCAATACATTCATCAATAATATAAATGCATGTATAAAATGTATATGTACAGTATATTATTTCGACATTATGATATTATCTTTTTATAGATTCTCATAACAATGTCTGACCTAAATGAGAGAACGTGTACTGGGAGACCCAATGCAACATTGAACATCAGTGATACTTCGAAAATTGATGAAAGGGATTAGGAGTTGGATGACACTTCACATTTGCAACATGGAGATTAGCAGTAAATCTCCCAACTATAATCTAGTGCAGATAAAAGAATAAGAAAATTTTTGGAGCAAAGAAACAAAAGTACTCCAGAATGGATCGGTAATAAATGATAAATATTTTAAAATTCAACTACAGTACTGCTGAATTATTTTCAACAATCTAGTTGATGTGATATAACATATATCATATATGTGATAACGATAACATATCTTTATCATCATCTTTTGGTCACACAGGTATTCAACCATTGGTAATCAATCACCAATTGAGGAATTGGTAACAAATAAAGCAGCAGATTGATCTACAAAACTGGCAACTTTTCACTGGAGGACTTTATTTGTTCCGTAAACAAAGATAGTTTGGAAACTCTGTTTATTATCTGCAAATTTGATAAGTGCAGCATTATTTATGAAAATCCAAGAGATTTAAACATTACAGAAGAAAACCATATAGGTAATACATTCATCAATAATATAAATGCATGTATAAAATGTATATGTACAGTATATTATTTCGACATTATGATATTATCTTTTTATAGATTCTCATAACAATGTCTGACCTAAATGAGAGAACGTGTACTGGGAGACCCAATGCAACATTGAACATCAGTGATACTTCGAAAATTGATGAAAGGGATTAGGAGTTGGATGACACTTCACATTTGCAACATGGAGATTAGCAGTAAATCTCCCAACTATAATCTAGTGCAGATAAAAGAATAAGAAAATTTTTGGAGCAAAGAAACAAAAGTACTCCAGAATGGATCGGTAATAAATGATAAATATTTTAAAATTCAACTACAGTACTGCTGAATTATTTTCAACAATCTAGTTGATGTGATATAACATATATCATATATGTGATAACGATAACATATCTTTATCATCATCTTTTGGTCACACAGGTATTCAACCATTGGTAATCAATCACCAATTGAGGAATCGGTAACAAATAAAACAGCAGATTGATCCACAGAGCTGGCAACGTTTCATTTCATATCACTCTGATATTGCTGATAGATCAATAAAAAAATTGATTAATAAAAAAACGAGTTCATTCAAGAGTTCATCATTTAATAAATTATTGTAATTTTTTCCAAATTGTTCAATTGTATTAAAGTAAATGTAGTACAGCAAGGAAAGTGTTGATAGTAAATACATATCCTGCTCTAGTGAAGATTTATCAAGCGTTGGGGAAGGATGTCACTTCATGGAAAAGACCTCATTCAGTTAATTTGCTAATACAAATCTGGACCTTACTGAAGAATTGAGTTCTTACACGTCGTTTCCAATACTTCCATGTGTTGGCACTCCTCACCATCAATAGAGGAAAGTGTACAGACAGCAGTACTTGGAGACCATCACGTTTGGAAATCAAGGATCCCTCCATTATTGAAGTTGCAAGAGGAAATCTTGGGGAAATCGTGAGAGAAAGGAAAGAAGAAATGTCTCATATGGGCAACGATCTACAGCCTTTCACTCATATGTGTGCCACAGGATGGATCAAATAATGACTATTATGTTTTTTAAACAATTAAATAGTGTTATCAATTCTATTGCATTCAGCCTATATTTTGAAAGTTGAAAAATGGTTGGTTTTTTGTCTTTACCATCTACTGCTAAGTGAAATAAATAATAATTCTTAAAAAGTAATAGACTATTCCTTTTTTCTTCATACCACTTTACATAGTTTAATTTTAATGAACGAACAGTTGAGCTCGACTTTCCCTAGAGACATTTATATCTTTGACCAGAAGATATGGTCGTGACAATTATAGGGAGATAAACATTGAGACAAATAAAACTATTTATTCCACTTTTCGAAACATTTACTTCAAGGTCAAGGCAATGCCAAAATCTGGTAAAGGTATCTACCAAAGACACCATCAAAACTATGGAGAGATTCACAGGTAATTTACTATTGTCTGGTTTTCTCAAATAAAAAACTAATGAATACTACTAATACGAAATTTACTTCATTACTTCAACTGTTCATTCATGATTTTTAATGAACAGAAAAATATGAAGATAACTCAATAAATTATGTCATGAAAAAGTCAATATTGAATTTTTATAAAAAAAAGTAAGGAGGAAGCAGCTACTATCTCATGAGGAGATAATGAATTCAGTGAAATGTTACTGCTCCTTAAAAAGCCTATAATAGTGAATCCACACTTCTTCAATGAGGATAAAAGCCCCAAATTTTATTTATACTTGTATAGTGGTACTTAATATTGATAAATATACTAGTTATCAGTTTGAAGAATAAATATTTCCGTCATTGTAAGGCAATTTTATTTTTTTAGGTAATGATTGTTTTCATCTCAACTCTCTACTGGTCACTCTACTATCTAGTAGTGTCTTTATTTGCAATATTTATTGAACAATAAATTGCAAAAGTGTAAATGCGCCATAACCTGTTGAAATGAACTAAGAACACTATAGGCTGAACATTTTTTTCAGCTGGTGTGATTGAGGAGCAATTGATAACCGAGGTCATTTTTCTTATGGTCACCCACAATTTGAAATTGCTATCCTTTGTTGAGGACAAAGGATTTAGAGGGCTTATGGAAGTAACAGTGCCTCTGTACTCTCCTCCATCTTGGAAATCATTGACAACTCTGCTACATTATAAGTACAAAGAGCTTGCCCTGGAATTGGAGTCTTCTTTGAGTGAAGTCACCTCATTCACTCTAACCACTAACATTTGGACTGATAACAATAGCTATATCGGGACAAAAATCCATTATTTAAATGGTATCAATATAATGAACTGCACTTTGGGACTCAAGCCCATGTCTGAGCCCCACACATTATATAACATACATCTGTGAGTCCCACACAGATTATATAAGTGAAAATTTTGATGAATTATGTAATAAGTGGAACATGAAGAAAGAAGAAAATAATGTAGTTTCGGCAAATAGTGCTGCTAACATCACAAAAGCAACTGAAACTACATTTGGAAAAGGGAAACACCAGCCTTGATTTGCTCACACGCTTGCTCTGGTTCCCACAAGAACCATATCAGAGACTCAAGCAGTTGGTGATCCAATAACAACTGTAAAGCTTATTGTGAGATTCACTCATGAAACACTCTTTCAGATGAAAAAAGGAGTCTCTGAAGGAGATGTTCTGAAACTCTTCCAAGAAGTTCCCACTCGGTGGAAGAGATCTAGGTACCTAGTATCTATAATAACAGATGGTATTCATTGAGTGTAGCCAATCTATTTTGTATCACAAAAATTGAGAGTCTTGTGGAATTGCTTTATTGTAGCTTGAGCAACATTTCCCTCACCATTCGGTGATTATGACCATTTGGCATTCCCAGCCCACCAATTCGGCAAGATGATGGTGCTTGCTAGTCCTTCTTCCTCATCTATCTATCTTGCGCTAGTCCTCTCTCCCTTATGTGGCGCAAAAAACTTCTGCTGCAACATTGTTGTCAGATATCTGATCAAGTTACTTGGCATACATGTGCCAACCTTCTTGCTGCAGAATAGTCTGAGTATGATGAACACTACATTGTAACAGTGAAGTCATCAAACACTACAAAGGTCAAGAACAACAGCCTCATTGAGACCATGATCAAAGAAAGGGTTTTGATGGAGAGGATTATCAAGTAGCTCACTAAATTTACATTTACACTATGAATTAATATGGGTGCAGTACTTAACAATTTCCCTACAGCTCCTCAAATGTGTACGGCTCAAGAAATCTGTATAGCAGAAGAAATCCTTGTATCATTGAGGCCATTGGAGAAGGCAACGAAGGATATTTCTGGGGAGCTGTACAGAAAGCAAAAATTAGTCATCATCTCTCATTGTCATCATCATCCCTCTTCATTACACACACACAAGCCTAAGAGCTCATGAGAGCATCCTCTCAGATGAAAAATTAATTTGCACACTAATTTCTTTCAGAGCCTGGAGTCACATTCTGTGCAACCCTCCACATCCATGGCCAGCAGCACGAAAAAAACCCAGCTTTCAACCGACACCCAGCACTAGCACAGCTATCCATGACACTATGACAGTCCAGATCCAGAGCAATCTGAGGAGGATTTGGATTACCCTGGAACCCCATCCACTGATTCAACTGCAACATTTACTTCGAGGCCAAGGCAATGCCAAAATCTGGTACAGGCATATACCAAAGACACCATCAAAAATATGGAGAGATTCACAGGTAATTTACTATTGTCTGGTTTTCCCAAATTAAAAAAATAATGAACACTACTAATATCAAATTTACTCCATTACTTCATGATTTTAATCATTCATTCATGATTTTCAATGAACAGAAAAATATAAAGATAACCTAATAAAATATGTTATTAAAAAGTCAATATTGAATTTTTATAAAAAAAGTAAGGAGGAAGTAGCTACTATCTCATGAGGAGATAATGAATTCAGTCAAATGTTACTGCTCCTTAAAAAGCTTATAATAGTGCGTCCACACTTATTCAGTGAAGATGGAAGCCCCAAATCATATTTATACTTGTATAGTGGTACTTGATATTGATAAATATACTAGTTATCAGTTTTAAGAATAAATGTTTCCATTTTTGTATGGCAATTTGAATTTTTTAGATATTGTTTTTTCTCAACTCTCTACTGGCCATTCTACTATCTAGTTAATCTACGTGTGTTCATTTGCAATATATTCATTGAATGATAAATTGCAGAAGTGTGAATTCGCCATAACCTGTTGAAGTGAACTATGGAAACTATAGGCTGAACATTTTTTTCAGCTGGTGGGATTAAGGAGCAATTGATAACAGAGGTCATTTTTCATATGGTCACCCACAATTTGAAATTGCTATCCTTTGTTGAGGGCAAAGGATTTAGAGGGCTTATGGAAGTAACAGTGCCTCTGTACTCTCCTCCATCTTGGAAATCATTGACAACTCTGCTACATTATAAGTACAAAGAGCTTGCCCTGGAATTGGAGTCTTCTTTGAGTGAAGTCACCTCATTCACTCTAACCACTTACATTTGGACTGATAACAATAGCTATATCGGGACAAAAATCCATTATTTAAATGGTATCAATATAATGAACTGCACTTTGTCAGGTTGTAGTAGCATTAGCCTCCTTAATAAACGGAAAACACTAGCAAAACATTATACCAAAAGCATTCTCTACAATTCTTTAGGCTCGTGAAAGACGTTAATTAAAAATTTGGAGTTTGCTACCTTGTTCATAGCTACCTGGAAGTGGCTTCATGAGTTGCTTACTTAGAGCAAACGCATCATCACCAAGAAATACATATGGCATCAGTTTTTGTCTCCCTGGTAGTGGCTCATAATGGGTAAATTCAAACTGTCACTTTGTATTTTGTTGTAAAGTACTGTGTTTTTAAATACTGCACCATCACTTAGTCTTCCTTGACAGCCACAATCAGCAAACGTGAAACAATAATCAGCATCAACCAGTGCCATGAGTACAATACTGAAGTTTTTCTTGTGATTGAAGAATTCGGATCCACTATTGATTGGTGACTGAATTGTTACATGTTTTCCATCAATAGCACCAACGCAGTGTGGGAAATTCCACATTTCCTCAAAACGCCGACTTACTATTCTCCACTCACTTGCATTAGCAGGAAGCTGGAAATAATATTTATAATTAGTGTCATTGTAATACTTTACATTATACAAAATTAATACATTTGTGATTTCAGGAGGCTCCACCTGCAAGAAATGAAGAACAATTTAAAAGTGAAAGAAGCATAGATACCAGCAGAGAAGAGCCTGAACAAGGAAATGAAGGTAATTTGTTTTTTCTAATAGTGAATCAAGCCACGCGGCTCAAGCTGCCGCTTAGGAATTTGTATCTTAACATTGAATATGTGTGAAAATTTATTACATAGTATAGACTTGAACGGTTTGTTCAGGGAATACTAGGCTTATTGAAAATACTGTAATTATTTGGGACTTCAATATCAACATTTCAATTCTTTTATGGTATTTAGTTGTATTATTTGATATCTATTTATTCACATTATTTATATCCAGCTAAGCATATTAAAGATGTACAGAACTTCTGATGAAAATTGATTACTATTTTTCCTACAGAATTTTGCTTCTGAATAACACTGGTGGCTCATACCCACGAAACAGGTGAAGTTCCCGTATATTTTACTGTACAGCACTTCACCTGTTTCGTGCGCACGAGCCGCCAGTGCTGAATAAATATATTTTTTGGCAATTATTCATGGTATGAATTTCAATATTACTACAATGAGCAATTTTTTATAAATTTTCTTTAAATAAACAATGGAGTATATAACATCATAGGAATATCATAATTTTGTCAGAAATGAGTTTACTTATTCCCCTAAAGTTTCTTTTTTGTAGTTTTTTCCAGTAACACAATAATAGAATTACTCAATAGACTTTTATAAATATTATATTATTATTCACATTACTTTGCTTTGAATTTCAAGTAATGCTGAAAGTTTAGAATTTGAAAAACATAGAAAAAGTGGCAGCCCTGTTGAAATTTCACCTGGTGAATTCAAAATTCATGCTATTCAAATAGGAACTAGTGTTTTAGTGACATTCAAGAAACGGGGCCCTGGAGTTATCTTTGGTTTTGACTAGGTGTCTTTCCATATGCTAGATAATTTTCTCAATTTATTATTTTTGTGACTTGACAACGACATACAAAATTGTGCTTCAAATATACATTCAATTCCACTCTACTATGTTTCTTTTCAGCTATTGTTCTGCCTTCTACCTTTAAGCCACCACCACCACGGAACAAATCTAAAAATAGTGAAGAGGTAGGTAGATGTCAGGAAAAAAATGGATTTGGCGTTCAGTGCTCTGCAATCCCTCCAAGATAGGAGCATCTGTGAAATTTATGGGGAATTGGTAGCTGCTAAATTAAAAGCTATGGATGAGCCTACAAGGGAAATATGTATGCATAGAATTGACAACATACTTTTTGAAATGAGGATGATGACAAAAAAACCTGCAGCAACCATCAAATTCATCATCACCATGTCCTGATGACATGGTGACATTCGTGACAGTTACTGATACAAGTGAACCTGTTGTAAAATGTACAGATGCTGATAACAGCGGATGGTCTTGATAACTTTCAGATTCCAATTCTCCACGAACTCTATTCATTCGAGTTACTTATTTGTAGTAACTCTACAAATTACCTATAATAAATTATAATCAGGTGTTTATTCATTTCTATCATTATAAAAAATTTTGTAAACATATACTTGTGACAAATAAAATGATTTTGAAAAGTTTGCTATTCTCACCTTAACAACATCCTTCAGTACTTCAATTATAGAGCTGCATACTTCTGGAATTATTTCTGATATAATTTGTGGTGATACTTTAAACAAGTAATGCAGGCTTTGAAAACTATCTCCTGTTGCTAGGAAACGTGAGGTTATGGCCAATCATTCATTTGGTGGTATTGCTCTCCTCCACTTTGTGTCTTTCTTAGCAATAATAGGCGATATTTTTCCTAGAAGAAAACTAAAATCTTCATTCGACATTCTACAGACGTTTTGGAACTGTCCAGAAGGCTCTTTTAACAAATCTGCTAGTAAGTTTGTACCACTGTACCTGAAATCAGAAACATGCATTAAAGACTTGATTTTTAAGTGAATTTTACTTTAGATGGTATAGTGAAACTCAATGCAATTATTTTCAAATAAACGAATAAGTTGTTAGCATCTGTAAACTTGCTGACATGGAACTTATGACATCATAGTCGGTACATCTTTGTTTGATTTGATGGACAAGTATTTTGGTGCCCATCTCCACAGAAAAGTAGCGTCTTTAAACTTTATTCCTTTTATTAAATATATAGAAAAAAACATTGGGTAAGCTGTTCTACATAATAATATTATAGCTTAATCTTAGTGCAATTATTATATTTAGAAAATTTCCAGAAGAGAAAAATTATTTTAGAAGAGAAAATTTCCAAGGATAAGATAACAAATAAATCTCTCAAATATGGACTAAATGTATATAATATGTTTTTTGTCAATGGCTCAACAGCCCAAAACGGGCCGAGGCCTCCTGCTGGTTACAATTTTCATATTCACTCCACTAAACAGTCTGTCCAAGCAAAGAAGACACCCCGTCAAGACGGGAAAACGACTTCAGCCTGGCCAATACCGGCCCAAGCACCATAAATCTCGAACACCGTCCGAGACGAAGCCACCCCCTTCCCCGCCCAGAACATATAGCAAGCGGATAATCATCAACCAGGATACGTGGAGGTAACGTGTGTTTAGCACGTTGATCCTCTCAACCATAAGGTAGTCTCCGCAACTAATTGGTGGCGCAGAACACCTCTGAATAACATGCAGTTAATCAGATTAGATAGTAATGCAATAATTAATATTCCTCCACAGATGGGAAACGAATGACTTTACTAACAACAGCAAAAGTAAGGTTACCATACATCCTCTTTTCACCGAACATGTCCGGTTTTTTGGTCATTTGAAAACGTCCGGCCGGAATTTTCATAAATCCCTCATTTGTCCGGGTTTTCACGGGAATGGGCAGAAAACCTATACAGTAAATCGTAATTTTTCCTTATTTATAATAATTATTGAGATTTAAGTTGTTAGAGTCTTTCCCCGGGAAATTGAATTTATCAATAAAGCACTTCTATCTGTAGTGTGTTCTCAGATGATAGTGAATAAGATTTTTTGCATTATATTTTTTTATCAATTGTCAATTGCCTAAACTTATGAATAATGAAGATTTTGAAAATATGTTTCTTTTATCCTTTCATTTAGTAAATGAACTGGCATAATATACAACAAATATGCCTGGATATGTTCAGATTATAAACTTTAAAATTATGAGAAATAATTACATCAATTTAGTAGATCACAAGTTCCAATGTAAAAACAAAAACTGGGTAATGTAATAATTTTTATAAATTAGAAAAGTCACAATGTGTCACCTATATTACTTGAAAAAAATATGCTTATGGCTTTTAATGTTGAGGAGACCTTTTTACTCTCCTCCGTTGGGAGATTGACTGTCGTTAGTAAAGTCAGTCGTTTCCCATCTGTGGAGGAATATTAATTATTGCATTACTATCTAATCTGATTTACTGCATGTTATTCAGAGGTATTATGCGCCGCCAATTGGTTGTGGAGACTAGCTTATGGTTGCGAGGATCAACGTGCTAAGCATACGTTACCTCTATCCTGGTTAATGATTATTTGCTTGCAATATGGTCTGTCCGGCCAGAAGGGAATTCTGGCGGGGTGGGGGCGGCAGCTTCGGCTCGGTCAGTGTTGGTTCAGGGACTGTGAGTTTTAACTGAGAATTTATGGCTTTTGGGCTGGTATTTGCCGGGCTGGAGCCGGTTTCCCGTCTTGCCAGGGCGTCTTCTTTGCTTGGGTGGGCTGTATAGTGGAGTGAATATGAAACTTGCAACCAGCTGGTAGGCCTAGGCCCTTCATGGGCTGTTGAGCCATTGAGACTGACAGAATGTAATAATTTTAATTATTATTTGTAATAAATCAATTTATTATTCTGAATTAATATCATCATTTTAAAATAACCTTCTCATAAGATAAAGTGTAAGATTCAATATTCAACCTCTCTCTCTAATATTGGCTATTCAATATTAAACCTCCTTTAATTTCTACAAATTAGTACTTATAAAATAACATACTTTTATACTGTTGGATAGTTCTCAACTTAGCTATCATAAGTAGGCCTATATGATAATTATAGGTATTCATAATTTTGAGCCCAACTTTTTTTTTCATTGCTTTTCAATTATCATCAAAATTTTCTATAGAAAAAAAAGATTAAATCAATTAAGTTAATAATTTTATATAATTACATAATTTCAGTCTCTTGAGTTCAAAACGATAGTTTTGGGGCCTACATTCTCAATTATACCCTTTTGACTCCTAGGGCCCGTTTCTCGTACAATAACCGGTGAATACTGGTGAATTTTTCACCAGTTATTTTTAAACAAATTGTTACTATTCCAAATATCATATGTTCTAAGATGAAAGCAGCAAATCTCACTTGTCATCTGTTGAATTTCAAATAATTTGCAGTAAAAGCCACATTTTATTTCTGATGATAATCAGTTATCAATAAACGTTACCAAAAGTAACAGGTGAAAATCAAATAAATTTTAACCCATGTGAAGAGCTAGGTGAAATATTTTCACTAAAGTTGAATCCAGTGTGGCTTGATGTAATGCCACGTATAGGCTACACCGGAATATGTTGATACATTTTTTGAATAACGTATTATTATACATACTGATAAATAAAATGAAAAATCGAATACCCTTTTTTAAAAAAAAAAACTTTAAAAGAATTATTTTATAGACATGTTTCGAAACTCAGCCCATTATCCGACATTATTTGGGCTGAGTCCCAAAAAAGTATTTGATTTTTCATTCTATTTATCAATTATTTTAAATAGCCCTAAGTTTAAAGTTCAATTCTTATTATATAGACTTTTATATTATTATATAAAAGTTATTAACATTCCTGTGTAAACGTGGCTTAACGTTGCCAATTCGTAGTTGATTATAAATAAAATGAAAAATATATATTTTCATGTGTTCAAATCTAGTTTTTTCAAAGCTTAGGTCTCTTCAGGTTGTTTATAATCGGTACTTTGAAAAAAAAATTAATAAAAATATTATCAACTAGCCTATCTACTAGAGATTTGAAGTTCATTTATCAAGCCTCGTTTCTTAGATTTCGTTCTTGTTTCTTATATTGTTCTTCAAGAATTATTAGTTTTTCAAGTGTTTATCAAGTGTTCTTTAAGTGTTATTAGGTTTTTTATTGAAGTTCTCTATTATCTAGGTTGTAAAGTTAGGTTTATTAGTTTTATTTTATGAAATGTTGGAGGTTTGGGACCAGTGGCATAACAGTTTTTCTTGGGCCCCCGCCAACATATTTTTGGGTCCCCCAAAAATGACTTTGATTTAAAAATTTTCCAACTACTTTAACCAATCATGTTCAAATATGTATTGGGTAGTATCACTGGTGGCTCGTGCCCACTAAAAAGCTGAAGTGCTTCCCAGCAAAAGATACGGGCACTTCACCTGTTTCGTGGGTACGAGTGTGTTTTATTTCAAAAAAGTCTTCGTATTTAGATCATTTTAAAGATTAAAACTTATGTCACATCCAACGATCAATTATTTGTAGCTTGCTAGTTTGAAATCCCTTCAATTTAGCTAGAAACGAGCAAGCTCCTCAATCATAAGTGTTGTCATATAGGCTTACAAATCATTTGAATCATATAATTATTCACCGGATTAGTTAGTTTTTCTAATTGTTATAATATAGTAGCAGAGACAATGTATATTATAAATTGTCTTTGATAGTAGTTAATTTCAAAATTTGTACACAAAAGTTCATTTGATTTGAAGGTTTTCATTATAGTAGTTACCATACACTGAAATATTGCATTTTTGTAAGTTAAATTTCAATTGTTGAACTACTTTACAAATATAAATGACATTGGTTTACTACAAATCAACTATATTCAAAATGGTGTCTGGTAGTCTATATGGATCATTCCTCATCAGAATACTAATTTTACTGCTCAAAATTTGGACCATTTGCAGTCCTCTTTAATTAATATCATGACCACTTTTCTCTAGGATTAACCGTTTTCGGATTTTATGCGAAAAACTGAAAAATTTTACCTCCTAAACCCCCCTCCCACCCAATGCTCACCCCCCAGGTCCGGGGACTTTTATTATGTTAACCTCCTAACTAGTCTAAACAAATTCCCGAGGTCAAAAATTGGGGCATATTAATTCACGCACTCTATACCCGTGTGGACAGGCTTTATTGACTGGACTATATGTATTGAACATAATATATTATAAATATATTCTGTCACCAATTTTATTATCGTAATTTATGTCGTAGATTGAAAACGTTAGGCAAAATAGGTTATTCAATAAATTTCAGAAATGTATTGAAACAGCTGTTCAAGCTGTTTGGAAAAAGTTCTTGTGGATGTAGTGTTACAAAGAAGTAACAAGTCGGTTATTTATTCCATTGAAAATCACAGGTGACTTTTTTTCCACCTGGTGAATTCCAAATGCATGCATTCAAATGGGAAATTGGTGACTAGTGACTTTTGAGAAACGGGGCCCTAATGATTAAACTTTTTCATCGTACATCAGGGGGTATTGAGTACCCCCCCCTCCAAGGCTACAAGGTGTCCGGTTTTTTGGCCCAAGCAATATGGTAACCCTAAGCAAAAGGGTCTCCTCAACATTAAAAGCCATGTTGATCCTCACAACCAAGTGAAGACGCAGAACGCCTCTGAATAACATGCAATTAATCAGTAATGAGTGTAATGCGACAATATCTATTCCTCCAGTGTTTTCTTTATCTCAGGGCTACTTTTATCACTGATTTTCTATTTTAAATATTACCACAGTAACCTACCCTTTTCAATTATTTTTTACTAAAGCATATGATATTATTCAAAATAGAGAATCTATTCCTCCAGATATGGAAACATGATATGTACGGTACGGTAGCTAATTGAATGAGAAGACGACAAGTTGTCAATATAAATTCACTGCCTTGAAATAAAGTTATTATTTATCAATTAGAAGGTGTAGCCTACGGTAAGTTACTTACTGGCTTCTACTCCGATTCACTGATACCGCCCACCATCTCCTTCTCCTAGGTTTCCTTTTCCTATTCAGTAGTAAATATCCTCCAGATAGAATTATAAAAGCGGGATAAGCGATAAGAGCATCATCAAAACTTTGCTAGGTGCAGGAAGTTATCAATGAAAGAGAGTTTATTCGATGGCATTCTGATGCAGACTGACCGAAATTATTTAATTGTTTGTACTAACCTTCAGTTTCCTTATCTTGGTTATTATTAATAGGTATTATAAAGTTCGAGATAAGAACTGTACAAAACATCTTACTCTCATCGTATTCTGGCTAAGTATCAAACCAATAAACCATGCCATGTGTTGGCTGTACTGTTTTTCTCCCCCTCTGGACTGTATCGGCAAGTATCGCCCACCACTAGTGACAGCCATAGGGCAGCTGAAGGAACGTGGGCAGCGCGCCCGTTGTACAAAAAGTACACTAGTTGTCCATAGATTCTTTTAATAATAATTTTTTTGTTCGTCCATTCTAGTATAGGTCTATTTTTATTTGCTAATTTTATTCAACCACAAATAAACATTAGAATTTTTGTTACAGTTTTCGGTAACTATGCATAGTTATGTCACTATTCTAATGTTTATTTGTGGTTGAATAAAATTAGCAAATAAAAATAGACCTATGCAATTCAAATCATGAAGGTCCCAGGATTAGTTCATATATTGGACAGATTAGAAAGCACTAGAGTCGGATCTCCAGTTAACTTTGGCAACATAGGCATAAGTTACGCTCATGATAACCATCAACAGTTATATCCATTGTATTAAAGTTGAACATTCTTTTGAAAATAGAGCTTCTATCACAAACTGGATATCATGAAATGTGTTTAAAGCACTCAACTATGATGAGAAAATGATAATTCAAGAGTTTTTGTGCTCAGGTTTGAATGTAGGTACCTGAACAAATCAAGCTCCATAAAAGCCCTGCATTTTTATTACGTCACAACAATTCAAATAATCATTTAAAGGACACACACCCTTAACGGATTCAAGTTGATCCATGAAAGCCACGCAGCAATCACAACATCCCAAATAACCATTTCATCCTCCATTGATTCAAAATCGAGCCATTCAGTCTTTGTCAACAACCCAAACCAATCAAGCTTCATGAAAGGCCAGAATTTTTTATTGTACAACAAAGGCTCAAGTCAGTCACACAACCCTCCATGATTCACTATCAAGTGAGGGCCATTCAAGCTTCACGCTGGTTTGTTCAACAACCCAAACACCCTATGAGTCATCCTAGCCCGGGGGGCGGAGTTAAGGACCCTCGTTTTAGAAACTCAATATCAACCCAATAAAATGGCTGCACTCACCAGAAATTAAAACACAGTGTATGGCTGTAGTCTTCAGCCAATAAAATGAATAATTGAAATAAGTATAGAATCAACTGATCAACAACAACTAATTCTGTTATCTCATCTCAAATTTATTTTGATTTATGTTCCTGTAATGTTTAAACTTTTTTATTCACTGACCATTGAACAACTACTCACTGAATACAACTACTAAGTTACACTAAATATAATTCAACATTAATTTTAGGACTTATAAGGCTCCTTGTATAAAGAGACTATCAATGTATGTTAATAGATAAAAATCTAGTAAGAGAAAGTAACAGAGTATCCTTTTAGTATTTTTTTATTCAAATACATCATGTTTAGCTTTCAGTACCGGTACCTAGTGTAGGGTGTAGGATTAATTTATTGTTGGTTATTTGTTCATTCACAATTGAGAATACCTCTCAGGATAGTAGAACATGCTGCATTGAAATATTAAAAGTGTACTGCCATATTTATTGTTATCTAGTAACATCCAAGGAAAAATTGACATAATTATAAGTAGTCTTTCTATTTAAAATATGAATCACAGTAACCTTTTGAAATTATTTGTTATTATGAAAATTAATAATTTGATTATTTATAAATTATTTATCAAAAGGGTACTGTGATTCGTATTTTAAAATAATAATAATAATATAGAACTACTACTCACTTACCTAAAAAAAAGGAAATATTATAAGGAGACTCATACCGGTACGTAGAAACCTTTTGTCTCCATTGCTGTAAATAGAATTATTGAAATACATATACTTCATTAAAATCTCCATTTAGCTCTCAATTCACAAATTAATTAATTAAAACATGTTGTCAATGAGTAGTCGATTGTTTTTCTAATTTATGACGATTTATAAATTAATTTGTGAATATTGAAAGCTGAATGGAGATTTTAAAGAATAATTTGTACACATCTAGTTATATCAACTCATTGAATTTCTAATATTTCTATTTACAGTCATTTATTTCTGACAAAGTATTGATTTGCCAAATTATGACTGTTGAATAGAAAAAATTAAAATACAACGTTGTAATACTAAAATACTACTATTAATAACATAGTTATCCTCAAGGGAATTAAACAATATATTATAGATGTGTTTCTTACTGAAAGTGTGAAACCTTTTGCTGGGTAGTGGAGTTTTAGTAAGTTACATTACATAAAGTCATGTGGAAAACGATTTGAGGTTGATGAAAAATAGCCAGCTTACAAAAACCGACAAGTGATTAATCATTGCTAATAACGAAATAAAACAGACTGTACATGAAAATCTATAACGTCTCAATTTATAAATGAACTATAGTTGAATTCCATGTACTGGAATCATAATAGTTTTTGGGTAATCCTGTAGTGATTATGTGAAGTGAAATGAAAATTAGTCTCTATTTAATACTATTTAAAAGAATCTTTGATATTTTTGCTCTATAAAAGATCATGAAAATGGCTTATTGAAAATGGAAGAGCACAAATTGAATTTTATAATGACACATTGCATTCAAGCATTTGAGTAAACTTTGATTTTATGCCTTAGTATTATTCTAATTCACTTCAAGCTTTATTTTTAACAATAGCCTATTTTGTAAACTTGTGGTATTGTGGCTCATTTTCATGGCAATATAAATTCAATTATGATTAGAATATTCATAGATTGACAAATATTAGAGATCTAAGCCTAAAGACATAATAATATTTAAAATATATTTGACTAATTTTTATTCCACTGCAATTATTGATCACTACAGGATTGCCGTGAAAACTCTATTATGAATCGAGTGAAGCACCAAGATAGAATTCAACTGTAGTTCAGAATTCATCCAGAAATATTTAAGTTTTTTGTACTGTCTGTTTTTTGCTAATCCTGAGTTGTCTTACAACTTTACTTTATGGATGGAGTTGGAGATCAATCTAATTAATGGTATTTTTCCAATGCATCAGGTAAAAAAACATTAATTACATTTTTTCTAGAAAGGCATTAGGCATGTTACAGCTTACCTTTTTGAAATATATCAAACTTATCAATTAATGTAATTATAGAACTAATGACTGACCTGCAAAAATTAAAAACGGTTCCCTTAGTTTGATCATATTATTTGTTCAGGAATAGCCTCTTGAATAGTTTCCATCTACTATTTAAAGATGATGCCCGAATCTGCCAAAAATCATGCTAAAAAAAACAATCTATTGTCGCTCTGCGACAATCACTTGAAAAATAGGTGTGTAATTTATTTATTTAATCTGAATATTATTACAAAAAAATTATATTAATGAATAAGATACCTATGTGAACCACAAAAGATTGTGCCCATTTCAAGTCATGTAGCAATTTTTTAATGAATTTTTGTAATGAATGACATTACATGGATCAATGAATTCAAATTTAAATTCTCAAAGAAAAATTATATAGACAATTGAATTCAACAGACTTTTATGATTGCTGTGTAACTTACATAATTGTTTTTCTTCTATCAAATAGAGTTGGCACTGTTGGCAGAATATATATTTTTGGTTTTTAAATGTGTTGACACTAATACTATGTTATTCAGCTGATAGGGTAATAATGAAACAATCTTATTTTGTATGTTTCAAAGGAGCAAAAACAAATGAAAATCCTATCTTATCTTAGATGAATCAATGAATGGTTCTTTCTGTAGAAGAATTGTTCTAAATCAAACATGTTCTTGCAATATGCCATATTTTCCTAATATCAATTAGATTTGGAAGTATTTTTAATTTTGGAAAGCAGCTCTTCTGAGCCCAATTTTTTTATATATATTTTGAAGACATATTCCAAAAACATTTACAATTTGAATATCAAAAAATAAATTAACTTTGTAAGTCATTCTTTTCAAATCAACCATAGTACATTACTAATCATCAAATGAAATCAATACTATAATAATAATAATCATTACCGTACTAATAATAATCATTTCTAATCAAAAGGTGAAATTTCAATTTACCTGCTCAAATTTCACAGCCAACATGTGATTGGCATGTCTAGTAGTGCTTCTTACATGTCTTATATTTATGTCTAGGCCTATATGAATTCCTCTGATCTTGTTGACGCTTTAATGAAGTTTTAACAGCTCCCTCTCACCATCATGCTCCATGCTCTGAAATAGATAACGGTATTTGAGTAAATTGAATAAGTGGCATTGAAATTACAAAGTCTCACAGAAAGAAAGTAGGTACCTACTTATTGAAAAATGAGGTTGATCGACTCTGAGAAAATAATACCAATTAATAAAATTATGATTATGGTCATTAGGCTATTATTAGAAAATTATTGCTCAATTTGAATTGGAGTAATAGAGTAAGTGGTTAGGCCCTACTGTTGTCATTTGTTCACTCCCAAAAACAACAATCCATGTCTAATCTCAGATAAACTAGCTGGTAAACAGAGATCAGCCTTGATTGATGAACCGGCAACTAAAGCTTCGGTTTCACACCCGCCCTCACAACAGACCTATCATCCGTGAGAGGGTGCCAGTGATAGGCTCAGCAGGAGTCGAGTTTGGGCTATTGAGGGACAGAAGCCCAGAAAATTTAAACACTTGAAAGGACTGTGTTTGCCCAAGCAGTCACTTGGCTCTATCAACATGCTGTCAGCTTCAATGGCCACACATTGATGAAGCGTGAACCTATTGGTAGCCACTTGACTTGAAACAAATTTTTTACAAACAACTAAGGCCTTCAAGCCACAACCTACTTATAACTTGTTTGTTTGTTTGTTTATGAGGGTGAAGCCCACATAAGCTCATAGGCTTGTGCGTGGGTAATGGAATGGATGATAGATGACGACTACTTTTTAGGTAGTCGGGACCGACGGCTTATCGTCTCCTCCGAAAGACGGGGTGGTCGTATCTATGTGATTGTGCTGTGGTCAAAAATTGTTCTCCGCTTGGGATTCGAACCAGGGTCCACCTGGTTATCAGACCGGCGCTTTATCACTCCTCCAACGAGCCACCCAACTTAAATAACAACAAAAAACTTAAATATAAACATGTACTTAATATATTTTATAACTTAAATATAAACATGTAAATAGAGAAAACCAATTTTTGGAAAAGGAAATATAATTTATTCTTGCTAGTTTACTAATTTTTCTGAGGTGAAGGTGAAGCCCAAGCAATCTTTTGTCTTGTGCATGAGTGATTCATTTATCTGCCTTGTAGTTTTAGTAACAAGTCAAGAATAGGGAGAATATTGGTGAGAGATATTGGAGATAGGTACAGATTTTTCTTTTTGGCCTGTTGTTGTGACTCAATAAAATTTCTATTCAATCCTTATCTCGATACCCACCCACCTATCATACAATAATAGAATTACTAATTATAATGGTGAGTCTACTAATGAGTAGGCCTGAGTAATTTCCTATTCATTTAGTATTATATTATAAATATCGTAATAGCTATGATTTTACTATTTATACATAACTACCTACCTAATGATTGCTAATTAATGATTGTTAAACCTTCATTAGTCATAACAATAATCATGAGATAGAGTATAAATTATGAAATAATGGAAATATGATAGGAATAATTGCGATGAAAGCAATTGAATAATACAGAGAATTGAGTAATAGGGAAGAGAAAATTGTGATATTTGTGATAAAGTGCGCATCACAAGCGCAACTCTCAAAGGCAAGATGGAGATTGACGGGCAAGAAATAAGCGTTCTTCACAAAGAACAACAGGTACGATAGGAAATCTTCCATCACAAAAAGCTTACTACTTTAATAATTCAAATAGAAATGATGATGAAATTCTGTTAAAGAATTGGAAAAATAGATAAGTTTACAATGAAGAGTTTGGTTTAATATTCATGATTCATCAGGCCTAAGTCAATCTAACTTAGTCTATTTTTCGATTCCTAGTTCCTGGTTTATGCCACCCAGGTCCAGTTCCAACAGTTCCCAGCAGGCCTTGCCACTCTGTTCATTGTTGACAAGCTTATTATTGTTGCGTTTGGTATCGTTCAAGTTAGTGATAACATAACTGCTAGCTTTTGCTTCAATTTGTGTGAATTATCAGTATATTGGTCTTCAATATGGAGGTAAACATTCATTCTTTCACTGGAATCGAGAAGTTCTTCCTGTTTGATTCGTAGATGCTGATAAATAATTCTTTCCTTTAGCGGTTGGTTACCTTGGTTGAATTCTAGGTTAAATACTGCAGGGGCAGCTTATATTCAGAAACTGCCAATCTGATTGATTTTTCAGATAAAATTTGTTAGGTTTCAACTCAAAATTTGTATTTTAAATCTTTGTGATGTCAATTAACTTTGTTTCATATGAAGAGTAAGTAAGTTACTACTTCTACTAACTTAGTAAGAGATCACACTAGTTTTGATAAGCCCGGTTTCTGGAAAGAATAGTGAACTTACTTTTTTGTATCTACCCATGATAAGGCCTATCTTGTAATGTTTTGGCAAAGAATTTAATTTCAATATTAAACTTGTGTTTGATATTTACAATTATTCACGACTGATAAATCAATGTCACGGGACCTCGATTCCACTCATGCCGGGAAACTATTCCAGAACTAATTTTTTCGTTTCCAAAGCAGAAGCAGATTTGTTTGATGAGAGTAATCAATATAATATGTGTGTAGCCAATTAACTTGAATAACAATAGTTATTTGTGTAACTAGTGCGTAAAGTGGTGGTGCATTGCTACATCAATAGAGACAGTATTTCGAGTGCAGCAAGATCACTTTACACTCAATTTACACATTGAATTAAATTCTTACTGCAGTTACAATACTGATGCTGAAATCCTTTTGAGGGGGTCTGTGTAGCACTTTGAAGACCAATATCTCAAAAACCGGGGGCATCCGAAACAGGTTGATTATATTCGATCTCACCCTCCATAATAAAGCACCATAAGGGAAAGTTGTACAAACACTCTTTCTGGTGCAGATTTTTTTAGAGATGGGTGAGTGGGGTATGGCACTTTGTAGTAGGCCTATTGAAACTGGAGCACAAATAGCCCCCTTCTTAGCCAACAGTAAGAAAAAGGTTTATTGTCAAGACAACTTATATTACAGCTTTTCACTATGTTCCAAGTTAAAAGTGATAGGCTCATAATAGAACACGACCAATTAAAGTAATTCATTTTCAAACTAAACAATTTTATAAAGTATGCACTCTTTGCGGGGAGCGGTCTGGCACACTGGGTCCTCTCACTATTGACAATGGGGAATGTTCTTGAATTTTTGGCTTGTGCTGGTTGAAATTTTTCAATCATCTCCTTCAAATGGTGGAGAGCAGTTGGCACAAACCAAAAGGGTTTGACCTTCATTCAAATTACTATCTCATGCTCATTGTGGCATAATTTTCCCCTATTTGTGAAGTGAGTACAATCCATTTACCAGAGGAGACTGTTCCATATCACTGATTAAGGTCAATTCATGGAGTTTCTTGATTTTTGACACTATTGTTTTTTCATCGCAGCAAGGTTTCAAGTTGAAGTTCTAAGAGAAAGAGATGATATCTAATGGGATAATCAAGCCTGCTATGCATGCTTACCATGGACTCAAGTTATTGTATACTTTGTGGATTCAGTTTATAATTTTTATAGATTCTTGTACTACAAGATAATGCCCTGCTCTACCAGGTAAAACATAAAAAATGTCGTCCAAAGAACAACCAAGGCAACTAAGTCAACCAAGGCTACTGGGACTGCTGAGCACTGTTGCCACTGTAGGTCACCCTCATTCGGCTAATCTATACTGAACTACTGATCATAAACAACCAAGGTCACTGGGACTGCTGAGCCCTGTTACTACTGTTGTCCTCCCTTATTCAAACTCATTCTCCTCACCAAAACAAAAAATCACTTTCTCCCTCACACATACTCGTACTAAAAGAGAGTTCTTACTTTTAGCTACCCCTGATTATGAAGTGGCAACACCGCAGGGAGAAGCAGGAAGTGGTGTCAAAGGAATTGGTCGTCCTTGGTTATCTCGATGATCTGTGGACGACTATAGTATCATTGTTACATATTCGTCCACAAAAAACCCAAGGTCGATGACACCACAATCCATCTCTCACAGCAGGGTTGCCGCTTGTATTCAGTGGTAAACAGTAAGAGAGAAAGTGAGTGGGTGTGTGAGAGAGAGGGAGAGGGAATGTGAGAGAGGAGTGATGTTTTGTTTGGGTGTGGAGTATTGCTTATCGTGTAATGTTTACTGGGACCTATAACATAATACAATAGAAAATTCAACTGACAGAAATGCAGAATAACTTGAAAGAATAAAACAGGGATAACTGGAGGAAGAGAATACTATAAGATTTTTATGGTGCAAAAATATAGTCAATATATATAGATTGTTGAGTGAGGGTGGACAATAGTGGCAACAGTTCACAAATCAAGTGAGCTTGATAAACACAGTGTTCAGTGGACAAGTACACCTTGCTAAGCTTGCTCAAAAGGGGACTGCACCCCCTAAGCTTGACTGAATAGGTGAAAATAGGCCCATGTGCTTGCTTCGCTTGACAATTTTGTAAAGTTTTGCAGTCTCCTGCGAAAATCACAGATTTTTCACGATTCTGTATGTTATGTTATACAAAATTCGATTTTTTAATTCTTAATTAATTTGTCTTTGGTCGAACAAATCGTGAATTTTATGTCTGTTTTTTTATTCTAAATAACTATCAAAGTACCCTCAATTATTTTTTCAATGCATTACACGTTTTTCATTAGATTAAAAAAAACAGTGATAAAAGTAGCCCTGAGATAAAGGAAACAAAATGAATTTTATGTTTACAAATTAGATTTAATCGATTTTTCCAAACGCGAGAGCTTCCTGAAATAAATTAGCCTATTACAAGCATCAAGTATTGGTAATCTGGAGTTAATTGATTTTCTCAATCACATAAGGTTTACATAGTAATAAAATAATATTGCTCTATATGTTTCAACCTAACTCAATTTGCTTTTCTCGGTCTGGAATGCATTCAAGGCATATTGCTTGAATTATTGATTCACATAAGATTTGGATTCTCTGCTGGCATAGAGTGATAGAGCAGTAGCAGAAGCTTCAAAATCTATTAATTTTTTTAATATAGGTAAGTTATACTATAGTAGGAACACAATGTTTCGTCTTAAAAGTTTTATTTTTGTTTTGTAATGTAGGAGGAGGATCAAGAGAACTACACAACCTGTTTCGAACCTACGACACCAGTCGTAGACGAACCTCCTACAGTCGAAGAAGAAAGTGGAGTTGTCGAGGAAACTGAAGTCGACAAAGAAAATGAAGTCGACGAGGGAATGGAATGGTCTAGTTTAGTCGAAGATATTGTCAAACTCTGCAAATTGGACGACAAAAAGCCCACTGGGGAACTTACTACAGACCAGCAGAAGGAGTGGACGGACTTGTTTGAAGATATTTTCAAACTCAACCATTTTGACAACCAAAAGCCCATTGAAGAACCGCTGGAAACGCCTACTGAAACAGGTCAGAATCGAATCCTAAGCTTTTGGCTTTGAGCATTTACAGAGCTATGTAATAGCACATTTCGCACCTAGGGCCGAAAATGTCGGTTTACCGGTTTTGAAGTCCGAATTCGTTGGTCGAGGACTAGAAAATATTGAGAGCAGGTAAATATATTTTTGCCCGAGGTTCGAACTTTATTTTTCGCCACACTTCACCAATGCGAACAAAACAAATAAAATTAATCAGTTCCAAGAATAGCTAGACTAGATAACTCACTATACTACATAGCGTCGCGTAAGCTGTATTTGGAGTAGGCCTAGCTGCAAGTCATTAAAAAATGTATTATAAGTTTATTGAATTCACTTTGCTTTATCTGATACAACTATCAGAATAAATAATAATAATATTAGTGTAACCTGGCTGGCTCAGGTCTGGTGTCAGAGTTTACAGGTCGTTCCTGATCAATTTCACTACAATTTTCATAGTGCAGAAACGTTTAAGCTCTTGATCGTTATTGTAGTATCATCCTAAATATTGTAGGCTACAATAAAATTTCTCCCACTTTGAGTTGAAAATATTGCACTTGCGTCTATCCAATATTGCAGTAGCAAACAATCACAGCTCTTGTCTTTAATAACAGGAGCTGTGATTTGCTACAGCTGTTCGACTGCGACCGACTGTTGAACCGATTCACATAAAGTAAAACCTACCTTCACACGCACACACACACACACACACACACACACACACACACACACAAAAAGAGTTTGTTTATTTCGTCTGAAGTGATCATGAATAGGGTGCATCTATCTAGATATTTCATACGAATGTGTTTTTCCGTTCTCAGGAGTTCCTAGTCTTCCCGATACTTCAGGCCCCAATGAGACGCTGGCCGACTCATCACAGCCACCTCCGTTCCATTTTAGACATTGGCGACAAACTTCGCGCGAAATATACGGACTAGCGTTTGCGCCTATAGTATCCCACAGCATGAGATCAGCGCAACCGTACTCTCCCTCGCCTACAGCATCCCACAACATGAGATCAGCTGAACCTTATTCCGCATACAGCATGTGTATAGCGAAAGCAGCGCTGCACATGTTCATTGAAAGAATAAAAGAGGATATCCCACTTATGGACACTAGACGACCGATGCAGGACCCAAGTAACCCAGATCTCATATACAACGAGATACATTATAGTGAGGTCAGCATTATACTGAAATTTTTTCGTTAGTTAGGCCTAAAAGATTTTGCTGGATTCACACTATTTTGTACACAACACACTCTAAATTGTGTGAATTGTTCTTTGAAAGTTTCTTTTACACGTTTTCACCAAAAGATGAGGTTCAATCCAGTGAGAAGTCTGATTCAAATTGAATCAATGATGAATGAAAGAATATGTATGAGTAGATTTTTTCGATATTCTGCTCATTCTCTTGAGCGACATTTACCATTTCATTTGCAATTGAGCTCACACTGATGGAAGCTGTGAGAAACATAATTTCTGGTCAACTGATTCGGGGGTTTCTTCTTCTTCTCTATCGAACCCATTTGTGCCTGTTAAGGCGTTGGGTGCCTTAGGAACCTACAGGGTTTACGAGTATAATTAAGTTCTTCCTAATTTTCTCACAAAAATTAATTGAATTGGAAAATGCAAGCTAGAAAACACAAATGTTGCTTAACTTTTATTGCTTTTATTAGCGAAAAAATGATGGCGGGAGGTTCATAACTTTAATATGATTTAAACCTATCAACTTGCTCACGTCCTTGTATGTATCTTATATTATTAAAAGTAAATTGAACAGAAAACACTAGTAGAGTTCCCAACAGAAAATTGGCGGCTTATGAGTATTTTTTTTCTCTATGAACTGATAATACGCTACGCTTAACAATAGATGATAGTGTTCGAGAAAGAGGAAGATATAGAACAAGAAAGTGCTACTCTGATCAGATGACTCACCAGCCAATTTTTTGTTGGGAACTTAACACATCGCAATTCAATCTCTCTAAAACATAATGGAAACCTTTTATTATGGGAATCATGTGCATTTTTAAAATCAGATTTTTAGTAATGAATACCTATTTGTAAATTCCTATTAGTTATTCAAATACCCATTGGCCCTTCAAATAGATCTACACTCATAAGAACCAGCATGCACCAGCATATTTGCTTTCATAGAGATTTAAAGCTTTGAAGTTGATCAGGGCCAATCAAACCGGTTTAGGGCTGGCAGCCATTCTTAAAAATTCAAAATTCTTATGTCTTCTGATGGTGGGGAGACGCTTACGGGTAGTTCCACCTCACCAATGTGTACTTGGCCTAATACTGGTCACCCATCCAAGAGCAGTCACAGTGTTCGTGACTTAACATCACGTTCATCACCGATAGATCACCCTCAACAACTGGCTGCTCGTGCCCACGAAACATGTGAAGTGCTCGTATCTTTTACTGTACAGCACTTCACCTGTTTCGTGGGCAAGAGCCGCTAGTGCCCTCAACGAGAGACCAATTGCAGAATTGAGGTGATAGAATTTGACAGTTCTATTAAGTTTTTTTTAGATTTCTTGGTGATGCACACATAAGTGAGCCTACTTTGCGTGATTAGAAAGAATGATTATCCATTCATTTATTATTCAATCATGGACATTGTTGGCTGCAGCCAGTGATCCAACACGATTACAGATGCATGAACCCTCAAATTTTAGGTGGGTTTTAGTCACCGGTTAGCAATATTCCGATTCTCATGAATGATATTCATCGGGAAAGGCCACGAAAGTGTGGTCACCCTCACAATGACAATGTAGTAGGTGATCATAGTAGAGTCTGTCCAAGCAAAGAAGACATTCTGGTAATGACTCCAGCTCGGTCAATATTGGTTCAAAAATTATTAATTTGGTCTCAAATTGTAGATCATAATGTTTCCTGCAATTTCAGACCAAATTTATAATTCTTAAACCAATACTGACCGAGTTGGAGTCATTTTTCCATCTTACCAGAATTTCTTCTTTGCTTGGACAGACAATAGTGATGATGTTGTAATGATGTATAGCACTGGCGGCTCGTACCCACGAAACAGGTGAAGTGCTCGTATCATTTACTGTACAGCACTTCACCTGTTTCGTGGGCACGAGTCGCCAGTGAGTATAGTAGGTGATGAAATCAAAGTCAACCAATTGTCATCAACATATAAGATTTTAATGAATTAAATTCTCTCTTTTTTGCAGGAGGATGGGTGCTACAAAGTGGCTATACCGACTACGATTGAAGACCCCAAGGACATAGATTTACCGCCAGTGTTTATATTTACGGCGCAGACTCCAAGTCTTCCTCCACGCGTAGTCTCTCGCAACTACTGCCGCATATAATCGTCATGATAGTTTTCACCACACTATCAAAAGCAATGGTATCATTTTTGTTTTTTGTTTTCTAATAACCTTAGATTCTTGACCATCAAATACCATGGTTATTGGTATTATTGTTGTTTTTCTTTTCCAATAATCGTAGATTCTTGAAATGGGAGTTAGAAATTTGAAGTATCCAAAAATTATCAGTAGTTATGTGTTACTTCTATTATAAACATAGATGAGAGATACTAATTCAAAGTATCCTGAAATTTGTTCTTAGTTTTTTGTTAATTTTCTTATAAGCCTAGATACTCCCCAAAAATTTGTTCTTAGTTTTTTGTTACTTTTTCTATCAGCGTAGATGGTTCAATGGAAGTTACCATTTTGAAGTCTTCCAAAATTTAATTGTTGTTTGTGTTTGATTCGTAATAAGTAAAAAAAAACTCTCAATGGGATGTACTAATTTGAAGTACTGCATCCCAAAATTTATTTGTAGTATTATGTTACTTTTCTTAGTATCGTAGATTCTTTTGATGGAATTTACCATTATTTGAAGTATTACAAAGTACAAAGTTTGTTCGTCGTTATATGTTACTTTTCTAATAAGAGTAGATGCTAAAAATGGAAGTATTACAAACTGAAAAGTTAGTTCGTCGTTATATGTTGATTTTCTAATAAGTGTAGATGCTTAAAGAGTGGGCAGTAGTAGTCAGCCATTTGCCGAACAGCAGAATCATGCCCCATAAGAACAATGTAATTTTTATCAATCTCTTGGAACAGAATTTCACGTTCTTTATGCCATTAGAAATAAAATGCAATTCTACAGGGGCTGGACTGTTTACTTTTTGATTTTAAGTTTATTTCAATAATTATTGTATTATCAATCAACTATTGAACTCCAATTATTGAAATACTAAACTTAAATTCGAAAAAGTAAACAGTCCAGCCCATGGAGAATTGATTTCTCTCTCCAATGACTTAAGTAACGTGAAATTATGTTCATAAATAAAGCGCTACCTGCTCCAAGAGATTGATAAAAATTACATTGTTCTTATGGGGCTTGATTCTGCCGTTCGGCAGTTGGCCGTCCACTGGAAGTTACAATTTTAAAGCGTCTCAAAGTTTGTTCCTTATTTTCTATAAACCTTTCCTAATTTTTCTATAAATCTTTTCTAATAAACTAAAAAAATTTTTTAATGGGAGATAGTAATCCGAAGTACATTATCGCAAAATTTGTTTCTAGTATTATTTTAATTTTCTAATAAGCGTGGATGATTAAAGAATGAAGTATCCTATTTCGAAGTAACTTAAAGCTTTTGTTATGTTATCATGTTGTAACGAAATTAGGAAGTGTTTCAATGAAAAAGATGACCACTGAAAACATTCATTTAGGGTACTTGAAAATAAAATGGAGTAAAGGGGTTTTTGTAGTCTTGACGTTTTCAAGTTTACATCATTTCATGATTCAAGAGCAGACAATCCCCTCCCCTCCCCTTTCCACCATCCTAGTACCTGCCCTTCTTGAGTGTAAATGTACCTAGCATCGTATCGTGGTAGGGTTGTATCACTTATCATTGTATCATTATGTAAACGTTGTAGAATAGTATCAGATAATTTGACTCACAATATAATTATTATGTTTATAATACTTCCATGTAAGTAGTATCATTGTTGAAGAAATGATAATTGTTTAATAGATTGTGAAATATTTAAATTGTTATCTATTCATTTGAAGAATCAAAGTCTTTTGTCTTTATTTCTCGTTTCTGAATACTACTATTACGTTCCAAGTATTGTTCAATTTATTCCAATTTTCTTGAATAAAAAGTTCCAATAATCGCCTTTTTTCTATCTTTTACAAATATTTACGACAAGACTACTCCGTTTTTATTATCAGTTATATTTGAGACACCGCATGGAGTTGGGACCTTTTTCAAGGTGTCCCAACCCTATTTTCATAAATTTTAAAAGTCCTGTAAAACAGGGGAAGGTAACACACTAAATGCTTACATGTTTAATGCATAGTAGTCATGTCTAGTGAGTGTCAGTTTTTTGCAGGACCTCTGAAATTTCTTGAAACAGGGCTCCAAAATTCAACTATGAATAATCAATTCCTTGCGGAAGCGGTTTGTCCCAGTGGCAGAGAGCGTCTAATCGGTGAGATTAGATAAGCGACGTGCCTCTGCCAGCACCGGTGTACTGGTGACCGGTTCCTCTGAATTCAATTTATGAGCCTCAAAAATCGCTTCCCGGTGGTTCGGAACCCACCTAAAGCAGTAGTTCCATTCATCTCTCATCCTTCCCATTACCCACGCACAGGCCCAAAAGCCCAAGTGGGCATCACCCTCAAAAAAAAAAAAAAAATGATCATGATTATTTTTATCTTCTGTTGCATGAGATGAAGTTCATTTAATACGTTATATTAATTTTCGTCAGGTTCATTGCTTTAATAACAGAAAGCGAGATTAAAACACCCAACTTATTTTTCATGCTATGGGTGATAAAGTAAGTAGCTTCTTTGTACTTTCTAAAATAACTCATTATCACATCACTTTGAAAGAGTAGAAGACTCGTCCCTAACAATATTATTATTTTCAATATAAATTCATAGAAACGTCGTTAAAATTTTCACAAAAGCGTTTCTAGGTATCTCTAGTTGAATAGAAATATAGAAAGAAGAAGGACTTGGACACTGACAGAAATCGACAATGATACAAAACAACCCTCATATATAAACAATACCAGGAAGCAGGCACACACTTCTATGAGGCAGACCTACACAAAATGCTAAACTTTCTTTATTTCAAGCACGTCCTCTGACTGACATCGACTGAAACTGGGGACGACTTTTGTTATCAATTTTCTGGAACTGACCCTGGCCTCCACATTCTTCTCGAAATTGTTCTCAACCCTCATCTCGCAAAATATACCTGCCTTCACAAAAGAGAAAGTTTTCTGCAAGTATTGCTGCTTTCGTCAAAAACGGAACTTCCACTTTCTGCTGTCTCAAGTTTGGTTAGTTATTAGGAATTAATAAAAATAGGACATGAGCACTCAATTGAAAATTGTAAAGCAAACCCTCAAATATAGGAGTGAAGCAATTGAATAACATTTGAAGCCCAATATCAAAATGACCGATTGTCTATTTTGTGAAAAAAACTTTATTTTTATGAAGTATTGCAATTGAAACAATAATTGAGTAATTTGTGTTATCTATCCATAAATGTATTTTAGTCATCTATATCTATATAAACGAAATGACTGACTGATTCATCACCAGAACTGAAAATCCACTGAAGCGAATGCGTTAAAATTTGGCAGGCATGTTCAGTTGGACGTTTAGACGCGCGCTAAAAAATGATTTTAAAAACTTTTCAAGGATACACCAAATATTTTAGTTTTTCTAGAGTTTTTCGGCGTTTTCCTCATTTTTTCGAGAACCAATCGGTAGAAAATGTTGATATTTGGACATTTGGTGAGCAGGTTCAGATGAGGTCTAGAAATTGAAATATTTTTTGTGTTGAAATATTTTTGCAATCCATTCAAGATTACGCCAGTAATAAGGTTTTCAAAATTGTAGATGTGTTGAGGATTGCATATCTTCCGCCTTGATACGACCAATCCTAACTGTAAATTGAATGGTTCAGCGAGATTAAAGATGAATTAATTTGGAAGATATTGAATCAAGTTTCAAACTATGTCCGATATACTTCCCAAGGTTACGCTTAATATCAGCGTTTTACTATTTCCTTGAATTTTCGGAGTTTTTCTTGGAATTTTCTACAACAAATTGGCAGAAAATGTTGGAATTAGGTGAACAGGTCCAGATTAGATGTAGAAATGCCTATAAATAATTTAATAATTTATAAATTTCAAATCCCTACTGAACGGAATTTGCAGGCGAGCGAAGCGAGCCTGTTTTTTCTCAGCTGACACTGACAGAGGTTTTGCAGGCGAGTGAAGCGAGCCTGTTTGACTCACACTGCCTATACTGTTGGGGGTCCAGGGGGCGGAGCCCCCTGGTTAGGCGGAGAAGGCTAGCGAATCGAGCCTGCCGGCTAGTTATTATATAACTGTAAATGGTAAAATTATTGATGAATCTTGAAGATAATGATTGATTATTGTTATTCAATCAGAAAAAAGCTTTAAAGCTCAATTGAGTGGTGTAGCTATAGTGGATAAAGTAAATAATATAGTATATAAGTAAATAATAAATTATTTTAAATAATGATAAAATAATAGAACCTCAGCAACGCAATTGAAGGAAAATACTAAAATCATTATATTTATCGACATGTAAGTCAATTATCTTTTAATTAATATGTTTGCCAATTTGCACATTAATATGAAAAGTTGAACCTAATTTTGAAATACTTAGCCTACTTACTTACGAAGCGCTACAGCCCCACGAGGACCTTGGCCTCCTCAATCCTAATTTTGAAAAATCTACGCTACATAAAAGCTTTTGATGGCAGCATTATTTTATGAAGCAGAAAAAGGCCGATTGTTTCAAATTGATGTTAGAAAAGGAATACTACCTCACAAAGGGAGTAGTAGTAATAGGTAATTATAGTAGTCTGTCTAATCAAAGAAGACATTCCAGCAAGATGGGTAAATGACTCCAGCTCGGTCAATATTGGTTAAAAAATTATAAATTTGGTCTCAAATTGTAGAGCAGAATGATTTCTACAATTTTAGACAAAGTTTATAAATTTCTAACCGATATTAACTGTGCTGGAGTCATTTCCCATCTTGCCAGAATGTATTCTTCGCTTGGACAGACTATACGATCGATTTCTTCTAGATTTGAACAGACCTAGAATGTATTGTAATATGGTGAAAATTGAGTTGTGATATTATTGAAGTTTTATTTTGTGTGTGCATGTAATAAAGTATTTTTCAGATTATTGAACTTAAATGAGTTAAACAGAATTTCGACATGAACTTTGGTTGATAAATTTAATTGTAATAAATTCAGAATTGGTAACGTTGTATAGAAAATTGCTAACTTGCTACAGCTTAGTTGTCAAAATTATTGTTGTTGGTGCATTCCCAAGTACTGGTTTCAATTTTGTAACCAAAAATGCTACCTTATTTGTAAGTGTACCAATAGGAGTAATTACCCTTGGAATTTTCGCTGGGAATTAGTCCTGACTCCACGCGATGAGTAGTTGGAGGGGGAATGATTTCCAGTGCTAATTGAAGAGTTCGATTCGAGACACGGCCGAAAGCCGATCGGAAAAATGTAGTTAATTATTGAAAAAGCCTCGGCCCTCTAGATGGGTCCATCTAGAGGGGTTAAAAGTGACATATAAAATAAAAGTAATCTAGAAGTTGTAGGGGTTTTAGTTTCAGTTTAAAAGTATTCAAAATTTCAGTTTTAGTAGAGTATGGAAGTGGTTGTGTATCTTGTGATTTAAAAACTATTATGGTGAGTGCTAAACATTGGTTGTCTCTTCTCTAGCTCAAATTCAAATATAAATCAGTAGAACTTTGACCGAGGCCTTACTTCTAAGTAGCAAGTTAGCAGTTTTTTCGGAAATTGAAAAGTTAAAATTTAAATAAATTACGTATTAAATAGCTTTGTTTCTTCCAAAATTCTGATTTGTTATATGACTTGAAAGTAGATAATTTTATTTCAAATAGAAAGATATCACAATAAATCTGCAAAGTGTTAACCATCACAAACTATCATTTTTATTGAAAGTTCCTTGCTCGTCGTACTAGTTGCAAAAATAGGTTTCAAAATAATATATACAGTAATAATCTAGGCATTTAAATGGACGAATCCACAACCAACAATGCTCCCAACCATCAGGATTCAGTCACAGAGAAAATTTAGTCAATATTAAAAAAATAGTATATCTCGGCCCAGCCATTACAGTATCAACCACGAAGAAATGAATATCGAAAATAATCAATCAACTTACAGTATCGTGAATGCATCATGTGTAGAATTTATAACTATGGAGTTGTTAAAACTTGAAAAACACTAACGAAATACTAAACTTCACTAAATGCACTTTCTAAAACTTTTACCACTCACCATCATCATGCGCTACTAAACGTACAAACTGAGTGACTGACTGACTGACTGGACGGACGAACGATGCATTCCTGGGAAGGTTCCTCAAATAGACAATAGGGGTGGGGGTTCTATTGATATTATTTATCTTTAAATGGGAGGAGCCTATCCAACAGTTCTAGGCACCCTAGAACCGGAACTGTTTAGGAGGAGGCTTAGTTATAAATAGTTATCTATACAATGTACAAAGCACAAAGCAAGGCCTACCTTGCACAAAGAGCTATAAATATATAGTTGAGTTATTATATAGAAATACTACAAATAGGTTCTTAGGTGGCACGTTGTATTGTATCATGCTACGAACCCACTATTGAATACTTCTACCCTTATCACTTATATTTTTATAAAAATATCCTTCAGCATTCTATATACTGTACATTCCTTCTATGTACCGGGTACAGTGTAAATTACTGAACCCATTATCAAGTAGACTTGCTTAGAATATTTTCATTTCCAACTATAAATTATAGCATAGACAAACATATACAGCTTAGTATATCTACGATTATAGTATCTGTTACTTATTTGTGGAAGTACAATTTCCAAAATTCCAAGTTCTATGCAAGACTTAAATATTTCTCACAGTATTGATAGAGTATGCTTATATAGCTTATTTTTTGTAAAAAAATAATGAACAGTCGCTATTGGAAGAAGAGGTGCTTCAACTCTATTATTTCATATCATAATATTATTATTTATTTATTCATTCATTAATTAAATTTATTTTTTATAAAACTTCGACTTTTGAATAGAAACCGAAAGCTGCAATAAGGACCCAATTAAAAAGCCCATGCATGCCTATTTTCATAGAGATAATGTATTGAATTGTTATGAACGTTCAAATAATTATTTTTCATATCTCAACTTTAGCCTACTAGTCTGTAGTAGAATTATTCACGATAATTGTACCCGAGTCTCATTACCAAATCCAGTACTGGATTCAAGGGGAGGCCAATTAGGCGCGCGCCTAGGGGCCCGCACCACAAAAATACCAAAAAGAAAAATATCTTATTTCTTAAGTTTACAATTATTTAAAATTTCATATTATACAGCATACTTAATAAATAAAAATTAATACACTATTAATTACAGTATCAAATAATGAAACGAATAATGAGGCTTAAAAGTATAGTTTTAGAGTAGTACTTTTTCTGAAAAAATTTCCCTGGTGGGAGAAATCCTTCTTCAGTCCACCATCATTGATTGCTATTTTTGCTTATGACCATGGCAGGAAGTATGAAATTGTAGATATTGCTAAGCTGTTCTGATAGTAATAATAAATTTTTGCATATAATAAGTTATATGCTTTGGCAGTTCACACTACCAAACTAACAAAATTGGTCGTTTGGCACTTATTGAATATTGAATTAATAGAAGTTAAATTCAACTTTGAATGAAAACTTCAGCTTGAAAATGGAAACAGTGATTCTATCGGGATCAATTTTGCAAAGTAAGCAAGTGAAGATTTGCTAGTAAAGACTGCAACATTGAAAGAATGAGTTGTATAGTTTAAAATTATTCATTTTTGTTTTTGTATGTGCAGGATGTTGATATGTCATAGAATATTTTATATAGATTTTTTTTTTTTTTTTTTTTTGAGGGTGATGCCCACATGGGCTCTTGGGCCTGTGCGTGGGTAATGGGAAGGATGATGATGAGAGATGAATGGACCTACTGCTTTAGGTGGGTTCCGAACCACCGGGAAGCGATTTTTGAGGCTCATGAATTGAATTCAGAGGAGCCGGTCACCGTTACAACAGTGGTGATAGAGGCACGTCGCTTATCTAATCTCACCGATTAGACGCTCTCTACCACTGGGACAAACCGCTTCAATACTCTATCTTTAATTATTTTTCATTATCCTTTGTTTTTTCTTTATTTAAACTGTTGATAATTTTATTTATTCGATGTATTTGCATTTCTGTTCTGCATTTCTTTGTGAATCGGAATGAAACAATTTGAATTTGAATTTCATCCCAATCTCCAAATGAAGGAGTTTTCAATAACTCATCATAGGCTGTCATTATCAATATTTCATGTCAAAAAATAGGAATTTCCTCATTAATAGACCATAAAATGGCCTTCTCAAACGCATTTTTGAAGTAAATTAGGCCGGACCCCCCGCCTAGCTGAGAGGGTACACCCCCCTGATCCCGCCATAGGGGCCCGCACCGCAAGCTAAGCCTAGGGGCCCACAGATCCTAAATCTGGCCCTGACCAAACCATACATTATATGCATTATCATGGTCTCAGTTTTTTGTATTAGGCTATTACTACTGAACACTGACACTGACCATACATTAATTAATTGTAATAACACACAATCTATTTCAAATAACATTACCGCGCTCAACCATATACAGAAACCCTCTTGAGGACGACGACCAGATTAGGGCCTACAGTTCTGCCTGCCGAACAAAACGGGCAATAAATCATCCAACACCTTTCACCGCCCTAATTGGACTGATATTCTTTGTACTTATCTAGAGCCTATTTATTTTACTTTATTTAAACGTTTATTTATTTTACTTCCTCTAAAATTTAGCACCACATAGGAATATGTTATTTTATTTTCAGGCTTTTTGCTTAAACTTAAAAAAAGTATTTTCTCATATAAATTACAAATGTTTTTCAATAATAAGCTACCAAATACCACTAATTTATAGACATATTATATATTCCAAAATTGTGTAAAAATCAGTTATTAGGCATTAATTTATACAAAATTTTCCGGGGGAGGGCCGTCGGACCCACCTCTCCCTGGGGGGTATTCCATACCCCCCAGACCCCCCGGTGGAGGGGCCCCGCAATCAGTCATAGCCGAAGGCCCCCAGCTGAGCCAGACCGCCCCTGATGATTGACAATGTAAATTACCGCGAGCAAGCTAGTTTGTTGCAAAGTAAAACTGTTAAATATGGACAGAATAACATCTGGTTGATCGAGAGTGGATAGAACCAACCAGCTGAAATCGATGTCAAGCCAGGCTTCTACCATTCACCCTACTTGCCATCCATGCTCTATGACAATGTATTATTGAAATCTTTATTATTCACGATTTTTAACCATCAACTATATACATTATATATCAATTGGCTTCTTTCATATTCATAGATTTACTTTACATTTTGTATGAATCCAGGAAACTTGAATTTTTAATTTACACCTCTTTTATATAATTCGAGACTGGTATAGAGATCAAAATTACATTCAAAACACCAGAATTTTTAATCAATAAGGATCGAAGCAAAACAATTTATAATGTAGTCAATTGATATATTTCAAATTACACTTGAACATTTTTACGTTGAGACAGTGTTCTTTCAATGTACATGTTTGTGAATTTGGAAATTCTGTTAGTTCAACGCTTTTATCAATGAAGAATTATAAAAAACTTCAACCTATTCCTCCACCACTGCAGATTGATCATTACGTACTACACTGCAGCAATAAACTTACTGCTTACGATACACTGCTGCTCAGCAACTGAAAAATATAAAAATATATCGTTAGTAATAGTCCCGCAACTTCAGAATACGGTACTAGTTATAGGCCTACAATACATACAATTGAACAAGAGTGTAGTTTGTAATTGCTATGATTTTTAGCTATGTACAGATACAAGTTATGCTCTTAATAGACGATAAATTACTTCGCAGGTGTTTCATAAATAAGTCATAATAGTCGAGTGTGTGGGGATGTAATATCCAAATATAAATATCGATATTGATATCAAACACGATTAGAAAGTTGCGTTCAAATGAACCTTGATGCAGCTGTAACTTTGGTGATAAAGTTTTAGTTTTATAATTTCTTGATACGAAGTACCCTACAACTTAAATTTCAAGCTTGACGAATCGTGTAATACGGTACACTTCAGTCCGTTAAAATCGTTCGCTCGGTAATTCAATTCCTCGCCTGGATGAAACAGAAGTTTGTGGAAATCTTTCTTCAAATATAATAGCAGAATATTTTGGTGTTTTGGTCCCAAAAGTGTTGCACTGGTGGGAGTTGAGATCATTTGGAACATAAAATATTCCCTGAGACACCATTCAATATTTATTGCAACTTACATGATTTAAATTGATAATTCAGAGGGTAATATCTAATCTGTTATATAATGTGCATTTAAAATTTTCAACGTTCTTAAAGTTCAGAGTAGAAAGAATTGACATTTTCAAATAAAATTTGCATCAACTTCGATGACTTTGCGTGACAACTATATAACATACATTCTTAAATACAGAGGGGTGAGTGTGCAAAGTGCAAACTCAAGTGAAACATGGGGAAGTGTTTGAAATGCAGGTATTATGAAAAACTCATTCTTCGTCTATTGGATAAAGTATAAAGTGACAATTGTGATTGAACTTTATGAAAGTAATCCAAGTTGGAGCTGATGCTCATGACAGCAGAAATGTTCATTGAGAGGAGAAATTCAGATACCGATGACGATATCAAGTAGTCCAACGTTGTTGAGATGATGGAAGCAATTTTGATAGTCGGGAATTGATGACATTACATCCCAACTGCTACTCGAAAATATTAGGCATATTAGGGTGAAGTGACATCTATTCATGACTTCTTTTCTGTTAGTGACGACAGCTTTGATCTGTAACTTGATGGCTTGACATTTACAAAGAAACTTTGCATTAACTTCGATGACTGCGTGATAATTATGCAGTCTAGCATAGTTTAAAAATACATAGGGGAGAGTGTGCAAAATGCAAACTTGAAAATTAAAAAATGTTTGAAACCCTTATTTTCTTTGTACAAAAGAGGCAGAAAATACATTTTCTTTCTACATAGCTAATAAAGAGAGAATAGATTCATTAAAAAATATTTGAAATAAAATCCAAGAATTAGTCAATTATTATTTATCAACAATAGGTTTGATACGAAAATTTTGTCAACTAACATTCTAAATACATGAACAGTATTTTATATTTATAGTTTCTAGAGTAAAGACAGTATTTTATATTTATAGTTTCTAGAGTAAAGACAGTATTTTATATTTATAGTTTCTAGAGTAAAGACAGTAATAACACTGAAACACAATATAATGATTATTATTGAAAATGAGAAAAAATCACGAGATACTATCGAAAAACTCGACCACTTTGCTATTTCATGCAGCCAACGATTAATAAAAACATGATTTGGGAAATATTTTGAATGCGATGGTAAATTATTAAATTATGAAATATTGATTAAGGAAGATGAGAAATAAGTTGTTAATACAGTTAGGAAGTTCAAAAAATATATTACAAAAATTTTTTTCCTATAAATTTCCTTAATCGAAACTATATTATTGTACAATAATTTTTGACATTATTCTTACTTGAATGGAATGAGTCCAAGTGCTAACTTGTATCTGGTATGATGTTTACCCTCAATAAAAAAGAAAGACATACCCTAAGTAAAATTTTGCTTTGAGATAGAGGTATTACCAGCTTTAAATATTTTCTAAAAAGATTGTAGTAGGCCACTGCAACTGAAATCTCCAAGTACAGTCTTCCAAAAATTACTATTTTTCCTAATTAAAATGAGTATAAATGGAACATCTAGGTATTACATTACATCAAATAGAATGATCTTTTTGCTTATTTTGAGTAGCATTGATGTTTGGAAATCCTAATGTATGATTCTCATTAGAAATTTTCGTGGTCATTAAAGCCTATATGTGTTTATATATTCGTGTACTCATTCATTACATAGTATTTCTAATTATATGGAATTAATTTATATGTTACAGATTACAACAAAATGATCAAAAGTATACAATGGAACGTAAAATGTACAAATTGTATACAAGGAAACGTATACAATTTATAAACTAATACAAAATAAGATACAAATTAAAAAGTTTTTATATTTCAAAAGAAAACTTGACAATAAGAAAAATAAGTTCTCTAAATAAATATCAGATACTAATAAGTGAATTAAACAAATCAAATACTATAACAATGAGAAACATAAAAACTACTATTTAAAAGAAAATTTTCGAAAACTCATATACTCCAAATCAACATTTTTAGAGTTTGAAACTCACTCTCTAGAGTTATACTGACTAGAAAATAGAAAAAGAAACAAAAAAGGAAGAGGCAAAAAATATTAGAAGGAAAAAAGTTGGGAAGAAAAAGAAGAAGGATGGAAGGTGATATGAAAAATACATGAAAACAAAGAGTAGAGGAAAGAGAAACATCAAGAAAATTGGTAATAGTTGCAGGAACACCATTTTAGAGGACTGTCAAGCACAAATAACGGAAGCAAGCTACATGCTAGTTTGTTCTATTACATGGAACTCAAGTGATAAGCCTTTTTGAGGGAAAATGATAAATGATATAAAATTCCTAGCAATTCATCCGGTTACCTTGCTTATTACACCTATGTACAAAAGTTTTCTATTTAACAAATGACTAGAACAATAATTTTTTATCCTATAATCAGAGATTATTTCACATCGGTGATTATGAGAAAAATCGCACAATAATATTTTTATCTGTTATTTTTAGATTTTTTAAAAGACTAGGAGGTTTGTTAAACAGCTCAACTCACATGAGTCATTACAAATAATTAAAACGACCATGCACAGAAAAAGGAAACGTAAAATCAGTATAGGCTAATGATAATATTGTTCGGATATATTATCATAATTCTAATTTCTTCTGCCACAATAAAGGCTACATTTACAATGCATATGATAATAATACTAGAATAACCAAATTAATGGCGTTCACATCTTTTATTATTTTACAATACTATTACGGGAATAGTAGCATATAAAATAATTACAGGAAACAATGATTTCTGTATTTTAATGACGTGGCGAAGTTTGGACTGTAATGTACCAAACTACCACTCAACTACAACATATCAATAAATATTCAGTAACTCTGATCTTTTAAATTACAAATCTTTTCTATAATTTTACAATACTTATTAACAGACAGTTTCGTCAGTTCATTTACAAGATTGTAATCAAGAAATACATTACTTTTAACGTACTTTATCAATAAATAATAATTATTATTGGAAACTTAAGGTATTGAATCTTTCTGTCAATGATGCCCTGAATATTGAATGAGAGACTGAGTGAACTCACCACATCCAAACACCTTCCAACTCTTTATTCACCTCTGCAAATGGGTCAATAATTGATGACATTACAATATGCTACTGCCCTGCACCTGGAAAGATTAATACATTTTATTAGTAACAATTAAGATCCACCAGGGAGACAATTTAATCCTGGTTTCTGAAAAGAGGAATCCGTTATCAACAGCTTGCTAATATAAAGCTCTACAATTTAATATGACAAGGAAAAACATTTTATGTGCAAGATTTCTTTTACTGGAATCTCATAATAATTATACAGAGAGTAATCTGCCAAAATTCTCAGCAGGCTGATACCTTAATCAAATTATGATAAAAATTCCCATATTGGACGAACATTTCCCCAGAAATTCATTGTTAACGATATAATCATGGCTAAAGAGTGTACAGTGTCATTCACGGCAGTCGGACGTTTTTGAAATATATTTCAGGGTGGAGCCCACATGTGCTATAAGCATCTGCGGGGTAATGAGAGTGGTGGTGATGATGGAAGATGACTAATGATTTTTAGGTAGACGGGACCGACGGCTTGACGTCTCCTCTAAAAGACTGCGAGAGGTTTTCCTACATAAACTGATAAGCCAAGCTGATCATTGAGAATGTCTTCCACAACCTGAAAAATAAACAAAAAAATTATAAACCAACAATGAAATTAATCAAAGACATACACAGTGCAATAGACTAAAATTTATTAAAAATTTCTAATTGAGTTGATATTTTGGAAAAAAATTATCAGGCCAGAGTCATGGCTATGACCCTCTCATTCTTTTGGAAACAAGGATTACTAGTTAGCATGAAAGGTTGGTAAAATGCTCTAAATTGGACAAAAAAAATGTTATCAGATTGATGATCATGGGTTTGGACTACAAAATAGTAGAATGAATAGAAATGGGTTGGGTGAGGACCATGAATAATATGTAGAAAAAGCAGATAAAAAAAATATTTTCTTACATTGAAAAGGCTGAGTTAACAATATTTTGAACCTAATTCAAAACTATATTTTTTGTCATGCTACTTCCGTAATCATCACTTAAAATTTACAAAGTTATAATGCAATTTTTAATACGGTATCTTTAATATTAATTATTAATATTGCATTGTTCCTACCTTGAAGAAAAAAAGAGGAATGCTTTGATAATTACGTATATTCCCAAGACAATAAAAATGTTCATAAGAATAAACATACAATTTAATATTTGCCTGAATAGAACTCAAATTTCAATTAATCAAGTTGAGGAAATAGAAAACATTGAATCACATACTTATTCTATTGACACTATGTTGAATTAATGTGCTAAAAAAATGTTATTCAAATTTTTATTTGGATTGCAATTCATAGGCTATATTTTTATAGCAGTTTAAGGCGATTAATTTAATTGAATTCCGTGTGAGTCCTTCAAATATCAATATTACGTATATGATTAATTCAAAAAATTATTACTCTAATAATCAACATTACTCTATAAAAGTTGAAAAAAACAAGTCATTTAACACATACTATTAAATTCAATCTTTGCATGGACAGGGAGTGCAATAACATGTAGAATAGAGTCTGACTGAAGAATAATATAGAATAAGACACTAGAATAAATTTTAATTACAGAAATAATAGCTACATCACTTTAAATAATGCAAATACGATTGAATAATTGATTTAATTGAAATCTAAGATCTATAAGAAAATTATAAGGATACCTGTATACCACTTCACAATCAAACATTATATCAATAGTAGTGTATTAGAAACTAAAGAATGTCTGATAAAGCTGATGTTGTTACTGAAGCCAGGTGATGTGAGACGGGGCAAATGTAAGAATAATTCACCTTTCATCAAACACCTTAAAGATACAGTATTGTAGTACTCTCTGCAAAACTCGAATGTTGATGAATATCCAGAAGCAATGTGTGATTTGCACTCTGGCCTTCTTCTATTGAGTAGATAGATAACTGTGATGAAAATACCACTTCTAAAAACTTAATCAATCTAAAAAAAAGTATTAAGGAATACTAGGAATACCATAAAAGCATGCTTGCATTAATTAATAATTGTATTGAAAATATAATTTTTCAAAAAATTGTGATTTAAAATTTCTATTGAAAAATTTTAGTAGTTCTAAACATTGTAAACAACATATTGTACATTAATTTATTAATGATCATACATTACAGTCTTGCTCATCAGTCATATATCATTAATAAAAATTATAAATAATAAATCCAGATTGAGAACTATATGAAGCAAATGATTGCTCTATTTGCAATCTTCCATATGATTGTATTTTAGATAAGATACCAGATGTTTCATGTTCAACCTCTAATGTGACGTAGATAACTGAACTCGAATAATTTTCATATACATCTGACAGTCAGCTTTAAAAATTTGAAATGTTCTTGTCTGTTAATGCAACATTACATCGAGTTTTTTTAATTGAACTTGTTTGTGATTGTGATTCAAAACTAGTCTGAAATATTACAAGAGTGATTTATACATCATTTTCAAAAGCAATATTATCAATGCCAACTTGGTACACTACTAATTATATTCTCTATTTCATTGTTTTTTGTCATGTACCCCATGTGCAGAGGTATTCCTTAAATACATAAAACCAATTATTACAATATTTTTAATGATTTTTTCCTCATTATCACTCTACTTGACTAACGTCATGTAGCATCCAACTATAGAGTCTACATGTTCAAGAAGATGTTCTTGTAGTATAAATATTATACTACAATCAGTGGCGGTTTCAGGGGTGGGCTGGGTGCTTAGCTGCCCCCCCAGTTTTCATGGGAATTTTTCTAATTGTTTTTCTAGTTACACGCACATAATATAATTATTTCTAAAGTAAATAATTTAGTGTAGACTAAAATCATGAACAATCATTTAATGGTTTATAAAATAGATAATATCTGTTATTGGAAGTTCATATGGGCTTTCTAAGCCTAATTGAAAATCCTCACTCATGTTATAGTTTGGTACTTCAGCCAAAGAAGCTTGCCGATATCTTCTATGAAATTAAAGTTATTGAGTCCTCCAATCTACAATGAAGTGGATTATGATGATTGCATCATATCTAAAATATCATTACAAAGTTAATACCGGTAATCAGTCTAACTTAATTTGATGATTTTTTTGAAGTTGAAAATCTTGATGCTTTGAAAACCTGGCCTTACTTTATTTAAAAATGTAGTCTTGAGGTTCAAAAGTAAATAGTTTGGCAATAAGTTTTACCAACTATTGAATTAATTCCAAATTTTTCATACTACACAGAGTGTTCCAGAAGGAATGTGCAATACTTCTCAAGCTGTTTCTTTATACCAAGTAGAGGAAAAAGTTCCGTGGGACATATCACCAAAAACGCTTTGTTACCGATTAGATAACAATGGCGAAAAATTTAAATTTCTCAAAAAATATTCATTTTTCTATTTTTTCACTGGCTTTATTCAGATTCTAAAATTATTGATTCCCATGTGAAATCTGAGGAATTCAATGCCTGTTTATGAGGCATTGGTTATTGAGATAGTTATTTGAACCATGTTTGAGATGGTTATTGAGATAATAGAGCAAATATGCTACCATAATTTTTTATTTTCAATATTGATAGAAGTTGAAGAGAATCAGAAGATATTTTGAAGAGAACGTTGAATAGCGGTGATTGTGTAAATTTTACCTAAATTTCAGAAATCGCGATCAAAAGGAGACAAAACATCAAACAAGTGAAAAATTACTGTTAAGTCGCAATTTTAAGATTTGATTGAATTTATCACGTCGTAATTTGACATGAGAATAAATTTTATAACTTGGATTAAACCTCTAAAAATCAAAACTTTCTGTTAAATTTCAATTTCTCTCCATTGTTATCTCGGTAACAAAGCATTTTTGAGGGTACCTATGTTCCATGGTACTTTTTTCTCTACTTGGTATAAGGAAACAGCCTGAGAAGTATTGCGCATCCTTCTGAAACACTGTGCCGTAGTATGAAATTATTGGAATTAATTCAATAGAAGTTAGAAGAAATTATTGCCAAATTATCTACTCTTGAACCTCAAGACTATATATTTTTTTTAATAAAATAAGGCCAAGTTTTCAAGGCATCAAGATTTTCAACCTAGCTCGAAAAATAATCAAATTGAGTTAGACTAATTATCTACTTTGTCAAGATATTTTTAATTTTTCCCAAGGAAAAAAGATGCCTGGCAACTCTACTATCTGGGGTAGGGTTAAGGGCACCCACATACCCTTTTATAAACTCCAGTCCCCCTCCCCCTAGAAAATCACTCGTGAATTTGAGTCCTTGCCCCCCCCCCCAGTTTTTCGGGTCTGGAACCGCTACTGACTACAATTTTGGTATAATACTATTGGCTACACTTTTGGTATCACCTACCCATTCATGCCACTGAGTTACAGTTTCCATTAAAATTATTAACACTATAAATATTTATTTTGATAACTCCCTATATGACAGCAGTGAAGATATTGGTGGAGATGAGCTTCCTGAATGCAGTTCGAACCGAAGCCTTTAGGCTGAGGCCGCACTGCCGGTGGGTAGAGCCTGGAGGGTGGAGGGTAGTTGGTAAATCTATAGAACATACACACCATCCACAGTAATACATCGTATGAATGGTATGACGTCATACTGTTTTTTGAGGTTATGTTGTCCATATTTAAGAATTTCAAGATGGCGGCTGAACACATACCATTCATACGATGTATTACTTTGGATGGTGTGTATGTTCTATAGATTTACCAACTCTCTCCACCCTCCAGGCTCTACCCACCGGCAGTGCGGCCTCAGCCTTAAGGTCTGTAAACATGACTGATGGTAATAAAATATTAATCGAGTCACTATTCACAGACCAGAAGGACACGGATGGTTCCCAGGAAATATTCACTGAAGTCGACATCCGATGCATGATGTCTGGAACTGATGATTTTGAACTGCAGCCTTCTACTGAAAAAAGGTCATCCATAATAAATATACAAAATTAAGGAATCCCCACCTATACAAGAAGGACACAGCTGCAGCTCTGCGACTTTAAGACAATTTACATAGACTGGAATTACATAAATTATATTGATGTTACAAATGATGGATACAAAAATCATCAAATTATGACTTATCTGTTAATATAATTAACAAATTAAAGGAGAAGGTGGTTTCTTCGCCTATAACGAGCTGCTGTGTGTTAATATTCACTGGGATATTCCATCACAGTGAAATATAATGGTGGGATATTTCACCGACAATGCAGTCATATATTTTTTATCAAGATTTCTTTACAGAAGGAAACTGTTCAGATTACCTTGCTGGAGTGGTCCATCAAGGTTAATCTGAACAGTTTCCATCTGTAAAAAAATTAGTAATTCAAAACATTTCTAGATGACTGAAAATTAGGAACACGTCTGTCTGGTTGACTAAAAATTAAAAAATCATAAGCAAACAGTATAAAAAATTATTATTATATAGGAAATGATCAAAGGAACCAAAATACATTCAGTACATAGATAGTTTTCTAACAAACTATAATCAAATATTCAAAATTATAAAACTCAATTTTTCTACTGTCAGCAGGGGTTAATTTCTCGAGAGATCACCAGTACTGATTTGATGGATGATTGGTAATAAATTCCTTACAGTAACCGTTGAAACTGATTAAATCATATTTATATGAATGTTGTTGTCACGGTTTGAAGGTTAGTGAAAATTTACGATCGACATTATTATTTATGATTATTCTTTTATCCATTTGTTGGATTGAATATCATAGGCGAAGATCAACAGACGCCAACGAAACTGACAGTCAGCAAATAACTGTTGTAATAATAACTGTAATAATCAGCTCTGTCAGGCCAGACGGCGAGCTGTTTGCGAAGGCTTATCTATTTGATAACGACCTCAGATAAATCGGTTCGCTTTTGCAAACTGCTTCAGACAGTCCTGAGCAATAATAACAAACATTCGCCAACCGCCAGCTTTGTTGGAGCCTTGTTTATCCTGTGGGAGTAGAATAGAAATTTCTCTCACCTGAAGCTCGCAAAGCATCATCAGAGATTTTTAGAGAAATTCATTGCCGCTGTTACACTCAAATACGTGGTTTCAGTAAGACGTTGAGATTTCTCTTAGGCGTTTCAGTAAGAAGGCATGTATACAAATTCTTTTATTATGACTTGGAAGTTTGTAAATTACGCTATTTCTGGTGTTAGAATGATTCTCTAGAATGTCTAGATGATATTCAGAAGGTTTCTAGTCAAATACAACTGATATTTTGGCGTAAAAGCAGACTGGCCACTACTAGAGCAAGATACCATGGATAATCTAGTAGTGGCCACCTATCGGATATTGTTGTATAAGTTGTAGATATTGATGTAAAAGTTGATGTAATTCGAATCTATGCTCTCCTAAGACTGTTTTGAATAGGTTACAGAGGTAAAATAACTTTAGAACATCTATTTTCATGTTTAACGTAACTTTCCTCGTGGCTTATAACCAACAACAATGCATTACCATTTCAACTCATTCTAATAAAACCTTATATCATTTCTGGTGTTATAATCATGTTTATTTATTTATTCAACAATGGAGACATAGGGGTCACCCCAAAACTGTCTCCTTTACAAAATCAAATTATACAATGCAATATAATTTTGAAAAAAAATAAAAATGAGAATTTAAAGTAATGATATAATATGATGATTAATAATAATAAGAGTAAGATAAAATGAAAAACAAGAAAAATGGTTTGAAAAAAAAACATAGTGACTTTAAACACTTGAGATAAATGGAAGTTTGAGAAAAAACCCAACAATATTAAACCAGAAGATTTTTAAAAACTTCTAATAAAAAAAATCAAAATACTGAACCCCGTCCCAAACCATATGCACACTCACACTCATGCACCCAAGATATGGTTGACCTCCACCAAAGCCAAACCAGTGTATAAAGTCTTGCGGAATTTAGCGCGAGAGAAGCAGAAGACATCCAGTTGCAGATTTAAATTATTGTAACTTCTTTGCATCCTATTCAGCGGAGAGTTGTAGCTTCTTAGAGTTCTGGAGCGTGGAACCATGAATGAAAACTCCGAACGTCGAGCCACAGGTGATACATATATGTTTAACTTGGATAGTAAATGTGGAGCGTCTATTTCATTATTCAGTAGACCAAAGAGAAAAATAAGCGCTCCAACATCACGTCTTACTTTCAAAGATGTCATGTGGAATAAATTTCTTAGCAACTCTGTTGGAAAATCAATCGGACAATAATAATTAAATTTCTTATAAAACATGAATCTTAAAAATTTATTTTGCAATCGCTCCAGAACAATTATCCTATCTGCATGATATGGGCTCCATATCTCAGAAGCATATTCTTGCAGACTTCTCACAAGTGTCTTGTAAATGAATATCAGAGGCCTCTGATATATGTATGTCTGATATGTAATGAATATATAACCTCTATAAGAACCTTGCTTCGCAGCTAGCCTAGCTAGCCCAGAGAATACGCCACTGAGAGATAGTCAGTCGTTTCCCGTCTCTGGAGGTATAGTAATTGTTGCAACTATTAGTAACTATAACAACTATTAGCGCAACTATTGGAGGTATAGTAGTAATTATCGTAGTGTTTCCTTTATCTCAGGGCTACTTTTATCACTGTTTTTCATTTTAAATAATAATCACAGTACCCTTTTCAATTTTTTTAATAATGTAGCCCTTATTATTAATGAAAAATGTTTCGACTATTTATAGTAATTTTCAAATGGGAATGAACAAAAAAACTAATTAATTCTATAATAAGTAGGCCAACTGTATGTTAATCGATCATATGTGTTCATTTTCTAAATAAAAAATAATTGAGAAGGTTACTGTGATTATTATTTGGAATAAAAAACAGTAATTATAGTAGCTCTTACTGATTAACTGGATGTTATTCAAGGGTGTTTTGGCTAACCACAGTTAGGATCAACGTGCTAACCACACGTTACCTCTATCCTGGTTGATAGAGGTAACCTCTATCAACCTCTCTCTGCTGTATAGTGGTATGCAAATATGAAACTGGCAACTAGCTTGATAGGCCATTAGGTCTAAGCCCATCAATCCATCATTTTTCTATCTACGTAAATAATGTACCCTTGATTTTCTTATCTTCATCTTACCACATGTTTGCTGATGACCTGATTATGTACATGCATTTCCCTATTGATCGTTTACAATATTCTCAATTGAAAGCGCCAATTTTGACATTGCTGAGTTTGTATCATGGTCTGATGCACATGGGTTAGCCCTAAATCCAATTAAAACTAAAAGTATAGTTATCGGTTACCCAAGACTCATGAATCAGTTGGATCCAGTTGGCTCAAATGTTGTGATCAGGGGTACTATTGTTCCTTATTCTAAATGTGTTCGGATATTGGGATATTTGGTGGATTCATCTTTGAGTTGGCGTGAGTAAACAACTCATGTGTGTAACAGAGTATTTGGCGGGATGCAACAATTCAAAAGAATTAAGAGATTCCTTCCAAGATCTGTCAGAGTGACTCTAGTGAATGCTCTGATTGTACCGTTCCTTTTCTATTGTTGTGTGGTCTACAATGATCTCACTAACGAATTGGATGTGCGGTTGCAGCGGTCTTTCAACTATGCTGTACGTTACATATACGATGCCAGACGAGATGCGCATATTACACCACTTTTTGGTCTGGGCTGGCTTAAGTTGAGGGAACTTAGGAAATTTTTCTTACTGAGCTTAGTCTTCAAAATACTGATCATGAAGGAGGGTCCAGCGTATCTTTCAGAATCATTCACATTGTTAAATGAAGTCAATCCTGGTCGCCGCACAAGGTCTCATTGCTTCACACTACAAATACCACTGCACCGAACCACCATCTTCAACCACTCTTTTGCTGTAACACCGTCTAGACTGTGGAGTCAGCTACCTGAGCGAATTTTGTTCTTTCTCTCCATCTTTGACCATTATAATTGTTATCAATGAATCCATGCAGATTAAAGCTCAACGTGCAGTGTATTTTGTGAGCGGATAATAATAATTATGAACAGATCTAATAATTTATATTATGTTAGGTGCTTTTGGAGAACTATAAAGTTCCTCTTCTACTTCAATCCCCTTCTTTCTCCATTTTCTATAATTTCTTCTTTCCAATGAGTACCGTAGAGTTATTTCATCATTTCATTTCATTCATCTTTCATTCTCATTCATTACCTTTCTTTTCATCTCCGTTAACGCAATTTCATCTCTTATTATTATTTTTTAGAAAGTAGCAAGAATGTTCTATTAATTCAAGTATCGAATTATTTTTTGAAAGTGTAGACTACTACTTATTCATCTTACTTTTTATTTTGTTTTTTCTATTGTATCACATGCTCTGTATGTTTTGTTATATTGTGCAATGGGTCTCTTCAGACCTAGCACATCAAATAAAAAATCAATCAATGCTGTTGAGCTATTGACATAATACAATATAAATTTAGAATAAGACTTACATTCTATTCTCACTGGCTTTATCGCCCCAAAAAGCAAGCAATACGCCCATTCGCAGAACTAGCCTACCAAGTAATAAGTCAAATAAAACAAAATCTCTAGCTCAAGCCAATACAAGGATAAAACAAGCTGGAGATCTTGATTATGAAAAGAGGGGAGGGGAGGTACGTCCAACATGCTTTAATCATGATCGTGATAACGTGATAGGAAAGATGGCATCTTCATATCTTGTCTGGTAAACTAAGCTACTACACTCTACACTTCACTATTTATAACTATCTCGCTTTCATCTATCTATTCTTTAATCGTATTCTGCATTCATAATATGTTTTGAAGTGCCTCATGTAAGTTTTCCTTTCATTTATAATTTTAAAATTTTGTGAAGGCCTCATGAAAGTTATTAGAATACTACAATTTTTGTCAATTCCGATGAAATATTAGCTGAGAAATGGGATACAACCAATAAGAAGTTTGAAACTCTGATGATTATTGAGATAATAAGCAAAATGAGCTGGAAAACGGAATTTAAATATGGTACTTGATTGTTTATTTACCAATCTAATTACAAATATACATTGGAAAAAAGAATTGGCATAGCCCTTGGTGTTTCTGACACAATTTTCATTAAAATATAGGCCACATTTTTAGGTTACAGGACCAAATTTCTGTTCCATTCAAAGGGTTTTCACTCAGAGGAATGATCCAGAATTGACCGGTTATAAAAATGTTGACTGGTATATTTTAAGTCAATGTCAGCATTATGATGATTGGATGAGGACTTAGACGAAAAATTGATTCTTGATTGAGTATATTTTCTTCAGAATAAAACTTTCTACAATTTCATTTGATTTACAATAGGAATTAACTATTGAGTAATGAGTATCCTATTTACATTCATTTTTTGAAGTTGAAAAATCACGGTTTCAGCATAGGCTATTGCAGGCAATAGAAAAAAACAAATGAAAAGACAAGAAAAACAGTTTACCAGAGATTGATAATGGTGTAACAACCGAAACCGGTATCTCGATTTTCTAATAAATCAGTGGTTAGACAACATCTTGTCTTTCCATTTATTATGGATAACTACCACAATATCACCTTCACAACAACTCAAAGATAGAACAAAACCATTTCATTAGTGAGAGTAGATTTTATTAAGAACTGTATATATTTAATAACTTAGTGAAAAAAATTAGTGATAAGCTGTTCTATTCCACGGAAATCAAAATACGCATAAGTTACTGGCATAAGCCTTGAAGCATAACTTACAAATATTCACTTGCCACGTGTTGGCACGGGTTGGCTATATTATTATATATAATTATAATGTATGTGATGTGGAGAGTGAAGGCCAAATTATTATTAATACAAATTATTGTTAACAGGAGAAGTCTATCCTACGCCTTGATATATAGGCTACGATGCTCTGTGTACTCTGTTTAATCGATGATAGTTTATTGTTGTCAATAATGAAGCACATTGTCTCAATAATGCTGTACTAGCAGTTTTGTCACGTAATATGGTAATTCAATTGTTATGCAGTTTGCCTATCCTGCGCCTGCGTTCTAGATCTCATGCCCGGTAAAAACGTATAAGTACAATTTATTTATTCAATGAATTTGGTGTGCCATATTGAATTGAAGTACATTTAGGGAAGGTGAGACAGGTTATAGATCATTTCCATACGAAATTCTAAAATATGAATGGTAAAAAACGCTTTTAGAATTATAGAAATCGATGTGTCAAACCGTTTCAAAGGTCTTTCAAGTAAATATTTATTATGAAAAGGGCATTAATTTGTGACGGGACTAACACGAACTGGTACGCCGTACCGGTTCCTCTGCGAGTAACCCTATAGACAGTGGCGTAACGTACACCCCCGCAGCCCCCGCGGCGCGGGGGGGGGGGCGGGGCTCTGGGGGGCCCGATTAAAATACAGTATAGGTTTCCTGAAAAATGAAGTAACTTATACTTGGGCCCGAAGTGATATCTCATATAATTTCTAAAAAGGTAAAAATAATTGAAGTAACGATCTATCAAAAAAAGCATGATTTATATTTTGGCAAATACAGCTAAAAGCACTCCTAACATAGTGTGATTAATTATCTGAAAAGAAATTATGCATCAACAAAACAATGTTGGTTGACTTTTTATCGTTCAATTGTCTGCTACATTAGCAAGTTCGGATTGATATTATTGCAAAATTAGGAATGTTGTTTGCGAACAATTAAAATTGAGACATCCGGTGTCCAGACTTAGACTAGATTGCTCAAACAAAAATCATTTTTCGATTCAGTTATTCTTAGAGGAGCTCGTTATCTTTCCATTCATTCCTTTGAGTAAACATAAGAGGAAATAAAGTATCGCCTACTCAATTCATAAGTTATTTTAGGTATTTCAATTGCGTTTCCAATAATTATTAAGTAACTTCAAGTTACGGTACTGCCTTTGTCATATACTTGCTACTCCCTATTAATTGTTTCTATTTAGTTGAGTAGCTAGGCTTAATAGTCTCTTGAATAACTATATTTTATTTGATAGGATTATAATGAAGCCCTACACCATTTGAGTAGATTTGGAAGGTACTTCTTCTCAAGAAATTTTCTTTATCAATAAAACTTTTGAATAATATGCCTATTATCAATCAAACTCAAAATAATAACCTTGAAAATATCGTTAAAGGTAAAGCCAATTACTCAATACAAGTTCGCGAGCAAGCAATGGAAATACACGTGAGAAATTAGATTCCCGGGAGAATGGAGACAAGGTGCTAACATGCAATTCAGAAAGCATTGATTGCTCATCTTGGAGGCCTGTAGAGTGTAGAGGACCTCAAGTATAAGGTTTTTATAGATTATTATCTTCATTCTTTCTAGTTCTAGACTACTTAATCCAAAGACTGGAGACTAACTCGATCCTGAATTTGAATCCTTGATCCTAACTATAGTCCGTGCAATCTAAGTTTTTTTCTCCTCACCCGGGAAATATAGCTGCGTTGCCAGATTGGGTGAAATTGGAACATCTTCAAATTCCCTATTAAACCCCATATCTAAACGTAGAATTTTAGAATTTTATCCTTGATATGCCAGTAGTATTGAAAAAGTTCCTGGGTAGAATGATTCAAAGGAAATTTGATTATTTGGAAAAAATTTAAAAATCGCGAAAATATTACTTTCTTTTGTACATCACTTCTCTCACAATCATGGGTTGTAGTAAAAATAAAGTTTTCTATACCAAAAAAAAGGAGAATTCGAGCTTTCTAATGGTTTAATGGTTGAACTTTCTATATCCGACTAATAATTATGTTTTAATTAATGAATATGTTTGTCAATGTCGAGTCTACTCAAACAGAAAACTTGCAATTTTCGATGATCTAGAAACGTTTCTGTTTGAGAAGATAAGTGGGTGGTGAAAGTGAGAAAGTTGTTCAAAAACAATTGAAATTATTTTTCCAAATGTCGAAAATAGTCAGAAGATCGTAATTTGGCCTCTCAAGAGTTTCAAAGTAAGGAGAGCGGTATATGCATGAATCATTGTATGTTAAAGGTTGGAGTTATCCTATTATGTTAAGCGAGTAATTTATGTATGTATGTTTGTATGTATGTGGAACCACGGATCTAGAAAACGGCTCTAACGATTTCCTCGAAATTTGAAATGTGATATAACCAAGATGGAAAAATAAGATTGCACCAGGTCTCATGTCTGGGAAAACTCTCTGGCAGGAATAATAAAAGAATAAAATATTCCTTATTCAGGCATAGGCCTAATCCCAAGTACTGCGTATAATGGCTGTTATCGTTAGCTGACCAACGCTTTCCAGCTGGAGTGAATGGAGTTAAATTCAAGTCTATAACACATGTTCATGTCTGTCAAAAACTTGTGAGAGGTGATCATATCAATTTTGAATTTATTTTTTACAAGGCCGGAACTTCCTTGATTTTTTACAATCACTTATTTATGTAATTCAACGGTTCGGCCGCAGCTTCAGAGCGAAGCTCGGTACCAGATATTTGAAGTTAATCGACTTGGATCATAACCATCTATCAATTCTAGATGGATTGATAGATGGTTATGCTTGGATACTCGAGCTGCGAACAGCTGGTTTATCATAAAAATAGTGAGTTTCACAACACCGTGAGATTTTTCCGAAGCTACGCTGTCACTGTCTTTTAACATTCAGTTGAATGTGTTTGCGTTGGGAGAAGTTCTAATTTCACGCAAAATGACAACGTAGCTATTTCTCGGGTGGAGGGGGTTTTCGTCAACTTAGATTGCGCCGACAATAAGGCTTGATCCTATTCTCCTCCCTTAGAACATAATTTTGATTCTCTTGCCTTAGATTCTTCATAATTATAAATATTGCATAGGCTAGTTCAATAGAATCCAATATATTTTTTTACGTAGGTTGCCTATGTCTTTTGAACATAAAAAATGTACGTTTTTCATTTTCAGAAAGTTTAAATATTAAAATTAAGGGTGAAGAAGGGTTGAGAATAGGGGGGAAGGGGTATGATTTAAGATAAAGGGGCCCGGATTTTTTGCTTTTGCGGGGGGGCCCGGTTTGGAAACGTTACGCCACTGCCTATTGATATTGATAGGCTACTATAATTTCAATTTTTATTGAAAATATTCAAAAAAGGGCGATTTGATTCCCGGTCCGGGCACAGTTTTTTGAACATTTTCGTTCAACGAATCTCGCCTGCTATTTAGTACATTGATCAATATTAGCAGAAGCAGAAGTCCCTTGTTCTATCTATGTAGCTATAATAGGATATTCGAATTAGTTATTATTATAGGCTACTGATTATATCCATTGATATCTACACCAAATCAGCTCGAAATATCGGTTCTCGCCATCGACTTCGTCTTAAAACTATGTAACGAAATCATGAAATAATAGCAAATCAATTTGTGAAATAAAAGCAAATTAATTATGGCGGACGTAATTTGGACGTCTGTATACTTTTGCTGTGTGCGCCTTGCTTCAAATGATAAATGAGTATTAAAAATCGTATTAAGAGTAATGGGGCCTTTTGAAATACCCCTTTGCAGTCCCCCCTTTAAAATACTTTTTGTATTTCTAAGTGATAATGCGCCGGTCTGATAACCAAGAGGACCGCCCAAGTTCAATTCCTGGCCGGTGCAAAATTCTTAGATCACAACAGAACAATCTCATAGATACGTCTTTCGGAGGAGACGGTCCCGAATACCTAAAAAGTAGTCATCATCTCTCATCAGCATCCCTCTCATTAACAATGCACAAGCCTAAGAGCTAATGTGGGAATCATCCTCAGAAAAAAAGAGAAAAAATTGTGAACAAATTCCTCGTCACTTCACTACGATATAGGAAAATAATCAGGAATGGGAATTGTTTATAACTTGGTGGAAATAGATCAACTATTTAGAAGATTAATTTAAAATCTTGACTTACAATAATTGTATGAGAGCACCGTCTGTGATTAGAAAGATCAGGTGCCGACTTATTCCACATATTTCGTTTACAAATGGTAACTGAGATACAAGGGGAATAAGGTCAACATGTTAAACTAGTTGGATACGAAAACAAAATTACAATAAAAAAAGAGGAATTTTGATGCTAACATACTCAATCACTAATTTACAGAGCTAACATTCCATGCTATCAAATAATGGGAAGTTCATTAATTAAAACGCAAAATAAAAACCAAATATTCGAATATAAGATCACATGTAGCCAATATCTTTTCGATAACTTGAATGAAATAATAATCTTAACTTAAATACTGTCATTTGAAAGTATCGTTGACCTGACCTACTAGATCTACAAATAGTATTGAATTTAAAAAAAAGACAGCAAAAAACAACAATTCCATAAATATTCTAGACTTGACGGGTCTCAAGACATATCTGACTCTTCCCACTCATGACTCAACAAACGCCTATACCCTATTCACGATCACTTGAGACGGTATAAACAAACGTTTTGCATGTACAGGTAGCTATTTTTGTTTGAGCTTGAGGAAAAGCCGAGAAATGTAATTGACTACAGCTGTTCGACTGCGGCCGACCATCGTATGAAGTAATACCTCCCTTTACCCCCACACACGCGCAAAAAATTTGTTCATTTCGGACAAAATATGACCAACAAAATTTTTCCAACTCACATCATCTTTTCCCCAAATAGGAAGTATTACTGTAGTTTATAATAAGTTTTGCTGACGTATTACAAAAGAATCGGATAGTAAAAAATGAACTACCATAATTTCATTTCAATGAATCATGAAGAAATTGAAAATTTGAAGAATTAATGACTTACTTTGATGCAGCTTGGACTGGATGGGCACCTCATTCAGGCAGGAAAGCTGTCGAAAGTCTTTGGGAAGATTGTGACTCGTTCAGACTTCAACGGAAATTGAAACTTTCAAGCACGTAACTTACGTCGTACAATTCTCTATGAGCATCGCGGTCTCTCGTAACTCGTAATTAGGGAAGCTGCACTATTATCGAAGTAAAGAAAATTTAAATTTCACAAAAATGTTGAAGTTACACCAGGTAATGGAAAGATACACAAAAGAAACCATAAAGGAAAACATGATGAAGCGATGAAACGGATCCTCCAAGAGGAAGTATGAATCGTTCTGCATTCTGGTCTGGCTGGCTTCGACTCATACGCATGCGCATTCCTGCTCGACACCATTTCACAACGTCGTTATTGCGTCACCGCATCGAGCTTTTGTACGCCTCTTTCCCCTCTAGTTCCAACAGACAACAGGACATGAGTCACTCTTTCCTCTCTCACCGCTCACCGTCTACGAAAGAGAGCGGGGTTGGCCAGAAGAGAGTTGTACAAGATGGCCAAATTGAATTCACCTCATCATTAATAATTCATTATTCATCACTGGCGGCTCGTGCCCACAAAACAGTGCATTCCATGATCAGAATCATTATTTAATTATTTGGAAGAGAGAATATGGACTAAGCTGGTTATTTTTCGACTAAAAATACAGTTCAAAAAATTAAATTTAAAAATTCCTTATAACTTCATCATGATTAAAAGATTACATTACAATCTCGGTAAGCTTTCACCTACGAATCTAGGAGGATGATCAAATGAATGTTTGGATTATATAGGAGAATTTAGTCATTCATTTAACTTCATAGAAATATGAGAGTAAAAAGCTGTATGTCCAAGGTTTATCTACTTTGAAATTCAATATAATCAATCATAGGGCTGTTGCGCCATTGACAAACAAACAAGTAGAAATATCGCAGTTGTCAGCACCAAAGAGAGATTGTTAAATAAATAAATTAAGTGTCGGCCATTTTAGTGAACTAACTACTTCTGATATTTAATATTGGTAGTGATTTCTTGATCTTAAGGTGTGTGCACTTCATTAGTCTTTCCGAGGAGACGATAAGTCGTCGGTCCCGACTAGGTACCTAAAACGTAGTCATCTCTCATCATCATCACTCTCATTACCAACACACAAGACCAAGTGCTCATTTAGGCATCACTCTCTGAAAAAAACCATAAAATAAAAGAAGCAATTAGATGCATTCAAAAAAATACATGAATTTTAAAAATTTTACTATAAATACGATTCAATACGATATGAGACGTAGGCCTATCACTATGATTCATACTTTTTGTACCAGTAGCATTCCACTAATTTTAATGCATTTCTGGTGTATTTAAAATTGAGAAGATGTTCTATTTTGTACATGTTTTTGTTGTTGAAAATAAAAATAAGATTTGAATCTGAATTGTAATATTAATCCTATCACTAAATAATATTAAGTATAATACTTGATCATCTTTTGTATTATTTTGAATCAATCTAGTGAATTGTGGACTCACACCGCTTCAGGAAGAATTCTAATAACAACTACTCACAAGCAAGATGTATGAGGTAGATATCACCTTAGATAAAGTACACATTTTGAGTAGTACTTTCACAAAGTACTCATTCCATGTTATTACTAACTAGGAAAATAGGATCCACCATTAAATAAAAATGTAGGGTTCAACAACCTGACCCACCTCTTTCCTCAAGTACAGCGTTGAATTATTTTAAAGTTTGACGTTGAAATTCCAACCACTTAGAAAAAAACGGAGAAGAATGGTTCAATCGTTAATATGAAACTTAAAATTGTTAATATTGTAATCGCTGGATTTTACTATTCGTTTATCGTTTAAACGAAATCGTTTATGATATGAAATCTGAAATCACAACAATAACGCTAGTTGAAACGAAAACTATTTAAAATGTCGAATGCTTCAACTCTGAGAATTTCCGATGAAATTGAAATTGAAATTGTTTTATTGGCAGAAAAAAAATATAACAATCTTGGAATACAAAATAAAATTAATAATATAATGACAATGAAAATATTCAAGCAAGATAATACAATTAAATGCCAATTAAGTATTTGCATCTAGAGGTACTAGACCTGTTTGAGATGGTAATATATATTACAAAATTAGCGCTTAAAGGTAGTTACTGAGGCCGACAGTCGCTAATAAAATGACACATATGACATAATCTGGTCGATGATTTAACAATTTTAGCTTTGAAGTACATAAAATGGAAAGTTCAATAGATAATAAAAGAAGTACAATAAAATTATAGGTCCTATACAAGTTTACTATGCTAGGCTACATTAGAACTCTGAAATAGGTATCTATATTCTCACATTCCATTAAAAATCTTTTAACCTCTCTCAAAAATCTTGATCGTAGCTTACATTGTCTTATCTCCATGGGCAGTAGGTTGTAAAACTTTGGAGCTAAATAAGAAAAAAATTTCATGAAGTGATTTTTATTTGGTTTGGGTATATAGACTTCGAATTTATTTCTCAAATTATTGTTTTTCAAGTTGAAATATTCATTGCCATTAACGCTTCTATCAAAGAAGTTCCTGAGTACATGTAGACAAATAAATATTTCAAGGGAAGTATAGCTAATTCTCTAAAGAGAGGAGCTGTGTATTCCAACTTTGCCTTGAAGGAGATAATGCGAATGAAGGATTTCTGTAAAACAACTATCGGCCTCAGGGTTACAGTGTATGCTCCTCCCCACAACGCCAAACCATATTCAAGTTTAGAATTTATCAATGCATAGTACACAGACTTTAATAGAGCAGAGTTACACACCGATCTTAAAAGATAGAATACTCTTATGTATTTCATGAGTTTTTGCTTTAACTGAGAGCCAAGAACTTTGGAAGAACGCTCAGTTTATTCTTTATAGAGGGGTATTGTTGCAATCAATTTGGCCTACAACAAAATAAATGAACCTGGGGGTTAATCCCAGGGATTTCTTTTAGCAGTTGATCTTTTAGCACATTGGCACATTTGATGTAATTGACCTGCTTCGAAGCTTTATCAATTATTTTCACATCCAATTTTTTTTTAATTCAACAGAAATGGACTGGAATTTGAAACTGGAAATGGAATTTGGATGTGATTGAGACTGAGAATTAATCTTTGTTTCTGGATAGTGGAGGAGAACTGGTCAACCAATTACTACACTACACACATCTCCTAAAGATGAAAATGAAAGTAAGTGAAAAGTAAATACCTTCTTAAGTTCTGGATTTTTCTTATTTCTAGATTTTTATGCGGTTTGGATATGAACCACATGAAAAAGAGCTCATGAATCTTGAAAATTGAACAAGAGCTTTTCAAACACAAATATTTTTAAACTTGATTAATCGAAGATTTTCTTGAAACATATTATCCCGCCTGCCAAGATTGAAATTAGTGGAAATCCACTTCTACTTTTCCTCTGGATGTGGTCTAATCTACTCTCCGTCATGTCTGCTGGATTCTCTTATGGAATGATCGAACACGATGCCTATGATCAAGGCATACTGAAGCTCTGTAATACTGGATAAAGGGCAATCAGAATTAGGGTATTTCTAAAACTCCATTTATAGAAACGATACTTTAGCCTAGAAATCTACGTATATATTGTATAGTATAGTATATAGAAGCGAATAAGAGACCCTAAGGAGGGTAATAAGAACTCTCTTATAGAGTGATTAGTAGTAGTTTGGGCAAGAAAAAAGTTGCTCACTAGTCACAAGGCTAGATAGCAATCTATCGTTTTATAAAAAAATAATTAATATATACTATACTGTAGAAGCGAAATGGCACTCATTCATGAACATGAACTCAGAACTAAAAATCATTGGGACCTATAAACGCGCGTTAAAAAGAGATTGAAAATTTTTTTAAGAACACACCCAGTATTTGCGTTTTTCTATATTTATTTGCATTTTCTCTGATTTTTCAAGAACCAATTGACAGGAAATCTTTCAATATGACGGTTCACATTAAGCCTAGCAATATTGTGTTAGATTATGATTGATAGATAGATAGATAGATAGATAGATATTTTATTTTCAATTGTTACAAGGCTGCCGCCTATTGTAACATTAAGTTACAAATATTGTAATTTTTACAAAAATCAAAGATGATAATTACTATATCACTATTTTACAAAAATCAAAGATTATAATTACTATATTACTCTAAATTAAAATCACTGCAAAACTAAGTGTTTAAAATTATAAATAAAAAAATGAGCCTCATATTAAGTTTATGCACATAAAATATAAATATGAATAGGCCTAGTAAATTCTTAGACTACTTCAGAAAATAATACAAAGTAGAACAAATATGAAAATTCATTACAGAGGAAAAATAAATAAAATTCTGAGGTGGAAAAAATGCTCGTATGCACTGGGATAAATATCTTTAGTGAATAATCCGGATCATTAGCACATCAAATATTTTATAAATAGCTAATATACTGATTATATAGAATTATGATTTCAGAAGTGGGAGAAATCAACGCAACAACCCCACCAAGCAACGTTCCTGACAATCACGTCAATGTATCTCTTATGAGGGAAGTCAAAAGCCTTGTTTTGAATGTATTGAAAGTTGGAGAGAAGATAATGTCAGGTGAAAGATCGTTCCATAGTCTAGAAGCTGTAACAGTAAATGAGGCATTGTACATGGCCGTACGGTGGAGGGGAATCTGTAGGTAATAAGCATGTTGCCTTGTGTTCCTGGAAAGAACATCCGCAAGACAAGTGAAGCGCTCCTTCAGATACTGTGGACCTTTACCTTCAATAATCAGACGATACACGAGACACAATAGGAAATATCGTCTTCTGTCTTTCAACTTGAGCCACTGCAGTCTCCTATAGAAAGGTGTAATGTGGTCATCTCTCCTTGCATCATAGATGAACCTGACCGCATAATTCAAAGCAGGCTGTAGTCTTAGATTTAGCTCTTCAGTCATATCATTGTAGACCATGCTGCCATAGTCAGCAATGGGTAGAACAAGACTCTGCACAAGCGCAATACGAAGGTTTGTTGGCAGAAATTTCCTCAATCTCTTAAATTGGTGCATTGCAGCAAAGATGCGTCTTGACACACAACTTATATGGCATGCCCAATTGAGATTTCTATCTATAGATACTCCCAAGACCTTCAAGGAATCCTCATATTGCAGTGGATGACCATCAAGCATAACTTTGGGTACAGCATTAAGGTCAAGCTGATTGTACAACCTACCATAAGCAACAATAATGCTCCTGCACTTCCGGGCATTGAGGCTCAGACAATGTGCTCTTGCCCAAAGAATCAAGGATGCTATATTGACATTCATGGCAGCAACAGCATTATCAGCATGAGAAGAGTGACCTGAAGGAAAACGACCATAGCACACAAGATCATCAGCATAAATATGATATGATAAATTGTTAAAAATAAGAGGAAGATTATTCACATAGATAGAAAAGATGAGAGGGCCAAGAATTGTTCCCTGTGGGACACCTGCAACCACTGGCAACCACCCAGAAGTCCTCTCCTCAGCCACTCTGACACACTGATACCTATCAGTAAGGTAGGACTTGAACCAGGAAATGCAAGACGATGATAGGCCACATTGAAAAAATAGTTTATGAAGAAGGATAGAGTGGCATACATTGTCAAAGGCCTTTGTAAAATCGAATGATACAAGGAGAGTGAAAAAACGGTGATCCATTGAGTCTCGAATGTCATCTGTAATCTTCAATAGAGCTGTAGATGTACTGTGAGAAGCACGGAAACCAGACTGATTTTTATCAAAGAAATTGAAAGAATCCAGGTATGATGACAACTGTTCATGGACAATTCTCTCCAGCGCTTTGGAAATACTACAAACTTATATCAAACTTACAAACAACAAACTTACTACAAACTTATCTTATTTATAGATAGATAAATAGATAGATAAAGAATTTATTTGATCAATCAAAATATACATAGATACTTCAGAAGTTATGTACTACTAATAGCATAGATTTAAGACACATTTCTTTTCAATCACTTGTAACAATAAAAACAAAAATTCAAATGGCATGGCTTACGCCGTCAGCCAGAGTTGGTTGTAACCAGAGAGAATAGAATATAGAAATAGAGTTGCCTTGCAGTAGCGCGGAGTGAGACAATACCCCCCGACTGCTAGTGTACTTTCCTCGCCCGGCTGGTATGGTAATCTCATATTAAATGGGCTTTGTAAATCATTCATAACTCAAGTTCAAATCAGAATATTAAAACGAATTGATTTCTATGGCTTTGTCAAATCATGCTCTACAAGTAAAGTAATATACTATTTCATCGTAACTATAATATTTTCCAAGTTATTATTTTACAAATAAAAATTGTATAGCCTAGTATTTGGTGATTTCGTGCATCTCTATTCTCTTCAGTGGATTTTTATGTTAGCTTTCGAAAACTATTATCAAAGCATTGGAGGAAAAAAATCCTAATCTGTCAGAGCATAGTATTTTGTTGAGTAATATTTCCAAAAATTCTTTTTGTTTGATGAAGAGAGAGTCACAAAAGCATTTGAATCCCAAATTGAGAAAGCTATATGACGAGCGTTTGAGAAATTTTGCAACAACTTCAAATTTTTGGTCCCCTAAGGCATACAATTTTGTAAGGCAAACGTTTCAGACTTTATGGATTGTACATGCATGAATCTGAATTATACATAAGATCTCAATAAGTTCTATAAGTTTTATTAGATTAATTTTTTCTCAAACCATAAATTCTATCTGAAAAGTTTATTGAAGAAAATTAAAATGCACGCAAATATCAAATAATATAATATTATACTATTTAGATTGTCTAGATTGATTAATGTAGAAATCATGATAATTACAATGAAAAAAAAAAATCACGATGATAGTCACAATCCTCATAGAGTATTATTTCACAAAGCAATCGATTTAAATTTTATTCCAATATTCTGATTTGAACTTGAGTTATGGATGATTTACAAAGCCTTTTAAGAGCCTTGATGCTTGGTTAATTATTATTTCCATTCTTTAACGCGATCTTCTGCTGTTCTTTGATTATATAGTTAATGGTATTATAATTATATAAAATTAAAGATCTTGACTAGTACTATAAACGTCATTCAATACCTCTTCCATTAAAAGCTATCATAGAAATTAATTGAAGAGAATGAAGATGCGCGCATAATCACCAAATACTACACTATTTTGATTTGTAAAACAATAACTTGAAAATTATCATAGTTACAGTGAAATAGTATAACACATTATTTGTAGAGCATGATTTGACTATACTATTGATGTCAATTTCGTTTTAATATTCCGATTTAAACTTGAGTTATGAATGATGTAAGAAGCCTGTACAATATGAGATTACCAGACTAGCCGGGCGAGGTAAGTACACTAGCAGTCGGGGGGGTATTGTCTCGCTAGCTTGCTGTAGAACCGGTATTGGAAGCCCAATCTACTCATATTCTATTATCGCTGGTTGCAACGCACGATAAATCGTAATATAAATAAAAAAAGAAAAAAACGAGTGATAAATTTATACCATGAACCCTAGTTCCTGCATTACACATTGTACAGTACAACTTAGATACTAACTTTAATGATGAAGTTAAATATTACTTCTTATAAATTCATAATAATCACAAAAATGTTTCTTTTAGGAATTGTATTCTCTTACTTATAGATCACGATACTTGAGTGCCTCATTCACATACCCAACCAGCTCTTTCCAATCTTTACCATTCAGGTATTGGAGAACTGCTACCTCATCCATTACCCAACAACCAAACCATTTAATGCGGAACTCACCCAAGATTTTACATCGACCCAAGAAGTGATAGGTGTTTTCCACTTCCATACTATTGCACAACGAACAAATATAACTATTATCATCTCTACCCACCCTGAAATTCAGAGGTAATAGGGACCCTCTTGCCTTGAAAATCATACTGATGAAACGTCTACTATGTTTGTCATTAATATATTCTGGTTTTACTGGGTTACACATTCTAAGACTATGATAAATGGAATGGAACTGCGAATTTGCGGCGTTGTTCCACCAATTTTCTAATAATTTGTTGCGTATTCTATCAACAATAATATCACATCTGCCTATCCATTCATTAGGCTGAGTTACAGGGTCTACCCAATCTACATTGTACTGTCTACATAAAATTCTCCATTCTTTAGCCCATCCCTCAGAGAGGGGCAGTTCCCTATGTGCTTCGGTGTGCTCAAGTTGAATTAACCTATGATTGATAACATCATCATTAACATTACTACTTATAAGAATACAAATATTTGCTTGTAATTTTATCCATATTCAATCCCGGATTTGCAAAATCAAAGAGCTTCTTATGAAGCACTAATTATTATTTTAATCAAACAATTATGAAGATCACTGGCGGCTCGTGCCCACGAAGCAGATAAAGTGCCCTTATCTTTTACTGTACAGCACTTCACCTGTTTAGTGAGCACGAGCCGCCAGTGATGAAGATGTAGCGTAATTTTCAGCAAGGTCGAAATCTTCTGTTCGTGTACACACAGACAGACTGTCGAGCACGAGTATATACCATCTCAATAAGACCCTATATCGGGTTCTTAATAATTATTACCTACAAACTCCTATTCTCATATAGAGTGAATTCCTTTTTGGATGGGACTCTCATCATCGGAGCGATTCTTCTAGTTCTACCCTTTCTGAACTAGGATTAGGTATAGATTTTCTTCTACCCATCCCCCTTTATAGCGTTGAACCAGTAAAAACGCTTTAGAGCTGAAGGCATCCTGTTGAGCAGAAGGCCGTGTTCAGCCACGCCCTCACCCCTCAGCACCACCTAGAATGTCCACCGACTAAAAACAGTTCCCTCAGCCTCATGGCTACATACACCTAGAACGCCTTCTTATAATATAAATACAGGGTTCGCCAATGAAGTGGGACGATTTGAATAAGCAACAGGTTGTTTAAGAAAATGTATATTTGTAATTTTTTCATCATAAATAGGAAGGAGAAATGTAGCCATTTAGTGTACAATAAGTGGAAAATCATTCTTTGACTATATAATCTTCCAAATGTCCTCCATTGGAATCTGTGCACTTTTGCAGCCGGTCCTGGAAGTTTCCCATGACATTTCACAGCATATTGAGTGGTATTCCTCCAATCTCATCTCGAATCCGTTGTTTGAGAGCTGGGATAGTTCTGGGTGGATCGCTTTGAAAAACTCTCGTTTTTAAGTAGCCCTGTAGAAAAAAGTCACAGGTTGATAAATCTCGAGAGCGAGGGGGCCAGGGATATCCCCGTTTCGAGAAATGACGCGGCTTGGAAACAAAACATTCACAGCATTCATGGCAATTCTCGCAGTGTGGCTTGTTGCCCCATATTGTTTGTTCATTCAATGGAAAATGGGCGAGTTCTGGTATTAGAAAATTACGAATTATTTCGATGCAAAGCAATAAGTTAAATGTCTCAGTAAATCTACCCGTTTCTTTCAGGCCCGGCTGCAAAAGTGCATGGATTCCAACGGAGGACATTTGGAAGAAATTATATTTTAAAAAAATGATTTTTGACTTATTTTACACTAAATGGCTAGATTTTTACTTTCTATTTATGATGGAAAATTCACAAAAATACAATTTCTTAAACAACCTGTTGCATATTCAAATCGTCCCACTTCATTGGCGAACCCTGTAGTATTTGGAATGTTATTCATAGCTTTAAAAAAAATGTTACTGTTCTTCATTAGAGATGTAGGTATTTATAATAAGTGATATCAGAATATAGAAATAACATAAATTATCATATATTTATGATATAACATATAATCCATGAACATCTTTAAGGCGGGTATTACACGATAATAGTTCTATTTCGATAATATGTCATTATTTCTATTATCAAACATCTCTGATGATGAAATATTACCGTGTAATGAACCAAAATATTATAAATGGTCATATATTCATATTCAATGTCATATGTTCTCCTATAGAGAACATATTATAATATCTTTGATAATAGATGTATGACAGAACTATTATCGTGTAAGGTATAATAAGTGAGATGCTGTGAAGCTCAGGCCTCAGGGCAGATGATAGTTTGTTTTCGAATTGAGGCATTTTGATTGTGGATTTTGTGAGATTTGTGTATGATTATGTCGATTTTATTCTTAATAATAATAGTCGATATTATTCTTAATATAATAGGAGTCGAAATTTCAAAAACCCATTAATATAAAATTTCTTCACTATAAAATAATGTTCTCAGAGCAAAAATGAATAACAATAGACAATTCTCAAAATCATGTATCTTTATTAAATCATAATCACCATTACAAACATAGATTAAGACATGGAAGTATTCAACAATAAAATTTCACCTCTTTCTGTGTATCGTTATGGATTGGAAACATTAATATTCTAGATAAAAACTAATACAAATACAATTTTTGAATCTCAGCTGTATATCCTAAATGCGTGGAGAATGATGTGAACTGATATTTGAGTTGTATTATTGTGTGATAGATTCATCTATTCGCTATGTATAAGTCAACAAGTACAGTATGCATAAATCAACAATAACATTATAGTACCTATAATTATGTGAGAAACAATATCATGAATATTGTATTGATTATTGTAGAAAACAATAACCATTGAATCATACTAAGTTGAAATAATGACCATATGAAATGATTCATTAACTCAACTTAACTTAATTTACTGTTCATTGAATTATCTGAAAGTCTAAATTTTCATGTTTTGTATTTTTAAAGTAACGACCAAATAAACAAAATTGTTTCTATTGTACCCTCTAGAAGGAACTTAGGATTTTTCAACAATATTATATTAAAGTTTTAAATTAGTGAATTCATTGATAAATGAATAAATTGTAGCCAGCTACTCCTGCCACACTAACATACTAATTTGAATTTCATCCTAGCTAATTTTTCAATAAATTTCTGAATCAATTTTGTTGACACAAAATATTCTATTTTATGATTCTTCTTATAAATAATCCATCATAATGCTATGTGAAATCGTATTTGTGAAGGCAGGAGTCGAAATAGCAAGAGGAAAAATGAGAAATTTTTATTTTATCGGTATTTTAATGGTCTGCAGAAGATAACTGGAGGAATTTGATTTGCAAGAATTGACATAATAGATATTCAATAATCAAGTTGGATATTGAAATTTATGGGAAGGATTGATTATATAATCTATTGTTTTTTGAGATGTGAGACATGCTATTTTTACCAGCAATTATCATTTATAGGCCTATTCCTAGTTTGCCCTACTCTCTCACTTGGTGAGAGAGAGAGAGGAGAGTGGATTTGAGCTACAAGTTGAAATGCAAAATGATACATGCATCAGTCTTCATTTCAATCGTGGTATGAAGTATAGTCGTAATATTATATCTATTGGGGATTATTGATTTCTAAAGCGAGCTAGGCTCCCCTTTCATGTGGGATAGAAATGGAACTTGAAAGCGTTAACATGATGAAAATTGAAGAGTGACTAAGGAACCAAATGCATGGAATGCATGTGTCAGGTATGCTTTTAAACTGACATCTAAACTTTTACTGCACTGCACTTATTTTGTTCGAGATGCATTAGGAGTTTCAAGGAATGATCTAATGATGACCAATGAGGTTCAACGGACCAATGAGGAGTTTCAAGGAATGATGACTAATGAGGTTTAACAATGAAAAATAAACCGGTTGATGAAAGGACAGGGGGACTTTTAATGAAAATTCATGAAAAACATTTCATTCATAATAGAATAGAATTGAATAAAACTGTTTCGTTTCGGTTCACTTAATCCCACCCTTATTTGAATTAAGCTATCCAGCCGCACCAACGTGGAGGCAATACAACTTCTAATAAGATGGATGGAAAATAGAGGGAATTAGTTATTAGAAGTTGTCGAAACATAGCGGCCAACAAAAACACAAAGAGTGAAAGGGAAGGAAAATATAGAGATAGGGAGGAGAGAGAAGGGAGAAGGAATAGAAGTGGAAACCTTCTTTTCTTGAAACAGTTTATTAAGCTCATATTTGACACCCTCATCTTGGCTCTCGTTCCTTCTTCTCATGTTAAATGGCATTGTACCATACTTGTGACAAACTTTAGAGTAGAACATTCAAGATGCCCTGAATTTCATCTTTTGAATTACTCCCTGAGGAAAAAAAAGAAGGGAAAAAAGAAAAACAAGAGAAGGAGACGAACAGAGAAAAAAAAACTCACGAGTTGGAGAAAACGAGGGATAGGTAAAAGAGACAACGAAATACGAAAAAGTGGAAAGAGAGAGAAAAGAAAATGAGCCGAGAGAAAAAAGCGAGAACTGTAGTTCTCATTGAAGTTCCTCACATCTATCAATGAAGAGGAGCATGAACATATCAATGCAGTGAAGTATTATTCACATGGAAACAACAACAACATATATTTCAAGAACCGTCCCAAAACACAGTGGAAAACCTCATCAGCCATTTTGAACTTGAAAACAAGCAAGTCCACTGCAATAGTGTCCTCAACGTCTTCAACATCCATTCTACAATACCATATCCACACTACAACGAACTATCACACACAGGTTGAGCAGAGAAAGAGCTCAATCCATGCAATAACAGCCTTTATCATTGAAAAAATGAGTTCAATCTCCAATTCCAAGACTGAAAACAAACTTGTGTCTACCCTCATTGAAGTTATTTCCGTCTATCAACGTAGACAGCTAGAGGGTGATGCCATAACTCAGTGCATGAGAATATCAAGATTTGTTTTGGGTGACTTTCTTGAATTGAACTTTGATGGAGAATACCATCAACTCCATCAAAGTTCTATTCAAAAAAGTCACCCAAAACAAATCATGATATTCTCATGCACTGAGTTATGGCATCACCCTCTAGTTGGTCTAGACTGTATTTGCAACCGATAGAAAATCTAGCGTTGCTGCTTCTTGCAGATCAGGACAGTTGGATAACAGTGCCTGATAGAGGAGTAGGTTCCTGGTAGTTTAAAGCAGCTAAGTTGAGATTATTGACGACATGTATATGCAACACCAAGTTGCCAGTAGTAGAACCTACAGGTAGTGGAACCTGAGCTAACTTGATGAGAGATGAACCAATCATATCATATCATATCATATAATATAGCATATCATATTCATGAAAGGTTTATGGTTGATATCATTAAAAAAGGTTATCAATGAAGAAGCAATAAAACAAAATCTATAACTAGGGAGTAAGTGGAAATTTCAAATGTTAAATGATCTATGGAATACATGGGTACAAATGTTTCTTTAACTTCAAATGAATATTTTTTTAATGAAACAGAATTTCCTTACATTCAATGATTATTTCTATTACTAAAATATTATAATGTGCTCAAATATTAACATGAAAGTCATTTGATATAATAAATAATATATACATTACCTTATTGCATATTATGATTTAGTGGAGAAATTTGATACCTCACACTCAATATGGGAGACAGGATTATGTGCATAATGATTGTTATAATAAAGGAAATGTTATAATGACTGTGTTGATGAAGGAAAATATGATGATGATGATGATGATGATAATTTTGTTTTTGTACTAAATTGTAGATGAACTCCACCAAGCTGGAATAATGGCATTCTCTTGAGACAGAATAACCTAATTTTATTTACTTCTCTACTAGGTTAATGTTTCTCGTAATCCGGACTGTGGTCGATATTTCAAGTTTGAAAAAATGCCACCTTTTTTGTGTTTGTTTGAGAGAACATTGATAAGCAGCAGCTTTGCAATAGGCTGTACCATTGGCAAAAACTTCATGTTGCATACAAATGTCGACAATCGTCACGACTCTGGTGCCCCAATCTACCAGAAAGCTAGTCGTCTATTAGGCACTGTTATTTTGCTGCCCTGATCTGCAAATAGCAGCGACGCTAGATTCTCCATTGGCTGCAAATACAATCTAGACCAAGCAAAATACTTCATCAAAATACAATTCGAGAAAGTCATCCAAAACAAATGTAAATATTCTCATCCACTGAGTGATGGCATCACCCTTTCGCTGTCTGCGTTGATAGACGGTAAAAACTTCAATTAATCTCAATTAATCCTCATTTAAATGAGGATTGACACAAGTTTGTGTTCAGTCTTGGAATTGGAGATTGAACTCATCTTTTCAATGATGAAGGCTGTTATTGCATGGATTGAGCTCTTTCTCTGCTCAACCTGTGTGTGATAGTTCGTTGTAGTGTGGATATGGTATTGTAGAATGGATGTTGAAGACGTTGAGGAGACTATTGCAGTGGACTTGCTTGTTTTCAAGTTCAAAATGGCTGATGAGGTTTTCCACTGTGTTTTGGGACGGTTCTTGAAATATATGTTGTTGTTGTTTCCATGTGAATAATACTTCACTGCATTGGTATGTTCATGCTCCTCTTCATTGATAGATGTGAGGAACTTCAATGAGAACTACAGTTCTCGCTTTTTTCTCTCGGCTCATTTTCTTTTCTCTCTCTTTCCACTTTTTCGTATTTCGTTGTCTCTTTTACCTATATCTCGCTTTCTCCTTCTAATGAGTTTCCTTTTCTCTGTTCGTCTCGTTCTCTTGTTTTTATCTTTTCTCTCTTCTTTTTTCTCAAAGAGTTATTCAAAGGCTGAATTTCAAGGCGACTAGAATGTTCTACTCTGAAGTATGTCACAAGCATGGTGCAATGCCATTTAACTTCAAACAAGGAATGGAAGCCAAGGAGGCGATTTTGTCAAATATAAACTTCTAGTTCCGTTTAAAGAAAAGCATGGTTTTTCTGTTTAGGTTCTCTCCACCACACAAACCCTAATAATAACAGACAAGTAGGACTTGTCTGATGAAGATTATATCAGAAAGAGGTGGTGATGATGATGATGATGATGATGATGACGATGATGATGATGATGATGATGATGATGATGATGATGAAAAAATAGACAGAAGAATAGATAGAGGGTTTCGGTGATTATGATGATGGGGTTGATGGTGTAGTTGTTGTTGATGATGAAGATTATGATGATTTGTTAGAAGGCTGCTAATAAATTTGAATTGCAGTTCCTTATGAGAATTACAATTATTGAATCGTATAAATGTGACTTGAAACATTGAAATATTTTAAGTTTAGATTAACAGAATAAGCATCCCTGGGTCTGTATAGTTGAAATTGAAAAATTTTGAACATGACCTACTCAACAAGGTAGATGTGTGGAGTTGAGGAGCATCTACTAGAAGAGTAGATGTTTGGAGTTTAAAGTTGAATCTTGAATTGAAGTTGTAAAATCCATTGCAGAGTTCAGTTTCCGGTTGATGGTATTTTCCGTTGAGATCTTGTTGCCTAGAAGTGGTTTCCGATGAGCTCTGAAAATGAAATGAGCAGTTATTCATACATTCATTTATTTGAATGCAGTAAATGAACGAATAAAGACAGGCATTGTAAGTAGATTCATTGGATTGTGATGAGCTATGTATGTCACTGATCACTTCAATGTTTAGGGCCACTAAAAATGTACAATAAATAAAATAATAAATCACAGTGCCTTTTAAAATGTTTTAATTTATAAATAAGTTCAGTATTTGTTATTAATGTAATGAGATGTTGTTTATTTTGTTCAGTTACATTTGGTAATCATTTGATTACGAACTAGTTTTGTTAAAATAAAAATATTTGGGCATTGTGATTCATTTTCATTTATTTATCATATGTTACTGAATGTTGATAATTTCAAAGTATAGTGTTCATAATATTCTTTTGCGTCTTTCTCATTTATTTTATTTTCCGTTTTGAATATGACAACCCCAATTCTACTCCCTTCATATTATGTTAATAAAATACGATTTCTCATGATCTTATCAAGATGTTAAAAGTGCATACCACATTATTTATTTGTATAGTTCATTTTTCATATGAACAATGAGTTTCAATACAATGAATGAACAATGAAATTCAATATTTCAAGCTTTCCAATTGTGATCAAGCCTACTACGAGTAAAATTCATAGAGCACTTCGAAGTTAGTGGAGGCGCAATATTCTTCTGTAAATTCTCTTAGAAATAACGGTCAATATCTCTTCGTAATAATTTTTTGTAATAACTCGGATATCGGATTTGAAAGCCCAAATTCTACTTACTTGAATCAGTTCAGTGGATAAGTTAATTCATTTCCCACCTTGCAGGATTCTACAAATTAAAGCTTTATGTGCTAAGTTGAGGCCTGGAAGCAACCTTCCAACTTCACCAGCAAGTGTTCACTTGAGAAATGAGAAAGGATAATGAGATTAATGAGCAGCATGGGGAAAAATCTACCTTACTTGAAGGAGAATAAGAACTTTTACTTACTTACATTTTCAACCGTCGGATGTGTGGAAGGGATTTTGTTCATTAGCTCTCGACTTCCATATACTCAGCAGTAGAGACCTCTTCACAGTCTTGTTCGTATCCATATCTCGTCCATTTCTGAAAAAAATGCAAGAAAAATTAGATGTAGATGGTAAATCACAAAAAACTTACTCTATCAGATGTTCAATAAATACAGAACCAATGGAATATCAATTTTGAGCAAGAACGGAAATCTTGAACTTAAAAACATAATTCTGACGGGAAATCAGAATTAAAGGGTCAAACAAATAGATTTCATGTCAATGTGATTTTGTGGCTTATACATAGGCAACGTTATTAAATGTCACAAATGATTATTATTACAAATGACTAAGGCTAATAACCGTTTATGAATGATCCATGATACTCCAATACTCAAAGTAATAATACTAAATACCTATAATAACAATGAAAACATGTAGGAAGTACATCTATATCTGTGAAAGCGAAATGGCACTGACTGACTGATTCATTCATTCATTCATCACCAGAACTAAAAATCTACTGAACCGAATGCGTTCAAATTTGGCAGGCATGTTAAGTTGGACGTTTAGACGCGCGCTAAGAAAGGATTTTTGAAACTTCATAAGGATACACCAAATATTAGAGTTTTTCTATCGTTTTTCGGCGTTTTCTCAATTTTTTCGAGAATCAATCGGTAGAAAATGTTGATATTTGGTGAAAAGGTTCATATAAGGTCTAGAAATGTTGTGTTGAAATATTTTTGAAATCCATTCAAGAGTACGCCAGTAATCACTTTTTCAAAATTGTAAATGTATTGCGGGCTGCATATCTTCCGCCTTGAAAATACCAATCCTTTCTGTAAAATCAATGGTTCAGCGAGATGATCGATGAACTAATTTAGAAGATATTGAATCAAGTTTCAAACTATGTTCGATATACTTCCCAAGGTTACGCTTAATATAAACGTTCAACTATTTTTCGGAGTTTTTCTCACATTTTTCGAGAACCAATTGGCAGAAAAATTTGAAATTTGGTAAACAGGTCCAGATTAGGTCTAGAAATTCTGTGTTCAATAAATTTCGAACCCCTTCTGAACGGAATTTGCAGGCGAGCGAAGCGAGCATGTTTGTCCCATTTACACTGCCGATACAGTCGGGGGTCCAGGGGGCGGAGCCCCCTGGCTAGCCGGAGAAGGCGAGCGAAGCGAGCCTGCCGGCTAGTACAGTATATAACAAGGTCTGACCGATCAAGGCGTATTATATGCAACCCGCGTTGCAACCATAACTTTGAGAAAACCTCATTACTGGTTTTCACGGATATTACGCGTAATCTCAGAAGGATTACAATCATAATGTAACGAAATTTTGCTAAGCTTAATGAGAACCGTCTACCATATTGAAAGATTTCCTGTCAATTGGTTCTTGAAAAATCAGAGAAAATGCAAATAAATATAGAGAAATGCAAATACTGGTTGTGTTCTTAAAAAAATTTAAAAAGGTCCCAATGATTTTCAGTTCTGAGTTCATGTTCATGAATGAGTGCATTTCGCTTCTACAGTATAGTATATATTATTTTTTTTTTATAAAACGATAGATTGCTATCTAGCCTTGTGACTAGTGAGCAACTTTTTTCTTGCCCAAACTACTACTAATCACTCTATAAGAGAGTTCTTATTACCCTCCTTAGGGTCTCTTATTCGCTTCTATATACTATACAATATATCCGTAGATTTCTAGGCTAAAGTATCGTTTCTATAAATGGAGTTTTAGAAATACCCTAATTCTGATTGCCCTTTATCCAGTATTACAGAGCTTCAGTATGCCTTGATCATAGGCATCGTGTGCGATCATTCCATAAGAAAATCCAGAAGACAGGACGGAGAGTAGATTAGAAATTAATACCACATCCAGAGGAAAAGTAGAAGTGGATTTCCACTAATTTCAATCTTGGCAGGCGGGATAATATGTTTCAAGAAAATCTTCGATTAATCAAGTGTAAGAATATTTGTGTTTGAAAAGCTCTTGTTCAATTTACAAGATTCATGAGCTCTTTTTCATGTGGTTCATATCCAAACCGCATAAAAATCTAGAAATAAGAAAAATTCAGAACTTAAGGAGGTTTTTACTTTTCACTTACTTTCATTTTCATGTTTAGGAGATGTGTGTAGTGTAGTATTTGGTTGACCAGTTCTCCTCCAGTATCCAGAAACAAAGATTATTTCTCAGTCTCAATCACATCCAAATTCCATTTCCAGTTCCAAATTCCAGTCCATTTCTGTTGAATTAAAAAAAAAAATTGGATGTGAAAATAATTGATAAAGCTTCGAAAATAACAGGCTATTATTATAGTTATTCCCAAATTTCTTGGGTAGCATTCCCAAGCGGCAGCTCAAGCCATCACAACTCTATTCGCATAACTAAATTATAAATTTTCGGTTTTTCATTAGGGCTATTAATGAATATATATCAAAGAGGACTTCGAATCAATAAATAATCAAAGTACCCTTTTCAAGTAAATTTCACTATTTTTTGATTTGGTAGCCCGTATATCTAAGTGAACATTCATAACATAGTTATGTGAATAGAGTTGTGATGGATAGAGCAGCGCAGCTAGAGTCGGGTAGCTCGAGCTGCCTCTTGGGAATGCTACCTTTAGGAATCACCCACCAGCAGTGCGGCCACAGCTTTAAGTCCATAAAGTAGCTTGCACTGGTGGCTCGTACCCACGAAACAGGTGAAGTACCTGTACCCGTATCTTTTACTGTACAGCACTTTACCTGTTTTGTGAGCAAGAGCCGCCAGTGATAGCCTGAGAAGTGTACTAGGATCTTGTGAATCAATTGAATGATGAAACTTTAATTTTAGAAATTATGGAAATAACTTTAATTGGACTAGGAACGACTTTGTCCAGGTATGATCAGCAGTGTAAAAGAGGGGAAATTCATAAAATATTAATTCATATATTGCAAAAATAGTCTCGTTTGAATGAATTCAGTCAAGATTATTAATAACTAATAACTGTATTGGATAGATGATGATGATAATAATAATCAATGAATTGATTTCATCTGATTTCCAGGACTATTTTCAAGTCTCTCCGTCCATAAAAAGTGATGAGAAATCAGAATATCCAACCCTCCAACTCACTTCTATGACTTCCAATCGAATATGATATAAGTTACCGAGGTCAATCCTTTTTGTGACTAAAGACAAATGTTTTTATAAAATGAAGACAAAAAATATAATCACAAGACGAACTTAGTTCTTATAAAATGATAAATGAAATCTACCCAAATTTAGTTGAAATGACTGTCTCTCTACACAACTGTGATACTGTCTACCTACTTCAATGCACAAGCACAATACACTAGCAGCAGTCAAACAATATTTGGTTATAATTCATTCAAATAAATTAATAACGCAGTAATGATTGGAACGAAAAAATATATTTCGTAGTAAAAAGATTTTCTAAAATGGAAACAGTTAGATTATTCAGCAGAAATATTAGAATAGCCTACCTTGATGACAGCATCCAAAGCATTGGTCCATTTCCCAATGAGAACGAGATTGAAATCTGGTGGGCTTTATACAAATAATCGAAGGCTAAGTATTTCCAGATAGAAACAGATATTAATAATAGGCTATTTAACTAGATCACTAATCACTTTGGATTTTAAAATCATTGGAGATTATCTAAAAATTTGAGATGAAATCTTTCTATCACATCCTTCACATCTTCATCATCACTACAACAACTACCAACGCCAACTAAAAAGTGTCATGGCCGGAAAGAAGCTGTACCGGGTAGTTGTAGATTTCGGCGGAAGTAATTTCAATGAAGCAAAATTTGATTTCAATTTGTGTAATTTCAAAACAAAAGAATAATTAGAAAAAATATTTTATCAATAATTTTAAAAAATATTTCAATTTACAAATGAATAAAACAAGCTTTAAGAACGAATCTTCCAGTTTGATATAAAATTTTATCATAACCGTCTTGAATGAAGAGGAGAATTATTAGAAATACCGAATAAAAAGTTGAAATAATTTCATTAATACATATGAAATCTTTTTGAATTTTTTCACAAAAAAGTAACTTTACAACATGTGATTGCGCTCAAAGTCGATTGTTGATTCGATTATCGATTAGGCTATCACAGGGTCCCTTGCGTCGTCTACGATTGGCAATCGTTAGGTTATGTCTGTTTGCCAAATACCTATTTGAAGGCAAATACCTATTTTCACAATCATAAATTTTCGTTTTACAAAAAATTGAGTTCATTTCCAACAAAATTTGATCAAGCTTTGTCATTCTCCCTTCTTGGCAGAATGTCTTTTTGCTTGGACAGACAATAGAAAGCTGACGAATGAAAAAAGTAAAAACAGTAATTGAGATCATAATACTGCAAAGCTTTCGAGTAAAAACATTTAGTTATTTTTGAATTTAGATTATCGATTAATTCAACAAGCTTAGATTTTTTTTAATTGCAATACAATTGAAATTTTCAATTTCAATTGGATATTTCCTTCACTCATAAGAATAAGAACGTATACAAAACGATAAGACCTGGAGATTTCAGCATTGGAAGGTCAAATTTCCTAATAATCATTCGATTACAAGAGGATTTTTTAGAGCTCAATATACAACTGATTTAGGTTGAGTACTAACATTGAAAAATTGACTTTCTATCCTTACGTTCGAGAAGCCCGGATAGATATTCCACCTACATTTTATTAATATAGGCTAAGAATTTTTCCATCACACAGAACTGAAAACAATTCTGTTCAGAGAATACAACTCTGCACGAGGAACAACCCATGCATTGAAACGGCCACGTGAGACGTGAAACCGTCGGTCCTGATTGCCTATAAACCGGGATTGTCATTATCTTCTCTCATCACCCACTCACATGGGCATCACACACAAAAATCTATAGCCTATACAATAAATATAGAGAGCGAAATGACACTCATTCATTCACTCATCATCAGAACTAAAAATCTACCAAACCAAATGCGTCCACAGAATTTCGCAGGCATGTTTAATGGGACCTCTAGACGCGCACTAAGGACGGATTTTTGAAACTTTCCAAGAATAGCCTACGCCCAATATTCGAATGTTTCTATACTTTTGGCGTTTTCTTAGATTTTTTGGGAACCAATCGGCAGGAAATGTTGAAATTTTGTGAACAGGTTCAGATTAGGTCTAAAAATATTGTGTTAATTTTTTAAATCCTTTTGAAATTACGCGAGTAATCAGGGTTTTAAGAGTTGTAGATGCATCACAGGTTGCATATCTTGCGCCTTAGCCAATAAATCTATCTTTTTAATAAACGCGAGATCTACCTTCAGACACTAGGCGCACCGCGCACTAAGAACTTTTTTCCCCAAGGACTCACCCAGCTAGTAACTTACTAAATTCAAGTAATTTCGTCAGTTCCTATATGCCACCATTACCTGATTTACCTGAATTTGCATGACTAAACAATTTTCCAACGTTTCAGCAACTGCTGAAAGATGATTTAGTATAGGCCTTAAGGCTACCCTTCGTAGTTTGAAGCCAGTTCAGGAGCAATGAAGCGCAATGGCATAGGAAAGATTAGCGGGATTTCGCTTAATGGGTGTCCATCGTGAATTTTTCAAAGAAAACAAGGAACAGTTTGGAAAGAAAGTATTGGATAAGTTCTCAGCAAATCCAAGAAAAATTATGTAACTTTAGTTTAACTACCTATTTATTTTACCTCGATTAACCTATTGTATTTCAAAAATCCTAAGTAGGTTAAGATACTTATGTTGTCACCATAAACTTCAAAGACTTAAAATTTGAAAAAAATGTGCAATCTTCAATAGTAATCTTGGTAAAAAAGCATTTTGAGGCCCATGAGTTCTAGAACTTTTTCTGTATTTTGAAATCAGGAAGTTCACGAAGTATGTTAGTTCAATAAAATTTAGATTCTACTGTAATTAGATTGAGAATTGTAATATCCAATACACAAGCTAAGCAATTCAATAATTGTAATTATTTATTGATATGAAATAAGCTATATAAATGGGTTTTAAATAAATTCTCTATTTATGAAAGATCCAACTGCTGTGGTCCATAACCGTTTTTTCTTTTGTTTGTTTGTTTGGCAATGGCTCAACAGCCCATGATGGGCCTAGTCCAACCAGATGGTTCCCAGTTTCATATTCTCTCCACTATACAGCACGTCCAAGCAAAGAAGACACCCCGGCAAGACTGGAAAACGACTCAAACTAGGCTAATACCGCATCAAAAGACATACCTTCTCAAACAGAACACACAGTCACCGAGCCAACACTGACCCAGCCAAAGATACCCCCCACCAAAGATACCCCGCCAGAATGTCCTCCCCACCCGGACAGATCATACAGAAAACAAATAATAATCAACCAGGGTAGAGGTACCGTGTGGTTAGCACGTTGATCCTCTCAACCATGAGCCAGTCTCCGCCACCAGGTGGCGGCGCAGGACACCTTTGAATAACATTCAGTTAGCTTTTTCTTTGACTTTCTATAATGATAACCGTCTCTGTTTTCTGTAGGTAATGCCTTAGTAGGATATTCTATCTCTTGATAAACTTTTTTTGTGGTATGTCGTTGATTTATTCATTTGAAAAAATATAGGAATAATTTTTTTCGTCCGACACTTCGTTTTGATGGAAATCATGGTAGACTAGAAATGGAACAGAAATTTTGGCCGCCATCTTCAATTACAAAAAATGCTCAACTTCTGCAGTTTGGCATCACTTGGATTCGGAATCTACACATCAAAATCTATCATAATCGATCTAAAAATCAATTACATACCACAAAAAAGGTTACGGTACTCCTTTATTTCGCATATTTGGCAATATGGATTCTATTTTTTTTATTGCGGATGATGCCTACATAAGCATTTTAGGTTGTGCGTGGGTAATGGATCTTGAGTGCTAAGGTGATTGATGAGGTGAAAAACAGCCATGCCACTGGGATTTGAACCGAGACATGCGGCAGTGCTAGCGGACTGAAGGTTGTGACGCCCTAGCCCACTGCGCCACCGAGGCCGGCGAATGGAGTATATGGTGTATAGATATTAGAGGAATCATTTTAAAACTTCATCCCAATTGAGTACAGCAGGGATTTTAGAGAATAGAGAACTCTGCAACGTTATAACTATGGAATATGCACCATGGTGAACATAGTAAGGGTGGTGGTCTAGGCCCTAGGGTACCATCACACGTTACACTTCTCAAAATCTTAGATGGAGTAAGCGCGTGATCCAACCTTGTATTCTATTATCCGCGGATTGCAGTTTCCTTTAACTTTAAGTCTTTAACCTATACAGTAACACTTGAACCTATAACCTATTCAGTTTAACTTTCACCTCTATAACAGGACTTATATATTCAAGAAACAATACAAGGTGCCTGTTTCATTGAATTTTCAAAGTTCTTGTGAAAGGCTGGAAAGCAGTTACACAACACACTATATATCAATGCAACGGTGTACTATCTACCTATATATTTTATTTTGTATAACAGGAAGAAATATATATATATATATAAGAAATATATATATATACTATATCTACCTATACTATAAACTCTACAGTATAATAGTTTCTTCCTGTTATACAGGACATGTAAACTGTATGCGAAGAAACAAGGAGTGATGCATGATATTCCGTAACCAATAATAGGCAGTTCCAACTCAGTCACAAATTTATTCAGCGAATAGCTTCAACAATAGTATCACAGCAGTGCTTAAACTAAGTCAACACTTTATCAACAACTAAAAAATAATATTTACAATGTTCTATTTTCATTATAAAAATATACTTATTATTATTATTATTATTATACAGAGTATGGCCTGGCGTATGCTGGGACGCACGTGTGCACACGCACACAAGCCAGCCAATCACAGCTCTTGTCTTGTCCTCAACAAGAGCTGTGATTGGCTGGAATGCGTGCGTGTGCACACGTGCGTCCCAGCATACGCCAGGCCTAAGGCTGGGAAGTTTCCCTATTTTCGAGAGGGCACTGTGAGTAGTGGGGGCATGCTGGTAGAGTGGGAATAATCTACAACTCAAATGATGCTGTAGATCGCAAAGTTTCAGAACGAGTCACAGGGCTACCAACTGAAACTTTTTGATCTACAGCGTCATTTAAGACCATTGCCAAAACATTGAGCCCATTACCAATAGTGACCACTCTTCCAGCATGCCCGTACTACTCACAGTGTCATCTCAAAACTAGGCCCCTCTCTGTGTATTAGAAGGCACAACTCAGATTTTTAAAGTGTCCTTACGATTCCTTAAACACTACAAAAGCTTAAGGTTTTGACTAATAAAAGTGAGAGATCTTATTTTTTCATTAATTTTTTCAAGGAAATTCGATCTGATATTGTAATATAATGAAGCTGAAGTAAATATGATAAAAATGAAATAAGTAATTACAGTTGTTTAACCAATAAGTTGAACGATTAATATTCACCTAAACAAGCCACTCCCATAGTGGTTGGTTCCAACAAATTAATTTCATCAGAAATTGAACTTATTGATTAATTTTTTATCACTATATTGTCAAAAACCTCTGTCTGTATACGGTCAAAAGCCTATCTTTACAAGCATCAATTCTCGTTTTACAAAAGAACACTGAATTTACTCCCAACAAATAAATGAAGTTCAAACAACATGCTTCTAGTTATAGCTAGGCTAATGATAATAGGTGTAACTGTTATATGTATAACAGTAAAAGTGATACCATTTTTTTAAGTGATTTCAAACAAAAGACGATTTGGTATAAATGGGATAGTAGAAATCTGGCGAAAATAGTAATTACAAAAACTGATATGATAATTTAATAGTGCTTACGATTTAAAACGTTTTTTTTTTAAATTTATATCACTCTATCACTCTATCAATTAATTCAACAAGCCACAACTTTTTCATTTATAGTACAGATCTTTCCTTTACTAATAGAAATAAGAACGAATAGTTGAATGATTAATATTTGCCTAGACAAGCCACTCCCATAGTGGTTGGTTCCAGCAAATTAATGTCATCAGAAATTGAACTTATTGATTTATTTTTTATTACTATTATTGTCAAAAAGCTCTGTCTGTACCTATAGTCTACGGTCAAGAACCTATATTTACAAGCATCAATTCTCGTTTCACAAAATTACATAGAGTTTACTCTCAACAAATAAATAAAATTCGAACAGCATACTTCTACTTATAGGCGAATGGTAATGGGTGTAACTGTTTATGTATAACAGTACAAGTGATACAATATGTATAAGTGATTTCCATCAAAAAACGATTCGGTAAAAAATGGGATAGTAGAAAGCTGGCGAATGAAAATAGTAAATACAATAATTGATATCATAATTTAACGGAGCTTACGATTTAAAGCGTTCTTTCAAATTTAGATTACTCTATCAATTAATTCAACAAGCTACAACGTTTTCATTTGCAGTACAGATCTTTCCTTCGTTGATATAGGTAATAATGAATACAAAACTATCAGACTTCAAGATTTCATCATTGAAAGTCAAAATTTCCAAATTTGGAAGGCAGAAGTAAATATACTAAAAAAGAAATAAGTAATTACAAATGTTTAGCCAATAAGTTTATCAATACATATTTGCCTGGACAAGCTACGACCACTTTCCAACAAATAAATGTCATCAGAAATTGAACATTGATTGATTTTTCATTTCTATATTGCCAAAATCTTTTGTCTGTATACGGACAAAAACCTATCTTTACAAGCATCAATTTTCGTTTTACAAAATAACATCAAAAGTAACATAGAAAGATGGCGAAAATAGTAAATACAAAGATTGGTATCATAATTTAACAGAGCTTAAGATTCAAAACGGTTTTTTTATCAAATTTAGATCTATCGATTAATTCAACAAGCTAAAACTTTTTGATTTGTAGTTCAGATCTTTTCTTCGCTAATAAAAATAATGACAAATACAAAACGATCAGACTTCAAGACTTTAGCATTGAAAGGCCAAATTTCCAAATTTGGAAGGCGGAAGTAAATATAATAAAAAAGAAATAAGTAATTACAGATGTTCAGCCAATAAGTTGAACAATAACTATTCGCCTAGACAAGCTACTCCCATAGTGGTCGGTTTCAGCAAATGAATTTCATCAGAAATTGAACTCATTGATTGATTTTCTATTAGTAATATTGTCAAAAACCTTTGTCTTTATACGGGCAAATCTTTACAAGCATTAATTTTCGTTTTACAGTAGCCTACTATGATATAGTATTGTAACACCGAGTTCACTTCCAACAAAAAAATGAAATTCGAACAGCATGCTTCTACTTATATAATGATAATAGGTGTAACTGTTATGTAACAGTACAAGTGATACAATATGTATAAGTGATTGCAATCTAAAAAAAATCCGGTAAAAAATGGGATAGTGGAGAGCTGGCGAATGAAAACAGTAAATACAATAATTGATATCATAATTTAACAGAGCTTAAGATTTAAACCCGTTTTTTCAAATTGAGATTACTCTATCAATTGATTCAACAAGCTACAACTTTTTGTTTTGATTTGTAGCACAGATCTTTTCTTTACTAATGAAAATAAGAACGATCATACAAAACGATCAGACTTAAGATTTTAGCATTGCAAGGTCAAATTCCCAAATTTGGAAGTCATAGAAAATGGAAAAAACTCACAGATGATAAATATTTGCCTGAACAAGCCACTCCCATAGTGGTCGGCTTGAACAAATGTCATCATAAATTGAACTTATGATTGATTTCATAAGTGGTTGAATTTTTTATTACTGTATTTGCTGTAAGAGCCACATTGGTTGATGACATTTGTTGAAACTGTCCACTATGGGAGTGGTTTGACTAGGCTAAATTTTAGTAATTCGGACTTTATCCACGTATCAAGGTAACATTACCAAGCGGACGCTCAAAACGCGTGGCTCTAGCTGCGCTGTTCTAGCCATAACAACTCTATTCACATAACTATATTATGAATGTTTTCTTTATTATTGGGGCTTCTAATGTCTAATGAATCGATAAATAGTGAAATTCAATTGAAAATGACTTTAAAAAGGTAAATTCCACTATTTATTGATTTATTATGCATTAGTGGCCACAATAACTAAGTGATTGTTTTAATATTAAATTGATATCAAAGTTTTCAATAAAAATGTAGATCTCAGTACCCTTTTTTAAAAATAATTTTTATTTTAACATAACATGTTTTGACTTATTAGTCATTTTCAAATTTACATTGAAAATGACTGAAGTCAAAACATGTTATGTTAAAATGAAAATTATTTTTAAAAAAGGGTACTGAGATATACATTTATTGAAAACTTTGAAAACTACAAGAAATTGTAAATTTACATTGGAATATGACTAAAAAGTTTTAATTTAAGTTATAGTTGAAGTAATAATTAGTAATTAGAATCTCCATATACTGCTATACAAATAGATGAAGGAATTCTGAAACTGCAAGATATTGATTGACCAATGTACTGAATAGTAAGCGAGATCCATTGAATGAAACTGTTCAGAAAACTACTAAAACGACTAAAAAGTTATGATAAAATAAAAATAATTTTTTAAAAAAAGTTACTTAGATCTACATTTATTGAAAACTTTTACAAGTACGGAAGACCCAAGAAAAAGGAAATATTGAACATTAATAATATAGTTATGTGAATAGAGTTGAGGTGGCTGGATCGGCGCAGCTAGAGCTGCCGCTTGGTAATGCTACCTTTAGAAGGTAGTGGAGTGATGGTGCAGAAGGTGCAGCCTACTTGCGATCATGGTACAGTAGGTAAGGTTTTAGAATCTCAGGAATTTCCAACTTTTCCACCTTATCCTTCACCTGAGAATCTCCAAGTTCTTTACGGATTGCCCGTCGAGATAATTCCAGCAATGACAATGGTTTGGCTAAAACAAACACAAAATACACATCATCAATCACTAATAACAACGATTGAAAATGAAGTACAAACACATTATAATGTTGGTCTTAATAATGAATAATTCTTGTTCTAATTATATTATTCATTCATTTCCGTGTCCAAGTCTGATTGCGATTAACAACAGATTATAAAATAACAAGGATATTTTGTGCTATACAAAAACCTTAATCCTTGAAACATTATTATCAAAAACAAAAACATGGATCTGGTGGTACTAAACTCGCCGTCCATTTACGACTACGAATACCACTCACTACTTTCTACTTTCAATTTTATTATTAGTAATAATGTTTTGATTCAAAAATCTGGTTTTAAATGTATATTTGAAAGACCTATAACCTAAATGGTTTTCCATGTTTTCATCTAGTGAAAAGGTTATATGGCAAAGTGGAACAACCCTTGAGTCTCCCCACTATTGAAAGCCATACGCTAAATAAATAACTACAATACTTCCAATCATTATTTTCAGATATTCATTTTATTATTGTTGTGTAGTTCATAGTTCATGTCAGTATAATTTCTTTCCTTCTTATTTTCTAAAGAATTCACAGATAACTTATTTCCAAGCAATTAAAATAATAGAATGTGATTGCAAATAGTTGAAATTTAGATTTAGATTTAGATTTCTTTATTCATGTGGATAATAACAAAACAATTCAGCTTAGTTTCTAATAATCGCTTAATAAAGTTTAGGTAGATTTGTACATTGTACTAGAATATTCTCAAGTTCTCAATATTCAAGAGAAGAAAATAAATTTAAGAGCGTTAAAATAAAGATATCGTACTGTATAGTAACAGTCATCAGTCAATAATAAGTAATAGTGAAAGTCAATGTTTATAGTAATCATCAATGATAAGTTGTAAGAATCTGTATATTGTTAATTAAATTTCAAAAAAATTATCCGAATAATGTAATTGAATACTCACGAGGTAAGCCACCGACGTATTTCATGGTCACGCGTCTGTTGTGGTCTGCAACACTGACTACTGGGTATAGTTTTTTTCCTTCCAAGCCTCGGAATGCCACTCCTAAATACTCGTCTCCCTCAAACGGTCTCCTCGCTATGAAGGATAGAGTTCCTTCATCCATGTCAAGTACAACTGCACAAAAAACACAACAATTATATTAGCGAAAAAATTTTTTTGACAAATAGGTTACTTGAACTTCTTTCCTAAAAATCTGACTTCTTTTTCTCCTTCTTCTCATCTACTTGTTCTTTTTCTTTTACCTCTTCGTTTACAACCCATTTTTTATTCAAATCGAATAATTTAGTTGCCGCACATAAAATACATCCTCAGTACATGAAAGGAAACAGAAATCAAATACTTTATATAACTTTATATACAATAATAACTGATAATAATAGTATGGAGTAAAACAAAATATGAAACATGAAGTGTAGAATAAATTATATAAATAAATATATTTTTCTAAAATAGAAACTTCTTTGAGAAGCGATTTATACCTTGTTTGTACTAGTATCGAATCAGACAAGATATGGGCACCTGTTCATTTCATTGTAATGGTGAGCACCCTCAGTGTATTTCCGCTACATTCATGGGAATGAGAGTTGCTTCCCGGTGGTTCGAAGCACACATAGGGCTGTTCATTCATCATAAAACACATTCCAAATCATTATGAAAATAACTCATTTTCATAATGGAAAATGATGATAATTTTTAATTACCTGAATGACAAATAATTGCTTACCGAGGAATCTTGTTGGAATAATCCAAGGGGGTCCATGTTCTTGCTCAACTACTTCCATCTCCTCCTCATCCTCCTCTTCCTCTTCCTCCACCTCTTCCTCGTTATCCACATTCATCTCCTCTTCTCCAACATCATCATCGTCGTCAATCTCATCATCGTCGTTTTCAAATTCAATTGGTTCATAATTAGACTCGTCACTGGATGTGGATAAATCCAATTCCTCTATTCGCACACGCGTCCATTCCACCATTGCTGCACCTATTTTTTCAAACAAGAGAAAATAAAAAATAAATATTGGATTAGTAATGAATAATGAAATATCTAAATACTTCTTTCTCCAAGATTACAACCTCATTGACAAGTGATTGTGCAAGAATATTCATTATTCGATATTCAGTTGCAAGAATAGACAAAAAACGCACACCTGTACCCACCATTGCAAGGTATTTCGATTAGTCAAGTCTTAGATTAGGCAAGTTCTCCCAATAGACAAGTACTTCGATGAGTCTTTCGATTAGTAAAGGATGACGAATCGCACACCTAGAAGAAGAAGAAGAAGAAGAAGAAGAAGAAGAAGAAGAAGAAGAAGAAGAAGAAGAAGAAGAAGAAGAAGAAGAAGAAGAAGAAGAAGAAGAAGAAGAAGAAGAAGAAGAAGAAGAAGAAGAAGAAGAAGAAGAAGAAGAAGAAGAAGAAGAAGAAGAAGAAGAAGAAGAAGAAGAAGAAGAAGAAGAAGAAGAAGAAGAAGAAGAAGAAGAAGAAGAAGAAGAAGAAGAAGAAGAAGAAGAAGAAGAAGAAGAAGAAGAAGAAGAAGAAGAAGAAGAAGAAGAAGAAGAAGAAGAAGAAGAAGAAGAAGAAGAAGAAGAAGAAGAAGAAGAAGAAGAAGAAGAAGAAGAAGAAGAAGAAGAAGAAGAAGAAGAAGAAGAAGAAGAAGAAGAAGAAGAAGAAGAAGAAGAAGAAGAAGAAGAAGAAGAAGAAGAAGAAGAAGAAGAAGAAGAAGAAGAAGAAGAAGAAGAAGAAGAAGAAGAAGAAGAAGAAGAAGAAGAAGAAGAAGAAGAAGAAGAAGAAGAAGAAGAAGAAGAAGAAGAAGAAGAAGAAGAAGAAGAAGAAGAAGAAGAAGAAGAAGAAGAAGAAGAAGAAGAAGAAGAAGAAGAAGAAGAAGAAGAAGAAGAAGAAGAAGAAGAAGAAGAAGAAGAAGAAGAAGAAGAAGAAGAAGAAGAAGAAGAAGAAGAAGAAGAAGAAGAAGAAGAAGAAGAAGAAGAAGAAGAAGAAGAAGAAGAAGAAGAAGAAGAAGAAGAAGAAGAAGAAGAAGAAGAAGAAGAAGAAGAAGAAGAAGAAGAAGAAGAAGAAGAAGAAGAAGAAGAAGAAGAAGAAGAAGAAGAAGAAGAAGAAGAAGAAGAAGAAGAAGAAGAAGAAGAAGAAGAAGAAGAAGAAGAAGAAGAAGAAGAAGAAGAAGAAGAAGAAGAAGAAGAAGAAGAAGAAGAAGAAGAAGAAGAAGAAGAAGAAGAAGAAGAAGAAGAAGAAGAAGAAGAAGAAGAAGAAGAAGAAGAAGAAGAAGATTATTGTAATGTTTAACAATCAAATGACAAATCATCACTTACTGCGGTAGCTCTCATGAGCAAGCGGAGGACCTTGGTAATCACGCCATTTTTTATTATGTTGTAACTTGTTTCTTAATGGGTCCCACCCCCATGACTCAGAGTCGTCACCAACAAGTCTCTGTAAAATGAGAAAGATAAAAAAAATTATCCAAAAATTATTTCTTAATGGGTCCCACCCCCATGACTCAGAGTCGTCACCAACAAGTCTCTGTAAAATGAGAAAGATAAAAAAAATTATCCAAGTTAAATTGTAAATCTCAATATTCTACCGATAATCAAGTTCTACAAACCTTTTTGTTATGGATGATGTTCACATGAACTTTTCGCTTTAGTGTGAGTTATGTGATTAAGTGCAATAGTGATTGAAAAAATTATTAAACGTCTGTACCTCTGGTGAGATTCGAACCCACGACCAGGCGACCAGGCAGTGCTAGTCTGACCAGACAGTTTTCTAATTTCTATAGGTACCAACTAAACCAAATGATGGTCTGGATTAAGAATTCTCAAAGCAGCTTCGGTTGAGCTCCAGACTAGGAGGTGCAAGGAGGAAGAGGATGAAGTTCTGGTTGAAGAAGGGTCTCTCTGCTGAAGAGGCCTGGAAGCGCAGTCTTCAGCCTATGACAATTATGCACCAGGAGGGGACCAAAATTACCCAGATGAGCTCCTAATGGTAGAGCAGATGAACGCCGTGGAAGAAGCTGTCATTGCTCAAATCACAGAGGTGGAAGGTGCTGAACAACCCACATTCAGTGGATTGAGCAGGAAGCCAGGGTACATGATCATCTCTTGTGATGATCAACCAACATCAACCTGGTTGACAGAGGCAGTAAAGAGAATAATGCCTTGGGAGGGAGCCAAACTGAAGGCAGTGCTAGAGGGAGAAATTCCTCAATTGCATGTTGTAACAGCTTACCTTCCTAACAGCAGTTTGGACTCAAGCAAGAGCATTCTAAAGCCGCATATCGACAGTCTGAGGCATGTGCCACGATTGCCTTGCAGTACAGTCTGTTGACGCAAAAAAAGTATGAACTCATGGCTGAGGCATATGTGTGATCTGCAATTTTTGTAAGGCTTTTATTACACGATAATAGTTCTATAAGCATATCTGATCGGAAAGAGATGAAAATACCAAATCATATTCATAAAATGGTATGATCATAGAACTATTATCATGTAATACCGACCTAACCAAAAATGCAAGCACGCAAACAAATTGACTAGTGCCATCAAGCAGGAGACAAAGAAACTAAGCTCTGACAATTGATAATTTGGACATTGGAGGTTAGTTTGTGCTCAATTAGTAGATAAAAATTTAAGGCAATGTTTATTATTGCCTATTAGAACCTTCTGCACCCAAATAGAATTCTCAACCACAAAAATGCATAGGAATGGGGTACAATTTTGAGGTTAGTTTGTAGAATTGTTCGTTGTGTGTTGCGAGGCAACAGGCACTACTCGCTGTGAATTGTGTGCAGCATTTGCCTCGCTGCTAGCAAACCCGGTATTGACTGTCCAAGGCATGTGTGGCGCATGCCTCAGACTGCCGATACCCGGTAGATAGTAGACTAGTAGTAGTACTCTTTTTTTGTGTCAACAGACTGTACAGCGAGGCATTTGTAGCACATGCCTCAGACTGTCGATACGCGGCTTAAAATGCTTGAGAGTCAAAATAGAGACTTGAGGGTGGCTAATTGGAGGCTCCTCAAAAGAAGTGAAGAGGGTAAGGTCACTCTAGTCACCTTCTCTATTGATGGTGCATCAGCTGCCAAACTTGAAGAGAATGGATCATTTTTATCCTACAAGTTTGGCAAGGTGCAACTTTGGCTGAAACAGGGAGCAAAAAAGCCTGCAGCCAGAAAGACTGGACCAGAAAGACAGCTAGTGGCAAGTAGTGCTGAAGCAGCAATAATAGAATATATCTATTCTATTCTCTCTGTACTGAAGAGAGGGTGGGAGCTGAGGAGCGGCCTAGGGCTGAACAGCCCTCTGCTGTGGCTCCTACTGTCCAGAAGCCTACAGGCTACTTCAATGATAGAAGAGAGAAGAAGGCTCTATCCAAGGAGTTCTTCAAAAAGGGGAAAGCAGACACCAAAGGCACCTCCACAACAACCAGAAGTGAAAGGTTCTTCACAGCCTGCACAAACTGGCAGAGTGGAAGATGCAGGAAAGAGGCCAGGGCCATCCACCCAGAGCCCTGCAGCAAGACAATGAAGTTTTGTCTGCTGCAGGCCAACCTCCATCATGCAAAGGCAGGATCAAGCGTGTTGGATAGGAGGTTTGCCATTCAGGGGCTGGATGCTGCCCTCATCCAAGAGCCCTGGGTCTGCAGAGGAGCAGTTAGAGGACTCACAGGCCGAAAAGGTAAGTGAATCTACCATTAGCCAAAATTCTTGTCCAAGAGTTGCAATAATGCTCAACAATAATGTTATGTGCTTTCCTTTGACAGGGTTCATAGATTGAGACCTTGTTGTGGTGATCATTGAGATCTCCACACCTGGAGGTAGCAAAGAGGTTATTATAGCCTCTGATTACTTCCCAGGAGATGTGGACAGCATTCCAACACCAAAGGTGGTGAGGTTGGTGCAGCATGCCAGGGGTAGAGGAACGCCCCTCATAATAGGGTGCAATGCAAACGCCCACTACACACCATTGGGGAGCAAAGTCACAAAAATCAAAGAGGCTATAATGGAAGCCTACACCAAGGCATGCCCTTCCAGAAGCAACAGGGTGCGTAGAGATGTACCCTGATGGAATAAAGGGCTTAGCAGTATGAAGGCTAAAACAAGAAAGCTTTTTAATAGGGCAAAAAGTTCTGGAAACTGGACTGAATATAAAAATGCCTTGACCAAATACAACAAGGAGTTGAGACAGTCAAAATGTAAAATATTGAGGGACTTCTGCTCAGGGATAGAGTCACTTCCAATAGCCACCAGGCTACAGAAGGTCCTGCAGAAAGACCATGTTAACCCACTAGGCTCCCTATTGAACCACAATGGGGAGATGACGGATAGTTGTAGAGAGACTATTGAACTTCTGCTAGATACTCACTTCCCTGGATCTGAGATAAGGGGGACAGGGGCTGAAGAATCCCCCAGAGTTACTAACAAATCCCATAGGGAATTCGCCTGGGCTCAAAGAAGAGTGGGTAACATCTCCACCCCAGGTAAGGTTGAATGGGCCATAAACTCATTCAGTTCTTATAAAGCAGCAAGGGCAGATGGTATATTTCCAGCCCTGCTACAAAATACCACAGAGGAAATTAAGTCCTCAATGGTGAAAGCATTTCAAGCTAGTTATGCTATGGGTTACATTCCTATAAGATGGAGACAGGTTAGGGTGGTATTTGTGCCAAAGGCTGGGGGCAGAAGCCCTCTTCTGCCTAAGTCATACCGCCCAAAAAGCCTTAGCTCTTTCATGGTTAAAACTATGGAGAAGGTAATTGATAGATATATAAGGGATGAAGTGTTTAACAATAACACTTTGAATAAGTCCCAACAAGCCTATCAGATTGGACGTTCCTTTATAACAGCCTTACATGTCCTCACCAGGGAGGTGGAAAAGGCTTTAAAGGAGAAGGAGATGCTAATGGGGGCATTGGGGGCATGGATGTGGAAGGAGCTTTTGATAGCACCTCATTTCCATCTATTCAAAGAGCAATCATGAGAAAGGAGGTTGATAGTGATACCGCCTCCTGGATTATGTCAATGCTCAGGAATAGGTTGATAACTGCTGAAATGGGTTGTGAGTCAGTAACTGTAACAGCCATGAGAGGTTGCCCCCAAGGAGGGGTTCTTTTGCCTCTGCTATGGGCTATGGTTATTGATGATCTCCTAGAACAAGTGGCAGCCAGGGGATACATGATGCAAGCTTATGCTGATGAACTGGTCCTCATAATAAGGGGCAAATCAGCAGACACCCTGTGTGACCTGCTGCAAAGGGCCCTCTCCTTCATAGGAAGGAGGTATGAAAAGGAGGATCTTTGGATCAAAAGACGGTAATTGTTCCATTCACCAGGAAAAGGAAGCTGAACTTAACAGCTCCAACTCTGGGAGGAACAACAATTCCATTTTCCACAGAAGTGAAACATTCAGGGATAGTCCTTGACCAAAAACTTCTATGGAATAGACATATTGAGAGGACTCTTACAAAGGCCCAAAGGCTATGAGAGCCTGCAGGAGGCTGTGTGGTAAGAAATGGGGGCTGAGGCCCAGTATGCAGTTCTGGATTTACTAGACTGTAATACTGCCTATGGTTACTTATGCCGCACTGGTTTGGTGGCCTAAGGTGGAACAGAATACTACTGCAACTAAACTCCAAAAAATGCAGAGGTTGGCAGATCTGGGCATTAGTGGAGCCACAGGCTCCTGCCCAACATCTGCACTAGATGCAATATTTGGAATGTTGCCTCTGGCACAGGAGGTCAAGAAAAGGGCAGCACTAAGTGCCCTCAAAATACCAGTAACAGAAATATCAACAACTCCATGGAAAAAGGTCATTTGACAATATTAAAGGAGTTTCCTGAATTAGCTATGGCCTTAGCTGTTCTGGACTTTAAAAACAGGGAATACTTAATGGATCACCCCTACAAAGTCACAATCCTGGAAAGTGACAGGGGTGGAAGAGAGTATTCTTGGGAGTCAAACACCCTGAAGTGGTACACTGATGGATCATGCAGGGAAGGAAGGACAGGAGTTGGGATATATGGGCCAGGAACTAAATTCTATAAGGCCTAAGGAAAAACAGCAACTGTCTTTCAGGCCGAGGTAATGGTCATAGAGATGTGTGCTAATCAACTCATTGAAAGAGGACTGAGAAGGGCAAATATCTCTATTTTGAGTGACAGCCAGGCAGCCCTAAAGGCGATGCAGGCCTGTTCTAGCAGCTCAAAGCTGGTAACACAGTGTCAAAAGTCCCTAAGAGAACTGGCTGTCAGAAATCAGGTAAGCCTGATGTGGGTACCGGGGCACAAGGGTATCTATGGAAATGAAATAGCTGATTGCCTTGCAAAAAAAGGTGCAAATTCTCCATTTGTAGGACCGGAACCAGGTTGTGGGGTTCCTTTTAGCTATTGTAAAGCTAAAGTCCAAGAATGGGAGAAAAAGAAGAAGATTTTGATTTGGAATAGGACAGAAGGACTACAACAATCAAAAATGTTGATTAAACCCTCAACAAAGGCAATGTAATAAGCCTGGAAAAGAGGGAGCTGAGGCAAATAGTAAGCCTCCTGACAGGACACGGCCCATTCAGGTATATGTTACAGAAGAAGGGACAATGGCAGATTCTGCATAGAAGAGACAGAATCAGCAGCACATTTGCTGCTGGAATGTCCAGCACTCTTGCAAATGAGGAGGAGAATTCTTGGAAAGGCAACCCTCTTACCGGAGAGAAGGCAAGAGAACTAGACTTCAAGGCCCTGAGTAAATTCTGCTCTGGCCTTGGATTATGGAACATGGCATAAGCCAAAGGGGATGCCACAAAAGATCGAATAGCGGTCGCGGTGGCTAAGGGTTACGAAAGCCCAACTCATTAAGAAAAAAAACTAAACCAAATATATAAAAAATATTATTTCAATTTTTCTTTTAAAAAGCTCATTGTTTAATTTTTCAAAGATCAGAAAAACTTTGACATTAAACTATGAATTACTATAGGCACTATAGTACACTCATGTACATGTACACATACTATGTACTTTCATACAGTGTTTTACTGAAATCACATCAAATTATTATCGAAATTTCTGTATTTTTGTTGACGGTTTGAATAATTTGATTGAAAAATGAGAATTTTATTTGTAGAGAAACGAAGAGAGTGACTTCAAGAGAAAGAAGTGAGAATATTGATAATAATTGTGATTCTGAATATGAAAACGGTCTTTTGTTTCCTTTTTTTTGGGTTTCATATTTTTGAAACTTTTTTACTGATTGGGCAATCAATCTGTCATAAGAAATAATTGTCTTATTTGTTCTTGTTGATTGAGCATACTGACGCATGGCTCGTAACGGTGCATTTGCTGCTTGTCCGTGGCGACTCCGATCATAGCTGCCACCTGTCCGCCGTACCACCCAGGCCAATGAATTTCCCACACATGTAGGCCTGACTGGTATGCTTTTTTGCCGCGGACGCTATCTGTACAGTAAATTATGTGTTCTTGCTTGCGGAATGCAAACCGATTTTCCTGCAACACAATCGAAAAACACTAATTAATCAATAGGAAATATAATGATACGAGAAAGAAACTCAATTATTTCATTCGAATTACCCTAGACTTGATAGATAGATGCTTAATTTTTCCACTTAGTACATTTCATAAGTGATGTGGGCGAAGTTGAAGCACAAGAAGCACCCCCACTTCCGCTTGACCCACATAGAATAATGGAATATAAAGTAGAATGACAAATAGAAGACGACAGAAAGCACCTCGTGCACTCCAACAGCTAATGTTGTCAATTAAAAGTTATCATTCAAAATTTAAGAAAAACTATCATTTAAAATAACTCAACATTAAATTTATCATTTAGTTCTGCCTAGATGTTTTTTTTTTTTTTTTGGTTTTTTTTAAATGGACAATAGATGGTTTACATCAGTTGTTAGTAGGTTACATCACAGACGTAACCGTCAAACGTTTTAGCGTCAGCTTTACATTATTGTCGTTGTTTACTGACTCAAAAACGAGACATTTTTGTTTGTTTAGTTTGTCAATGGCTCAACAACCCATGAAGGGTATAGGCCTACCAGATGGTTGCCAGTTTCATTATTCACTCCACTAGACAGTCCGTCCAAACAAATAAGACGGAAAAACGACTCCAGCCCGGCCAATACCCGCCCAAAAGCCATAAATTCTCAAGGCAGACAACACACCACAGTCCCCGAACCAACGCTGACCGAGACGAAGCCACACCCCCTCCCCACCCGGACAGCCCATGCAGCAGGCGAATAGTCATCAACCAGGATGGAAGTAACGTGTGGTTAGCACGTTGATCCTCTCAACCATAAGCCAGTTTCCGTAACCAAGTGACGGCGCAGAACACATCTGGATAATATCCATTCAATCAGTTCAAGTGTAATGCAACAATTGCTATTCCTCCAGAGACGGGAAAAGACTGACTATCTTTACTAACGACAACGAATCTCCCAAAGTAGGAGAGATTGCGCATCTTTCTCCATGGTGTCACCCACCATTAACAAATAAATGTTTTAAAGTTAGTTAGCATTTATTTCACTTCTTTTAAAAATATTTAGATAATGTTTTTGGTAACTTAGTGGTGTCAATGTCATAATAGCAACATACTTTTGCGAATCCCAGTGGACCTGAACCCTACCAGGAATCAGGGTCCTAAACACAAGATGTGTTGATGGCTTTTAATGGCGGTTCATCAGGTGAAGTGCCCATATCCTATACTGTACAACACTTCACCTTTTCCCAAGGCTCGAGCCACCAGTGATTGCTTATTAATACTGAGGCTGCAAAGCAGTAAATACAAAGGCTTTTCTGCTTGGTGAAATTAGCAACAAGACATTGCTAAGTTTTTGTATTTTGTTGTTGATTAAATGAATGGTAAGATTGGCATTTCAATGCAGTGATGATTACCTGAATGACAATAGAGTAAGATTTGGCATCTTCATCCCACGCATGCTCCAGCTGCACCTCTTGTGAAGGTGGAGGCATGGCCAGTAAGTCGTCAAGCCGCTCAGGCTTGACAACATAAGCACGGTCTTCGCCATTTAATAGCCTAGGAGGCTCCATTGTTGCCTTCTCTACAACAAAAATAAAATTGTGTACGTTATTATTTATTTCCAAAAAAGATTATTCAATTAGGCAAAAATCTAAAAAAAAAATAATAATAATACTAATAAAATCAATATATTTTAGTATCTAAGTACATCTTGTACGATAAAGATGGTGGCTCAGTGCCCTGAAACGCGTCAACTGACTCTCTCTGTCAGCTGTCAGCCCTTAGATTTGCGGTATACTCACAATTTTGAAATTTCACCATTTAATATATACCCCCTTCCGAAATTGGGGATCAACTTAATAAAATACACCAATAAATACCAAGGCTGTTCTGCTTGGTAAAATTAGCAGCAAAACATACTTTGTGGAGTTATTGTATTTTGTTGTTGATTAAATAAATGATAAAGTTGAAATTTAAATGCGATGATACCTGGATCACTAGGCAACAAGATCTATCATTCATATAGTGCATTTATAGGATCGAATGCACTTTGGCGAAGTGGCCGAATTAGTAGAGACAATAAAGATCACCCTTGCAGGATCTAATCTTACCTGGGTAACCTAGGTAACTCTCTCTAGGACGATCTAGGTTGGAAATGAGGACGCTCTGGGCTTTCAGAGTGGGCTCTCAAAGAATATAGAATATTGTATTATTCATCTCAGACCTGGAAGGCAGTTCAAATTTATTAATAATGGATAATAATTTAAGTTAGGTGTCTTCTTTGCTTGGACTGACTGTATAGTGCGGTGATTATGGAACTGGCAACCAGCTGGTAGGATTAGGCCCTTCTTGGGCTGTTGACCCATTGACAAACAAACAAAAGTTTAGAAATTATTCATGATAAAAGTAAAGAAACTTGTTTATACAAAAAGCAACATTGACAGAATCGCCCCCTTTTTCATTAATAAGAATTTTTCTAAGCTGTGAATCAGAGGCGTAGTCTCAAAACTTACTTTGGGCTAGCTCTCCTTGCAATCAAACCAACTCCCCCCCCAACCACAACTCACAAAATTGAACCTTTAATGACGACAATATAGAAAAACATACAGTATCTAAAACTTATATTCAACATTGTATGACTGAATATTTTTTCACAAAAAATACTCCACTTCACAAGCCAGTGATATAGGATAATATATAATAAATGTAAAATTCCTTCTTCTCGCCCACCTCCCACTATCACAAGTGAAAATTTATAACGTAAATCTATTTAATGCAGTTTAATATAGCAAATGCGAATCAAATAACGCTGAAAGATAGTATATACGACATTAGCATTACTTATATGGGCCGTTGGACTACCGCGCTAGCCTTAGCTTGTTTGATCGCTGATCATAGAACTTGCATTGTATACGGTAACGGCACTTGGATTTGTTGCGTTGCAGCTTACGCGCTGAATTTGATGCAATACTTTATCGCTACTACTTTTTTGAAATATTAAAACCTTTTCAAATGAACATATAAATAAAATTATTTTCTACTAGCCGGCAGGCTCGCTTCGCTCGCCTTCTCCGCCTAACCAGGGGGCTCCGCCCCCTGGACCCCCGACAGTATAGGCAGTGTAAGTGAGTCAAACAGGCCTCTTCGCTTGCCTGCAAAACCTCTGTCAGTGTCAGCTGAGACAAACAGGCTCGCTTCGCTCGCCTGCAATTCCCGTTCAGTAGGGGTTTGAAATTTATTGAGCACAGCATTTCTACACCTAATCTGGACCTGTTTACCTAATTACAACATTTTCTGCCAATTTGTTCAAGAAAAATCTAATAAAAACTCCGAAAATTCAAAAAAATAGTAAAACGCTAATATTAACCGTAACCTTGGGAAGTATATCGGACATAGTTTGAAACTTGATTCAATATCTTCCAAATTAATTCATCTATAATCTCGCTGAACCATTCAATTTACAGTTAGGATTGGTCGTATCACGGCGGAAGGTATGCAACCGCAACACATCTACAATTTTGAAAACCTGATTACTGGCGTAATCTTGAACGGATTGCAAAAGTATTTTAACACAAAATTTCTAGACCTCATTTGAACCTGCCCACCAAATATCAACATTTTCTACCAATTGGTTCTTGAAAAAATTGAGAAAACGCCGAAAAACTGGCGTATCCTTGAAAAGTTTTTAAAATCCTTTTTTAGCGCGCGTCTAAACGTCCAACTGAACATACCTGCCAAATTTGAACGCATTCGCTACAGTGGATTTTTAGTTCTGGTGATGAATGAATCAGTCAGTGAATGAATCAGTCAGTGAATGAATCAGTCAGTCAGTCAGTCAGTGTCATTTCGCTTATATAGATACTAGCCGGCAGGCTCGCTTCGCTCACCTTCGTCGCCTAGCCAGGGGGCTCCGTCCCCTCGACCCCCGCCAGTATCGGCAATGTGAGTCAAACAGGCTCGCTTCGCTCGCCTGCAAAACCTCTACCAGTGTAAGCTGAGACAAACAGGCTCGCTTCGCTCGCCTACAAATTCCGTTCAGAAGGGGTACGAAATTTATTGAACACAGCATTTATTGACCTAATCTAGACCTGTTTACCAAATTTCAACATTTTGTGCCAATTTGTTCTCGGAAAATCTAAGAAAAATTCCGAAAAATAGTAAAACGCTAATATTGAGCGTAACCTTGGGAAGTGTATCAGACGTTGTTTGAAACTTGATTCAATATCTTCTTAATTACTCCATCTTTAATCTCGCTGAACCATTGAATTCACACTATCATTGAATCAGTCAGTGCCACTTCGCTTATATAGATACTAGCCGGCAGGCTCGCTTCGCTTGCCTTCTCCGCCTAGCCAGGGGGCTCCACCCCCTGGACCCCCGACAGTATCAGCAGTGTCAGTGAGTCAAACAGGCTCGCTTCGCTCGCCTGCATGACCTCTGTCAGTGTAAGCTGAGACAAACAGGCTCGCTTCGCTCGCCTGCAAATTCCGTTCAGAAGGGATTCAAAACTTATTGAACACAGCATTTCTAGATCTAATCTGGACCCAAATTTCGACATTTCTGCCCATTTATTCTCGAAAAATCCAAGAAAAACTCTGAAAATTCCGAAAAATAGTAAAACGCTGATATTGAGCGTAACCTTGGGAACTATATCGTACTTAGTTTGAAACTTGATTCAATATCTTCCAAATTAGTTTATCTATAATATCGCTGAACCATTGAATTTACACTAAGGATTGGTCGTATCAAGGCGGAAGATATGCAACCCGCAAAACATCTACAATTTTGTAAAACCTGATTACTGGCGTAATCTTGAACGGAATTCAAAAATATCTTAACACAACATTTCTAGACCTTATCTGAACATACCTACCAAATATCAACATTTTCTACCGATTGGTTCTCGAAAAAATTGAGAAAACGCCGAAAAACTATAGAAAAACTTAAATATTTGGCGTATCCTTGAAAAATTCCTAAAATCAATTCTTAGCGCGCGTCTGAACGTCCAACTGAACATGCCTGCCAAATTTGAACGCATTCGGTTCAGTGGATTTTTAGTTCTGGTGGTGAATCAGTCAGTGCCATTTCGCTTTCATAGATATAGATAGATAGATGAAAACTAGTTGGGCTTCGCAGCTAGCCTAGCTAGCCTGGAGAATACGCCACTGCTGTGAATAGTCAAATTACCTAATAGGCCTATTACCTAGTTTGTTTTTCATTGCTTTTCATAATTATTTTTCAAAAATTATCATTTTTGAAGTTTACAATGCAAAACCGGCATGAGACACAGTTATCTATGAGATGAAATACCAATTGATATGTACCAAATACCAATTGAAATGCACAGCAAATTAATCATTGGGAAGCGGGAAAGTTTTTCAACGTCTCTAGCGTAGCCGGCGTTTACTTCTTGGATATTTTATTCTGTGCAACTGTGCAACAAAATTTTCTCAATAACATCTGGTTTAAATTTTCTCATAATTAAACGGGGGTCTTAAAAATCATGCTTATGTTTTGTGCAACCAAAATCCACTCGATTAACAATAGCCTAATTATCAAGCTAGAGATGAGTTTTTTCAGAAATTTGAATGAGAAAGAATCTACTTACTGAGATTAGGAATAGAAAAAGGTAAACTACCCAAATATCGTCCACCCCCCAAATATCGGACACTTTCCACTTTGACCATAAATAATAAGAGTACTCGGCTGTTCACCTCTATGGTTATATTTTTTCGTTGCCGATCGGTTTCTTGGTAGTTTGCGGGGAAAAAATCATCTGTTTCCATTCAGAAATGAAAATTAGACAGAGGTTAGATTGAAGCAATGCACAGACAGTTGTCAATTTGCTAAGGATCTTAGTGATTTTGCTAAGGATTCAGGCGAGTGTCTTAAGCTTCCTACTCAATATATTCAATTAAATCTTTACGTATTCTTATGTCATTACAAACTTGAATATTTTTGCTATCAATTCCAAGTCTTAGAAATTGCATATCGGTAATCCAAAAAATAAAACATGGGTGTCCGGAATTTGGCTGACAAATATTCACATTTTCCAAATATCGACATGTGGTGTCGGTATTTGGCCCAAACTTGTTAATTTTGAAATCCATTTTTTTATTTATTTCTTCATACTTCAAACCCGTTTAAAGATATTTTCGATGTTATTTGTTATGATTAAGAAGAAGGCCAAAATTCGGCCGGGGCTACAAGGCTTCATAGACCAATAAACTATGGTTGAAATATCGGTATTTGACTGAGTTTTTGCAAGGAGCTAGAAACTTCAACTCAGAATCAACTATAAATGATCATTATTATAACTTTTTACCGAATTTTTTAAAGGAATTTGTTAATATTTTTTAGTGATGGTGAAGCATTTTTTACTTGGTCCAAGTTTACCTACTTTATTTCAACATCATTGAAATATCGGCAATTCGGCATATGATTGAATAAGTATAAACTTTCATTCAAAAATATAATTAAAATGACATTTTAACCCGTTTTAAAGCCTTATTTGATTAATTTTATTTAATAGAGAAGCATTCAAAGTACAACGTTGTCTATGCTTCAAAATTAAGTACCGTAGCCCAATAAGTTGGACCATGCTTGAAACATTGGCGTGCAGTGGTGGCGATACGTAGGGGGCCAGGGTGCATATTTTTATTTGTTTTATCACCTCAGATACATAAAGTTCATTTTAATATTATGATAATTGATAAATTGAATTAAAAAACTCAAGAGATTGTGCTATTTGGACTAATAAGATATTGAAATAGTCAAATACTTGCTGTGTCCGGAATTTGGACCTGAGTGTCCGATATTAGGCCGGCTCTGTCCGGATTTAGGGCAAAATGATGGTTTTTAATTACACCATTTGAAAAGCGTTTTTAATTTTTTTTAGACTTAATTATCTTATAAAATTTAGTATCAAACGAAAAAGAAAATTTGGCACGCCAGTTGAATACGTTTTTATATCAAATAGAGCAACATGGAATTTTATAATGACAAATGTTTGGTGATACTACACCTTAAGCGTCCGATATTTGGGTAGTTTACCTTAGTAGATTGGGAAAGATCTACCTGGTTGAGAAAGAGCTGTGAGTCTCTTACGAGAAATCCCAAAAAAACTAATGCAATATTGTAAATGTGCAGTGAGACTGAGCTGTCAGTCTCAGAGGAATGCCAAATCAGTGGTGTAACGTTTCCAAACCGTGCCCCCAGCAAAAAAATCCGGGCCCCTTTATCTGAAATCACACCCATTTTCATACCCCCCCCCCCGCAATCTTGCACAATATAATGAAGCCTAGCTACTCAACTAAATAGAAACAAATTATAGGGAGTAGCTAGCATGTAGGGAGACAAAAGCAGTACCGTAACTTTTAAAATAATAGATATAGTAGCCAACTTGAAGTTACTGCCTATATCACACTTGCTGCTTACTAGATGACAGTAGCTATTTTCTGTGTGCAGGTATAGTTAGTCCAAGCAAAGGAGACCCTCTGGTGGGATGAGGAAATGACCTCCAGCTCGGTCAATATTGATTCAAAAAATATTTATTTGGTCTCAAATAAAATTGTAGATGGAGTCATTTTCTCATCTTGCCAGAGGGACTTCTTTGCTTGGACAAACTATAGTAAAAAAGCGACATACTGGCAATAGCTGAAAATAATCCAATACCTAGTAAGGTACTTGAGTGAAGAATAATGTAGTAGAAATCTGAATAATAAAAATCCAAAATCCCATTAGATACCAGAATATAAAAATACGCTTTGAATAATAGAATCTCAAGACCGTTACTCAACTATAAAGAACTCACTTAAATCACTTCTCACTTGACAAATTTTTCGGACACGAACGTGCATCCAGTACGTACATTTCATAGGAGCGCCTGAACTAAATAATTGGAATCGCGAATGAAATGCCTAAACTACCTAATAATTGAGTTGTCGGCTATATTTACTTTATAATCCATTTCGAAATTTAATGTCGACTCTGAAACACTAAACGCTGAGGATTTCAATGGGAAAGTACTTCATTTCCTTTTAAGTTTACCCAAAGAAATGAGTGGAAAGATAACGAGCTACTCTGCCAATTACTGAATCAAACTCTGAATTTTGTTTGAGCAGTCTATCTACTATTTGATATGATAGTAGAGGGTAGAAGAGCGAGAGGAAGGCCGAAGAGACGCTGGAGGGATTGTGTGGAGAGGGATTTGAGAAGCAGGGGAATGGAGATGGATGGCGGTGAATATGAGGACAGAGGCACTTGGAGGCGACTGACCAGAAACAGCGACCCCGTATAGAAACGGGAATAAGCTGAGGAAGAAGAAGAAGTCTAGTCTGAGTCTGGACACCGGAAGTCTCAATTTCAATTACTTGCAAACAACATTCTTAATTTTGAAATATTAATAATCATAATATGAACTCGTAAAATATAGCAATTGAACGATAAAAAGTCGATTTATAACAATACTAGGTCACCAACATTGTTTTGTTGATCGTTGATGCATAATTTCTTTTCAGATTATTAATCTCACTACATTAGTGCTTTTGGTTGTATTAGCCAGAATAGAAATCATGCTTTTCTTGATAAATTGTTACTTCAATTTTATCTCTTTAGAAAGATCATTTCAGGCCCCCTAGGAGCCCGAGTATATACTAAATTTTTCAGGCAACCATTATTTTATTCGGGCCCCAGCCCGGGCCTCCTAGAGTGCCCGCGCCGCGAAGGTGTACGTTACGCCACTGTGCCAAATTTATTAAAAAAACAATGAAATTGTATATTTATTGTGATGAGGATTGTATTTTTCAAATTAACTGGCTCACACTGAAATTGTTTTTCATTCGTTTACTGTTTTCGAATCTGAACTTAGTCTCCAACAGTGCGTCTACGTTAAAACTGATTCGCCTCCTTGAAGACGTTTGTAAAGCATGTGAATTTTTAAATAATATACAATGAAAATTTATCTAAAAAATTTGGAGGACTTACTGTGTCGCCAAGGGAAGAGCGAGTCAAATAAAATGCACCATTCACTGAAGCTCTCGGAATTTCAACAGTATTTCCGTCTTCGTCTTCTTAACTAGACTGCTCCCACTAGACTGAGAACGTGAGAACTGGAAGTCACCAACGGCGCAGAAGGATCTGCGCATTTTCCGTGCTCTCTCCCCTCTTTTCTTCTCATCACCGCTCTCTCTCACGCTTCAGACTCTGGCTCGCTCTTCAAGGAACTAGTAGCCTCATTTTGTGAGCGTCGGTTCTCCCTCCATGCGTTAAACCGACGCCCCCTCATCATCCTTTTCCCAACCCTCTCATCTCACGCCTAAAATAAGCAAAATGGAGAGTTAAGAGATCAAGTAAAAGTTTTCCTAAAAGGTGCTAGAATGGAAATTTTGATTAGAAAATTTTTGTTCACTAATTCAAATCAAGTCTAATTTCAATCTGTATTCAATAAAATTTTCAAGATCGCAGGAAATATATATTTTTCCGCTCCCACTATCGCAGTTAAGTCAGTTAAGAGGCTAGGGAAATTTTTTTTATATTTAATTAAACAAAAAAACAATGATTACCAACGAAATCTATATCTATAAGAGCAAAATGGCACTGACTGACTGACTGATTCATTCATCACCAGAACTAAAAATCCACTGAACCGAATGCGTTCAAATTTGGCAGGCATGTTCATTTGGACGTTTAGACGCGCGCTAAGTAAGGATTTTTGAAACTTCATAAGGATACGCCAAATATTTAAGTTTTTCTATAGTTTTTCAGCGTTTTCTTATTTTTTTCGAGAACCAATCGGTAGAAAATGTTGATATTTGGTGGAGAGGTTCGTCTAAGGTCTTTAAATGTTGTGTTGAATTTTTTTCGAAATCCGTTCAAGATTACGCCAGTAATAAGTTTTTTCGAAATTTTAGATGTATTGCGGGTTGCATATCCGCCTTCATACGACCAATCCTTACTGCCGGCTAGTTTTAAATAATAACATTTGAATACAGAGTGATTTGTATATACAGTTACCGGAACTTTTGTTTTTTATGAGGGTGAAGCCCAAATGAGCTCACAGGCTTGTGCATGGTCGAGAACGACGGCATATCGTCTCCTCTGAAAGACGAGGTGGCCGTATTTATGTGATTGTGCTGTGGTCAGAGAATTTTTCCCCGCATGGGACTTGAACCAGAGTCCACCTGGTTATCAGGTGTATTAATCCCTATACTGTCATAATCTGCCTGCCAACAAGATACAGAGAGAAAAGAATCAAGAACACATAAGATCAAATGAGATGTATACATTTGATAACTTTAATTTTCATTGCCATTTTATCAAGTTGAACATTTATTGCTATTTTCTCCAGTCTTAAATCCTCATAAACTTTTTTACAGTTTTTGTTGTATTCGCTTTTAAATGTTTTGATTCTATTTGTAGCTTTATACCTATTGACGATCACAGTGGCGGATCCAAGGGGGGCACAGGGGGCAGTTGCCTCCCCCCTCCCCACCCACGAGAATCTGAAGACAAAAAAATTGTGTATTTATTTCTAAATTGAGGATAACGAGTGCCACTGGCCACACAGAAGAGAACTTTATACAGAGTGTTTAAGGAGGAATATGCAATACTTAATCTCTACAACAAATGTTCCATGAGACTCACTCCTAAAAACGCTTTGTTACCGAGATAACAATGTCAAAAATTGACATTTTCAAAAAAATATTAATATTTCTCTTTTTTTTGGCTTTATTTAGGTTTTTTAATTATCAAATCTTATGTGAAATTATCTGCGGAATTCAATGAAACCTGTAAGAAGTTTGTAACTCCAAGGGTTGTTGGAATAATTGGAAAAATGTGCTAAAAACACAATTTTTCAATAATTAAGGGTATAACTGGATATGAAATCATAAATTCGTATTTTTAATACAGTAGATGGAAGTTGAAGGGAATCCGATTCTGGAGAAAAAGGTAACAGATGGTGGTTGTGTAAATCTCAAACAAATTTCAGAAATCGCGATCAAAAATCGAAAAATCACCACTAAACACTGATTTTCCACTTGTGCTATGTTTTGTCTATTTTTCGATTGTTGTTCGCGATTTCTGAAATTTGGGTAGGATTTACACAATCACCACCTCTCACCTCTCGCTTCAGAATCCGGTACTCTTCAACTTCCATCTATTTAAAATACAAATTTATGATTTCATATCCAGTTATACCCTTATTTGATGAAAAATTGTGTTTTTAGCATACTTTCGGAATTATTTCAATAACCGTTGGAGTTGAAAACTTCTAACAGGTTTTATTGAATTCCACAACTAATTTTACATAGGATTTGATAATTGTAGAACTCAAAAAATTCTCTAAAAATTAGAAAAATTGATATTTTTTGGAAAATGTCAACTTCCCGCCATTGTATCTCGATAACAAAGCGTTTTTGGGGGTGATTCTCATGGAAATGTTCTCTCTGCTTAGTGTGAGGAATCTGCCTGAGAAGTATTGCTCATTTCTCCTGAAACACTGTATATTTAATTTATAAATCCAATCAAAAACTATAGACTTAAATTACAAAAAATAATCAGGTTTTAAACTCTAGATTGTCTAAAAACACGAGTTTTCAGCTACATTTTTCCAAAATCATCATCATTATCATCATCATCATCATCATCATGATCGTCATTTCATCATCGTCATGTCATCGTTATCGTCATGGTCATCATCTGAAGATTTAATAATTCTCCAACGTTATCCTGTTGAAAACCACTTTGATAGGAAATCGACACTGACGGCTCGCCAGCAATGTGATACTTCTGAACAAATTACCTCAACCTATATCCCTAAAAGGAAACAAGCGCAATTTTTATCAATGTAGAATTATTTTTTAATGATAAAATTTAAAAATTGATTCAGTTTTTAAATACTATAAGAAGTTCGCTATACACAATAACTCTAGCAAATTACGCTATATGATTTTAATTAGGTACAGAAACTTTAAGGGCGCCTTTTGTTAGTTTTGGAGTTTGGGTCCATTTATATAAAAGCCATTCAATCATACATGTAGTATGAATATAAAATAAGAATATCCTTGCAGTTATCAGCAAATCATTAGATTCTAGCAATTACAGTTTGTTTTCTTTTCCATATTCATTTGAAGAAATATTTTTCTGCATCTGGAAGTCTGACTCCAGCTACAGAAATAAGTTTCAAAAACACATCCTGTCCCACGGTTTTATCGTCAACAAACGAATAAACACAATAATCAACGAAATATTCTATTCATTCGCATCCGATAAACCTCAACACTGTTTACTTTTTGACATGTCTGAGTTGTTTTGATCGTAAAAATACCAGAATTCCATTAGCTTGAACAATAGCGGAGTTAATCCTCGCTGATTTTCAATTTCCTGCCTGTGTGGTCTTTTGGAGGGGAAGAATTCTAATTAAAAAGATATTCGCAAAATGGGAAGGAGCAGTGATAGACAAATTCTGATAACAGATTCGGATTCAGCGTCGAAAAATACTGCCTTTGGCAAGAATTTCAAAGAGGCTCAAAAATATTTCAATTTGAAGAAATTTAGTTTTAGAAAAAATGAAAATATTACAAAAGAAGAATCGAAAAATGCATTCAATTCAAATATTGAGAAAATTACAAAAAAGTGACTTAATAGTTTTCACTCTGTAGGCTTACATTGTATAGATAAAAATAGTGAAAAAAATGTTTTACGTATTTCATTATAATTATGTATTGTAGGCTATAATTATTATAAACTATGAAACATATTGTAGGCTACATAATAATTCAATTTTATTTCAACCTCTGACTACACTATTCATCCGATATCTGCCAATTTCTGATCAGTTTTCTCTTTTTCATATGGAATGGGTTGTTAAACACTAAATTTCTAATTTATTTTAATATTGATTGGCAGTCATTCATATCCAACGATTCTATAGAACAGAATATTAATGCACTATTCTTTATATTATTACAGGTGAGAGGTGTTTCGTTTTTTCAAGCACCCTACAACCTCATAGGCACTGTACACTGTGGATATTCTTCTTCACATATTATCAGAAGGCCTACGTATCCAATTGTCACGGAACATTGCCGAGCATAGTTTTAGCCATTTATCATGGTCCTGATTGTTATCACACCTTCATCCCATAACATTTTGAAAGCTATCATCACTGTATTCCTACGGAGCAATTATTTTTTAACTTAATGCCTAGTGTTCAGCTGTGAAAAAACAAGTCATTATCAGTGTGGACTGGACGTTTGATCTGTGATAAGGGAAATAGAGACGCCCCAATATTATCTGGCGGTAACTTCTGGCCATATTCAGATTAAACGAAATTACAATAATTGTCATTATTCTTGGAGTCCTCAAGACCCAAAATAACAAGAATAAATAAAACAAGAATCTAAAATAACACTATTTGGGTTGGATTTATTTATTCACGTTATTCATGTAGATAATAACAAAACATTCAAGCTTAGTTACTTTATTGCAATTAAATAATATAGTAAGTTCAACTCTATACGGGAATAAATATACAGTCTTTAGCAATCACTTGTTTTTCAATAGATTTCACGAGCTGAAAACTCAATGAGTATTCAACAAAAAAAGACATGAACGCGAAAATAATAGAAATTTTATAAAAAATATGTCATTGGTAATCTTTTTTATTACGATTCAATTTTCTAGATAAAAAGCCAAAGTTTTGACATAGAGATAGATGTATATTTGTCTATTCTTGGGAAAGGATATCAAAGATTATCTCACTGTATCATTATGATATCCTTTTCATTAACACTTTGCCTTCATATTTCAGAGTGCTTCGAATGGATTTTTATACTGCAATTAATTAAAACCTCGTGTTATATTTTGGAGAGTAATATATTACTGGATCGTAATTGGAGCGGGTATCGACGGCGGTGTTAGAGCTCTCGACGTAATAATACAAATAGTAGTAATGATAATAAAGTATAGTAAATGCAACGGAAATCGGCGGTTGGCAAACACCTTTTATCAATTATCAGCTCTGTCAGGACAGTCTGAAGCTGTCTAGAATATGGATTAGTATAGCTGACTCCTCGTCAGTCTTGGCTCGATATGCTCCCCCAGAATTGATAACATTAATAGCTAATTTCGTTCGTCATCATCCCATTTAATTGGGGTCTGCATTTCTTTCTTGCACTCTTTTCATCCATAGCACCCTGTTCAACGTGTCCTATCCTATTTCTCCCAACCACAGAGTAGGCAAACCTGAGTAGGTTAACACGCAGAGTAGGTTATACATACTCTGACTCTGTGCTCCAACTATGCTCTTGCAAGTCAGCCGCTATTCTATCTCTCCATCTAATTGTGATTTTGGGTCCTTTACTTTGCCTCCTGCGCCTTTTTATACCCAAAGGACCAACCTGTACTGTCCTAGTTTATTAGAGATCAAGTCATTCCTCATCCTATCTCTCTTTATAACCTCTCACATTCACCTCAACATTCTGATCTCAGTCACTCCAAATCTGTAGTGGTACAAGGAAGTTAACAGCTCGGACGAAGCTTGGTATAGTCTGTCCAAGCAAAGAATACCCTCTGGCAAGATGGGAAAATGACTCCAGCTTAGTCAATATTTGTTCAAGAATTATAAATGTGGTCTTAATAGTAGATCAACTTGTTTCCTACAATTTGAGATCAAATTTATAATTTTTGAACCAATTTTGACCGAGCTTGAGTCATTCTCCCATCTTGCCAGAGGGTCTTCTTTGCTTGGACAGACTATACTTCCCTATCATCATAGAATAATAGGCTAGATCTCTCTCTATACTATGATCCTCTCCACTCTCATCCACAACCACAAACCTAGGAAAAATTGTGGAAGAAGAAGAAGAAGAAGAAGAAGAAAAAGAAGAAGAAAAGAAGAAGAAGAAGAAGAAGAAGAAGAAGAAGAAGAAGAAGAATGCGTGAAAAAATTGGGTTGTAATAATCGATATACACTTATTAGTCACCGTATAATTTTTCTGCTAATTCTTATCAGTGTATCACCAATGACGATATCCATATGTAATAAATTTTTGTGACGTAGTTTGTTCGATTGGCCAATCACAGTTGGTCTGGTGGTTGAAGGTAACACAGTCAGCTCTAGTTCAGTACTTCGTGCGGCTCATTGACGGAATTAGTCTACAAATCTACAGGGGAGATAGTTGATCTAACTACAGTATCCGTTCTATTGGAAATTTGTTTAAAACGTGTTTTAGAAGTGTGTGGGTGTGAAAGCAGTGCAAAAATGTCCGAAATTGATTCACGTGAATCAGGCATAAGTTCAGCATCAGGTGATCAATTCTTCAGCGGATCAATGACTCCTTGCAGCAGCATCGGGTGTGAGAACGAAGCAGTTGATGCACAACAGCTGATCGATGCCCTCCTAGCAGTCATCGACGCACGTAGCGAGTTCCATGATCCATCACTCAACAATCAAGCAGATGAAGGAAAACCCATCAACGATCAATTGAAAAATCAATTCGATTACGGAGAAAATCAGGAAATGGAAGATAATCTTGATGCAGTCATCACTATTGAAAACAATAGTGACAACCCGATTAATTTTGAGCAGATAGAACGTGTATACCCAGTTGGCGGAAGAATGGAGAAGTTGAAGATGGATTTTATTAAATACATTATCATCGGTCTCATGCTGTACATCACTTACAAAACATTTTAGACTGGAAATTCTATGAGGTAGGATCACTATTATACTGTAGTTACTATTATGATCATTATTTGTTGACCTTATGATTTCTTATAGCCTATAGTTCCCAACAACGAAACTGGCAAATGAATCAGCTCACTAGTCGAACACATTCTTGTTCTCTATTTTTCTCTTTCTCAAACACTAAAAATCTATAATTTCAGCGTAGCATCAGCTGTTCATTGATAAAAAACATAATACGCCAATCGTCAGTTTCGTAAGGAAACTCGTTCGAATGAGTTTACAAGTATGAATAATAAATTAAATCGAGTAATAATGTTTCGAAATAATCAAGTTTTTATTACAGTTACAGAATATTTGAAGAATGAAGTTTTCTTTTACGGTCACTAACTGCTGACTCTAACATCAAATTTGTAAAATGCATTATGGACATGTGTCATCAAATGTTCACATTCCTATACTCATGAACTTATTTCCAGGTTTTGAAGAAAGCAATTGAGCTGACTGCATGTTATGCAAATTGCCGGAGGGTATTGGTGTCATGGAAACAAACAATTAAATTCCCTCTATAGATTTTTGATAAAAGACAGGATAGGCTAGTAGATATATTTTAGGTTTTAGACTGGACGAATTATTCAATAATAAATTCCAGAAAACAATGAGAATATTTAAAGGCCGTTCTGAGATTTGATAGAGTTATGCTTTTATCAGAATTAATGATTAAATACTGTAAGTTATTCCAAATTGATTAGTCATCTTATCTATAAATTATACTACTCACTTCCACAACACTAACTTCTTGTTATGTGTTCTCTTGTCCTTGTTCTCAATAAGACGAGTATCACTCACTCTTCATATATTCTATTAATCTGAATCATGTCTTTGGAATCTGAATCTATTTCTGAGGAATAAAAATTAATGTGTTTCTAAGTAACATCGCATATTAACCTCAATGTGCGTACATTTAATTTATTAGTCCATTTGAGAGAATCCACTCTTACAGAGGTTCCATTGATACTTAAAATAGTTTGGACGAATATTACCCAAAAAGAAGTGGAGTTATAATCAATAACTATATTATCGTTATCAATATCTTTTATTAATGTTAGTGAACTTCGCACTCCGCACCCTGGACCCTTGATGACGAACAGGAATCAAATGAGAACACTGACAGGCTCGCTACGCTGCGTATTCACTTATAAAATTTTCATCTATATTAATCTTCACTAGGCCAAACACTATAGGCTATGTGAAAAAGTCTATTTCAGGAGAACTTCCACACGGATATCAAAACGAGAGAACTAAACGAGAAGAGGATGTTCTCTCTTTCTTACTTTGAACTTTCCGGCGAACAATTATTGGGAAGGACTTGAAAGTGTTGAAAGGCTTTAGAAACAGATGAAAAACATTACAAGTAGAATTATTTTTATCTTTCATGAAATTTTCGCCTCGAAAACAAACAACATTTCTACAAACATAAATTTTCTCTTTTTCTCATAGTTTCATGCGTTTCATCCTGTATTTGAATTTTGTTCTTCTGTTGTAGGAAAAAGGGGGTCCTGGGGTGTTCCCCCTTAGAGAAATTTTTGTAAAAATAGCTAACATAAGAGTTTAAAAGCAATCCCTTCAGGTATCTTAATTCATGAAAGCTAGCAATCCGTAATACCCATTTTCATTCATCCTGATTAATTACTAACTTCTCTGGTCGAATTGTTATCAGCCTTCTCTGTGGGCATCTTTGAATAGCTGAGAAAACTTAGAGCAACATGAAATTTCGTTACATATATAGTTATGTTTCACGAGGGTGATTAGGCCTACCTAAGCTCTAATGCGTGGGGAACTTTTCCTGCTTAATATCAGAGACAAATTTCAACAGGTAGCCTCTTTCATAACCTCTGGAAGACGAGAATAGTCCGAGAAAATTCTTTCTATATCCATGACTCGGTCAGATCGGGAATCGAACCCGTGAGCCGTGACTTTTGTTTCGTCCAACTACTAAATGCGCTCGGCCACTTCATTTAAAAGAAACTTTTTCTTAGTTTGCTGATTTAAGACTTCTTTTTTATACCATATTATCTTGACGAATTCCAACGAGTCTCTCCTTTGGGAGATTGGCTGTCGTTAGTAAAGACAGTCAGTCGTTTTCCGTTTCTGGAGGAATAGTAATTGTTGCATTACACTCTAAACTGATTAACTGCATGTTATTCAGAGGTGTTCTGCATCTTCACTTGGTTGTGAAAACTGGCTTATGGTTGAGAGGATCGACGTGCTAACCACACGTTACCTCTATCCTGGTTGATGATTATTCGCCTGCTGTATTTTCTGTCCGGGCTGGGAGGGCATTCTGGCAGGGTGGGGGTGGCTTCGGCTAGGTCAGTGTTGGTTTGGGGGCTGTGGGTTCTTTTGAGAATTTATGGCTCTTGGGCCGGTATTGGCTGGGCTGGAGTCGTTTTCCCGTTTTGCCGGGGTGTCTTCTTTGCTTGGATGGACTGTATTGTTTAGTGAATATGAAACTGGCAACCAGCTGGTAGCCCCTCATAGGGCTGTTGCGCCATTGACAAAAAATTCCAACGAGTAAGAAAGATTACTCTTAATTTCAAGAAACATTGCGGCAAATTCTGAATCCTTTTCAGTACTTGTATTGAAAAGGGGAAAATACCCTCATTATATCATTTTATTTAGTTCGAGAACCCGCAATGTTCCCTACATAGGACCATTGATTAACTATAATCTAATCTGATTTTATAGAACACTATAATCTAATTTTTGCACATAGCTGAAAGGGTAATTGAAAAAACAACTATTCACTCTTGTTGGAAAAACAAAATAATTCTGTTTGTTGAGAAAACACCATTCGCCATATCGCAACTTTTATTCATGACTTTACAATACTTTAATGGTGTAGTCTACACGGTCAATTTTGAAATAAAAATTATATTAAATTATATGAAGTTAATATGATCCATGTAGAGCAGAGCTAATAGTTAGTTTACCAGATATAGATAATGGTGTAACAACCGAAACCGGTATCTCGATTTTTTAATTAATCAGTGGTTTTACAACGTCTTGTCTTTTCATTTAATATGGATAACTACCACAATATCCCCTTCACAACTACTCAAAAAATGACTAATTGATGTCTTGTTGATGATGATGATGATGATTTTGAAATCAGGAGGGATAATAAGATGCTTCACATTAGCTATTAATAGGTCATATATCAAGTACAAAAGACAGACGAGACCGCCCAATTTACTAGCGTCAGCTATTATCTCATCTGATTTCAAAAACCACCTAAGCACAGCTAAATGCCAACTTTAATAGACATCTTCAGCTGTTGGAGCGCACGAATTAAGCAAACAAATTGAAATTTCTTAGTCATTAATTATGATTATTATATTATGTATAAAATTAGGTGGTCTTGTAGATCTTCTAGAAGGTATTATCAATTATCTTGAAAGTGAATTGAACCGTGTAGCCTACACACCGAACCACTTTTCAATTCAGAATATTATTTGATTTTACTTTCTCTAGCTGAATTGTTTGTCTCGAATGTATTATTTTCAAAGTAAATTAAACCACGTTTCAATTCAGAAATAATTTCACTCAACTTCTAGCTGAGCTACTAAAACTGTTGTTTTTATAAAACTTCACTGCTTTGTTTTGATTTTCTCCCTTCTTGATTTTCTGTCGCAGGTGCAAACATGCTGTTATCTTCCTTCTGCTAGACCTTCACGAGACAAAAGATTTCAAACCACCCTTCCTGCCGACTGACCAAACGTGCAATCTTCTACACGCGCATTCACCTGCACGCGCACTCTCTCGCAGTTTGAGAGGCTCACGAAAGGGATGTTACTTTTTCCGAGAGGCTCCGAAAAGGATACTATTGAATGCTATTTCTTTAGTGAACACCAATTATTATTTGTTGTGGCAATAGTCTTCTTCAGCAGCAACGGGTGGTCACAATGATAGATGAACTTTCAATTACTAACAAAACTTCAAACAAAATAAGTAGTCTCCGAACACAAGGCTTTAGACAATTAATTGATAGTCATGATAGGCTTCACGAATAGAGGCTTCAATGAATAAATTATAGTCATGCCACTAACTACTAAATCTAAACGTAATGCCTACTCAACCTTTTTCGGTTTAACAAGTGGCATTAAATTAATTCTGGATCAATTACTTACTATTCATAATAAAGGATACTTTCTTTATCGACATTTTATTTTTATACATTTAGCTTATCTTAATCTAATCTTTTTACGCCTTCTTCAACTTATAGTTTTGAAACGTTATGCGTGGTTTTAAAACTATTGTTTTGAAACTAAAATCAAGTTTTTGAAACTATTATTAGGTGGTAATAATTAATTGACCCTGGATGGAATACTCCCGATTCATCATAAAACATACTTTTAAATTCATATTTTTAATTGAAAATAGTCAAGTGACATAATATTATTGGATACAATTCATTTTTGTTGTAGAAAAGTAATCGAAGCCGAAATCATGTGATTATATGTTTGCAGCCATTTCTTTTGTGATAACAACGATGCACTATTAGAATTGATTACACTATAATCGTATATTACTATTACTCTTAACTACTGACTACTTACCGTACTAACTCTAACTACTATAATTAAACTGGTGTATTATTAGTGTCTATAACTGGAATATTATCATTATCATTTGATAAAATATATTGATTAATACGATGCATTAATTCCGTGTAATTCATTCTTGTGCAACAATTAGGTAATTGAATCCTTTGTAGAGCAGGCTCCAAAAATCAAGTCGGATGATGAATGTATGTTATTAATGCTCAGCTCTGTCAGGACAGTCTGAAGCTGTCTTCGAGAGCAAATTAGCTGGGGTCGCTATTGCAGGGCCATCGCGTGGTTTGTAGCGCCCAGAGGCAAGAACAACCCCCCCCCCAAACTATCCCTACGTTTAAATGTCCACCACCACGCAGTCTCCTACAGTACACATACTACGTTCTTGTTAGAATGTATGGGTAAGGAGTGAATCGGTGAATGGAATGAACTTTTTTCACCAATTACCAAACCTTCTCTGATTTATAATAACATTCACTAGAATATTTGACCGACAATGAAGTCAAGATTTTTTACAGAAGGAAACTGTTTAGATTGACAAACCTGTGTGTGTGAGAATGTGAGCTCCACTCCAGCAGGGTAATCTAAACAGTTTCCTTCTTAAAAAATCTTGACTGCATTGTCGGTGAAGAAATGATGAATTAAATTCAATACTTCATTTCTTAGAAAATTACAAGCTTTAGTACTCAACTTCTCTTATTTATATTGCTTATAAATGTATATATATATATAGTATTATGTATATTGCTCTAGTATGTACAGTAACGTGTAAATATAATGGAATCTTGATAATGAATTGTACTTCTTCAATAATTACAAATCTTTGATCCACTGGCGGCTCGTGCACACGAAAAATGTGGAGTGCTGTACGGTAAAAGATACGGGCACTTCACCTGTTTCGTGTGTACGAGCCACCAGTGTTTTTATCCTCATAAATGTGGGACCTTGCGTTCTATTAAAAATTTTAGTCTGTTGAGGGAAAAAATATTATGTCGATGCACCTTTGCATGTGAGACCGCTAGACACATGAAACTAGATAATTCACAGAAGCCACTTAATAAATAATAACAAAAGACCCGGAAAAACTAAGAATACAGAAGCCAATTGGTAAATAAAACTTTCTTATAATATTAATCACAGAACGTGAATTCAGGAATTGTACAAAACAATCTAACGCCTATAGGAGAGACAGTATGTTGATGAGACGATTACTTACTCATCAATTATTTATTTTCTTACATCCACTATCACAAGTTGTTCAAATATAAAATTGGGAAGGAATTTCACGACGCCGAGGCGCCCCCTGGCCACGGCGCCCAAGGCGACCGCCTCGGTCGCCTCGCCCACGCGACGGCCCTGCGCTATTGTGTCGATGTACTAACGCAGACAGTTCGCCGACTGTCCTGAGAGAGCTGAGAATTAATAACAATCATTCACTAACCGTCTTGATTTTTGGCACCAGCTCTAACTACGTACAAATATATGGTATTTGTACCTATATTCTGTTTGCAGACTTGCTACTTGTAATACTGTAACTATAATGCGTCTATAAAATACCTAGAAGTGATTCACAATATAATTGAATTTTCTCACATTTTATTGAAATCTTGATTATTCATTCACTTCAATACTGTGTACTATATTAAAATTATTTAAAATTTGGTGCCTTATCATCAGAGCCCTCGCGTGGGGTGTGTGGAGGGGGCGCCGCGGCGACCGAAGAAAAACAGGAATTTAAAAAAATTTCAATCAGGCTTTTTAAATATTTTTTTCTACTATTTGAAAGAAAATTTTTCCAGCAACTACTTGAAATCACGAGTAATTATTTTCTCTGCATTTACTTATTCATCAATTATGAATTTACAATTTACAATTCAATTATGAATTGAAAAAACGCGATCAACTTAAGTTGAAAAACCACCCTCTCAAAGTACGATTCCCAACGCCTGGCTCTACACACACTTTCACACTTTTTAAGTTATTTCCAAATGAATTTTACTATGTTTTATTGATTCAGTATACATTAGTTGCTCTAATAACAGTGTAGACATCTATAATATAAATATAGTTAAGTGAATAGAGTTGTGATGGCTACTGCAGCGCAGCTAGAGCTGGGCCGCTCTAGCAGCGAATTTAGAGCCGGGTAGCTCAAGCTGCGCAGCTCTAGATCTAGTTGCCGCTTGGGAATCGTACCTTTAAATTTAATTCTATTGGTGACTGACCACCTCACACTACTCAATGTAAGCTGAGAAACGCCCCTCTTAAATTCAATTCTATTGGTGGATGACAACTCCCTCCCACTCTGTGGACCAATCACAAGCCAGTACAAGCCCACACCCACAACGCCTTCTCATTGGCTGATGCCATTACGTCATGATAGCCTAGCATAGGCGGAGCTTGAAGGCGTGTCTAATAAGAGTCGAAGCGAATCACCCTATTGCTAAACTGTCATCTGCTGGTTGAATTTGGAGCTGAGTTATTCCGAATCTTTTCTCAAGAAAGTTGGGAAGGACAGTGAAAATGGCTACAATCTTCAATTTTTTGTTAAGCCAGTAAAACTCAAGATTTATGATGATTTCCAATATTTTTTCTGTGAAGAATTTATAATTTTCTTTCTTATGTGCTTTCAAGCAAACATATAGAAATAAATCACTCTACAATAATTCAAAATTGTTAAATCAAATCAATTGTTAAATTAAATCAATAAGTCGCTGAAAATTTTCCCGTTTATTAATACAGTACCTACTACACTAGTATTTTAATTTCCAACTGATCCCAACCAAAAATATCCAAGCATCATTTTTAAGAGCTCTCAATGATGAAGTAGGCTACGGTACAATGTTCCAGTTTCGCTCAATGTAGGTAGCCAATACTTATTTTTTTTCATTTATGTTACTCTTTTGCGTATCACATATCTGAATACATTAAAATACAAAACAATACATTACAATCAGAAAGTCTCAATAATACTTTTTTGACACACAACAAGCAATGTTGCAATTACAAATGAGTAGACTGTGAAAATAAAAGGCTGCTTGAATCATGCCTGGCTTAGAATATATTATAATATTATTTTCGATTTCATACATCTGATAATGGAGGGGGGGGGGCAGAAGCAGAAATCTTGCACAGGGCGCCGAAACACCACGCGAGGCCCTCGCGGCGAGGGCCCTGCTTATAAACTCTACTATACCTCATTCACGTTGACTTAGGACGAAATGAACAAACCCACAATGTAAACAATCAAGGCTTCTAAGGATTACAAGGATAACAAGCCATAGCAACGAGTCCCGACCAGAGAAATATTAATGACTAATGTCACACAAGAACATTATACGCATTGCCAATGCTATGAGTCAGAAATAAGAAATTCATTATATTAAAAAAAAACTTTTCCAGCTTTGGAGAAAAATGTCATGTTCAAATGAAAACAAACATAAAAGTAGACTGCTGCTAGTTTTTTTATGTTAAAAGTTATAGTGGTAGGCTGCTGTGCTTTTTATTCATTATACGTGTGTAAGAAGCTGGTCGCTCTATACATCCCCGCTTCTTCTTTCCAATCATATGACCGACTTATTAATTTATTAATTAATGTTATTTATTAATCATTCAATGTTCACCTTCGTTCACATTTAGATTGAGATTTATACTGTAAATAATTGACATTAAAAATCGATTTTCTAGAGTTATTGAAAATCTTTCGTCAGTTATTTAATTCAATAAAGTGCTGAAGATTATTATACGTGCATCAGTGGTAGCACTGATTATAACAAATTGAATATTTTACAGAAACAATTATAAAAAACTATTATCAACTAGAACAGAAACTATTCATTTACATAAATTATTATAGTATTTTATCGATTGTCCGTCATCACTTCCATTATCTTATCGGAGGACTTCCATATCTTTTCTAAAGAACCTTGCAAGTGTTATCTAGCCTGCCTATAAAACCGAACTGCTGTACCTAGGGTCACGTTTATCTTGTCACTGTAGTCAGGTAGTGGTAGTGGTGTTATCTTGTGATGATTTTTAGAACTAAATGGAAGTACCGTATTCTTACTCTTATTTATTGATGTAAAAAATCGACTTTGAGTTGAGTTTTTTATGTTAAAAAGTTATCAGTTTCAATCATAATCTACGAATTTATACGTTCAAATTGCTGAAGAATGATAAGAGCTCGTACAAAATACCTGTATTAACGAGTTTTCCTTTAAACAGTTGCAAATTCTTTACCTCTCGATCTCGACTGGAGAGTTTTGAGTCGAGCTCAGTATATATAGGAGTTTTGAACGAATCTGCTATCGGGAAGTCCGATGGGTTCAGTCACCAAATGGACACTTGTCCGCCTTTAAAACCATCCCCTTCCGAGTGATATAGCAACCATGCTGGTCATGGATGGGGTCTGTGCCTAGAACCCGAATTTGACTTCTTTTTTACGTTTTATTTATATCATCAATATTATATATTTATTGAATATTCATTATATTTTTTAATATAAAATATAATATTTTATAATAATATAATAATATTTATTATAATATTTGATTTCACCTTTTATTAAAATTTACAATATATTATAAGAATAAATGAAAAGACAAGATGTTGTCAAACCACTGATTTATTAGAAAATCGAGATACCGGTTTCGGTTGTTACACCATTATCAATCTCTGGTAAACTCTAACTCTAATCAGAGATTGACCAGAGATTGATAATGGCGAAACCGGTATCTCGATTTTCTAATAAATCAGTGGTTTGACAACATCTTGTCTTTTCATTTATTATGGATAACTATCACAATATCAAATTTCACAACTACTCAAAGAGTATTATAAGAATAGCAATTTGAGTTCCCTTTTTACATTTTATTAAAATTTACAAGTTACTTGTAAGTTACGATATTATAAGAATAAAAATTTGACTTCCTTTTTTACTTTCTATTGAATAATTGAATTTTATTTTTGCCAAAAATATTGGAAATTACAATCTATAAGAAAGAAATTATAGATACATTTTTATTAGATTTGAAATATGGGTGATGATTTTGCTTGTATGTAGTATTTATATTTGTATTCAATTCGCCTTCACCTTCACCCAACAACCATTATCGTATTTAGAATAAGAAATGACTTTTGTTTATAAAGTATTAATGAAAAATCCATTCACCAATTATTGTAGATTAATTGATTTGAACAAGAGCTATTGGTCTTTTTTAGTTGTTGTTTACTGTATTGGACAATTTTTGAATTTAGCATTCTTCAAATGGAGGCTGTGCTGAAAGTTTTTTGATTTGAAAGTTTCTCCTGTCATTGAATCTATATTGGAATATAGCTGTGCTCTGGATACTGAGTATTGAGATGTTATTTGCTAATAAGCAGTATATTTGATGGTTATTATACTTCAATTCCAAAAATGTTGATAGATAATTCTGTTGGGAAGAAGAAGTCTTAGATTAGATTCGATAGATCAATTCATAAGTATATTAGGTTTTCTTGAATAAATGAAATTTTTGAAATTATATAGAATAACATAAAAATTAAACCTACTTGACACCGAGATTTATTTTGTGACAGTTTATTTAATACATGCCGAAAGTTAACGGAAATGTCACAGTGAATAAATAGTAGGGCTGGACATAAATGATTCTGTCCTGAAGCACTTCTCATGTATAAGATTTTACTCTCCGAAGTAAAGTGTTGAGAAGGAGCGCTCACAAGATGCTGTTGTAAAAGAAATCGTTGCACCAATCTTCAACATCATATGGAACATTTTATAAGACAAAATATTCTTATTCCACTCATTCAAGCAAGAAATGAAATAATACTGTATTTAGGCTTGAGATGCTTGGTCTCAAATTCAAATCATTTCCTTCTTTACAGGAATTTACCCCGTGAGGGGAGAAATTTTTCAAAAAAAGTACCTACCCTGAAACTATATTTTTAGAAGTCTTGAGCATTATAATTGGTAAAAAATTTAGTAATTCTCAGTATCCTACAAAGTACATTCTATCAAAGTGTAAGATGAGCCCAATTTCGGGGGGGATCTATCCCCTCAATCCCCCCCTGGGTTCGCCCCTGGTGATTTGGACCTAGAATTAGGTAATCCGCACGTTGATTCAGTATAGAAATTTTTCTGAGGGTGATGCCCACATGAGTTTTTAGGCTTGTGCGTAAGTAAGGAGAGGGTTAATGATGATAGATGACGACTTCTTCCAGGTAGTCTGGACCGAAGGCTTATCGTCTCCTCCGAAAGATGGGGTGGCCCTATCTATATGATTGTACTGTGGACTGTGGTCAAAGATTTGTTCCCCGGTCAAGACTTGAACCCGGGTGCTATTGGTTATGAGACCGGCACTTTATTACTAACTCCAACGAGACACCCAAATTATGCTGGAAATCATTATGTTTCAACTTCATAGACTACCTTATTATTGACCGGTATTTTGAATCATGTAATTTGTAGAGAATTCAAATCTTTTCAAATATGCTTTTTTGCCTTTCTGATAAAGTTTTGAAGTGAAATTTGAGTGTTTTGATTCATATTATTTGTTTTTCTTAGTCTGAAGCCCACTTGAGCTCATGGGCTTGTGCGTGGGCAATCAGAAGGATGATGATGATATGATGAGTGATGACAGATGACGACTATTTTTTAGGCAGTCGGGACCGACGGCTTATCGTCTCCTCTGAAAGACGGAGTGGACGTATTTATGTGATTGTACTGTGGTTAAAAACAGTTTCCTAGTGAAGAATCGAACCGCGGAACCTCTAGTTATCAGATCGGAGCGTTATCACTCACTCCACTTCATTTTTTATGAAGTTTCGAAGTAGAACTCCAGTGTCAACAATTTAGGAAACTTGAAAAGTATAATTATATTTTTCAACTAAAAAAAACAGATAATAAGCTTGACTTTAAAATGTATTTCTGCGTTGCCTTTGCCGCACGTTAAAAAACCTAAATTTATCCTTGGAAATCCCTGAAAATATTTTATTCCTAGAAATCCCTAAAAATAATTTATCTCTAACCGTATCCCTATAGCGTTGAAAAATCCATAGAAAAGGGATGAATATCTAGAAGTAACAACGCTGGCTCGTACATACGAAAACGCTTCAAACGAAGCTGGCTGCGTATTTGTCAGCCATTTTGCGTTCGATTCGAGCACGGCCGAGAGTGACGCAATCAAGTGTGAGTTCCAGCTCGGTGTCTTCTGCAGCTTCTGCAGTTCATGTTGGTTCAGTACCGGTGATAGCCGTGTAGCCGGTAGTCTTCAAGTTATCTGTCGCGTTTCTTCCGATAAATCTTATTGTTCCTGTAATATACTGGTAGCGGGGATAGTCAACCTTTATTGTCATAATAAGGTAGCATCGGTTTTATTTAAAAGTTATGTATGGTATGTGGTAAAAAGTGTATTGGGTGGTAAAATGTGTGTGATAAAAATTTCTGAAATTAACGTTGATTCGCCGGAATCAGTCACGAGCTCAGCGCCGTGCAGCGCAGAATTATCGTATTATAGCGTCGTCGAGAGGGAGCAGAAAGGAGTCGAACCTCAACAACTGTACATTGCCTTGCAGGCACTCATCAGCAAAAAAGGAAACGATGAATCTGGTGACGGAGACGAAAAGGCGATAGAGGATGATCCTGATACAATTATTACTATTGAAAACATTTCCAATCCTCGTACGAACATTATAAACTCCGAGCAAAGAGGATGCATAGAACATGCAAGTAACTGATATCTTCGATAATTCTTTAACATTGGTCTCATTCTGTAAGTCATCTCTTACAAAATACTATATAATCTAAAAACTACATAATATACTATGAAAATAGTAAATACTATATACTGTACATTCGACTCAAAATTAATGACAATATACTGAAGGTGAGCTCCTAAGTTTGTTTCTTTAGTTTTTCCTCACCTGTAGCTTTTATAGGTACTTTATTTATTTATACTTTGATAACGTTTGGTCATAGATATATCAATATCGAGCAATATATATAGTGGTAGATATCAATATTGATAAATCGATTCTTTAAACCATTTTACAACCAATTCCATCTAAACCAATAGACGGGGGCGAACCCAGGAATTAATTTCTGGAGAGGTTATGAAATCAAGGTCGATCCTTTTCATATCCTTCTTCACTGACGCAGAGATTCGTGAGGTAGGAAATTTTTTCCAGAAAAGTACTCTAAAAGTATATCTTTAGAGGTTCTATGCCTTATTTTCATTCATTAGTGCATTTATTATATCTCATGTAACTAGGCTATTGGTCATAGTCATAGATACCTTATACCAATATCGAGAGATATCAATATACATAGATATATCAAGATCCAATGTCGGAGAGGGGATTTATCCCTTCAATTGATATTAATAATCGATTCTATCGATAGGCCTATTGATATTTCCAAGACGTAACCAAGGAAATAAAATCTGGTGTGGTACACTCACACAACTTTCCTTGCCATTCAAATTTGCATACGGTACCAAATACAATTATTTATACTTAGTCATCAGCAAGTGCAAATTCATTAGGCTATTACTTCCTCTTCTTCTGGTACCAACAGTGAATTTTTCACTCGTCGCTGAGGCCTCGCGCCTGTCGGCGCTTCGGCCCATCATATGTATGATTTGGAATTATCACTAGCCCATGACGCCTCGCGCCTGTCGGCGCTTCGGCTAGCAAGATCCATTAATTTCAAAAATGCTGCGGATCTTCTGCTACTTTGCCAGGAACGAGACTCATGGCAGTCGATAGGGCTTATATAGGCTATTTAGGGTATGAGTTTAAGAAAAATCGTTAGAGTCGTTTTCGATAAAATCATAAAAACACCATTTTTGGCATATTATTCGCCATTTTTCAATGATTTTTTTAAAATTTCTTAGAGTCGGGTCCCCATGGTATAAGAACCTGAAGTTCGAAGTTTCAAGTTAATCGGTCAATTAGGAATCGAAATATTGCAAAATCCATTTTTCTCAACAATGCTGCGGATCTTCTGCGATTTTGCCAGGAACGAGACTCATGGCAGTCGATAAGCTTATATAGGGCTATTTTGGGTATGAGTTTAAAAAAATCGTTAGAGCCGTTTTCGAGAAATTTTGAAAAACACAATTTTTGGCATATTATCCGCCATTTTTCGATGATTTTTTAAAAATTTCTTAGAGTCGGGTCCTCATGGTATAAGAACCTTAAGTTCAAAATTTCAAGTCAATCGGTCAATTAGGGATCGAGATATAGTGTATACAGACATACACACACACATATACACACATACACACAGACCAATACCCAAAAACCACTTTTTTGGACTCAGGGGACCTTGAAACGGATAGAAAACTTGAAATCGGGGTACCTTAAATTTTTTTGGAAAGCAATACTTTCCTTACCCATGGTAGTAGGTAGGGCAAGGAAAGTAATAACATGAAAAAACAAACAAGCGTTCTAAGATAATAAATCACAAGGTGAGGCAAGCTGAACATACAAGGTTAACAAACCATAACTCTGTCAGGACAGTCTGAAACTCACTGGCGGCTCGTACACACGAAACAGGTGAAGTGCACGTATCTTTTACTTTACAGCACTTCACCTGTTTCGTGGGCGCGTGCCGCCAGTGCTGAAACTTTTCGAGAACGAAGAATTGTAGCTTGGGTCGCTCTTGTTTTGATGTACTCTCGCAGACAGCCGACTGTCCTGAGAGAGCTTAGAATTAATAACAGTCATTCGTCAACCGCCTTGATTTTTGGAGCCAGCTATAAATCACTGGGACTGCATTGTTCGAAATAAAAGCTTGTCTCGGTAAACAATATTATGACTTCATAATTCCGCTGAGAATGAGACGCTCACATCCGCTTTCATGCTCGTATCGCATTCCTTTTTCCTATTCAACAGATATTGACATAATTATGTTTTCGTCTATTTCACCACCACGGATGGGAAACCATATTCGATATCTTTCTTTTCGTATTCGATGTGATTTTTGTCAGACATGAACAGTTCAGTTTGATATTCTTCATTACAATTTCATTGCATATTACTATGGAAATTCCGAAATGAAAAGAAAATTCAACTATACAGGGTGTTTCAGGAGGAATGTGCAATACTTCTCAGGCTGATTCCTTACACCAAGTAGACAAAAAAGTTCCATGGGACCAACCCCCAAAAACGCTTTGTTACCGAGATAACAATGGCGGAAAATTGAGATTCTTCAAAATCCATTGTTATCTCGGTAACAAAGCGTTTTTGGGGGTTGGTCCCATAACACTTTTTTGTCTACTTGGTGTAAAGAATCAGCCTGAGAAGTATTGCACATTCCTCCTAAAACGCCCTGTATAGGATTTCCAACATAATTCTGAACTATTTAATTAGAAACTTGGTGGTTAAAATAATATTTTTAGAGAACTAACATCAGTTTTTTATTAAGTGAAACAAATATTCATAGCGTGTTATTGATAAAAAGCAAGCTAAAGTTTTTCCGATACTTATGTAGTATCCTAGCAAAACTTATCTTCTTTCAACCAAAAAAAAAAGAAAAAAGAAAAACTAATACAATATTATTCAGCTAAGCCAGTAGTAGGCACAAGCCTGTATTTTTGTCTAAGCCTGTGGGTTTGCTGATTCATTACAGTATAGGTACCAAACAAATAAATAGCTAAAAGCATGGGAACCGTTGCATTATGCTATATACTGTAAGACCTGTAGCCTTTAATATAATAAGGTCAATTGTGATTCTATAAAGATGTTCCACTCGTTTGAAGCGAAAATTTTATCGGTGTTGCCGTGTTGGGCTGGGTTTGAATGCACACTTCTTTTGCAAACCATAATTTTCAATCTATACCTTCAATTAGTCTTAATTAGAGTGATCACACTCACTCATCACCCGACCCAACACAAAACAGCAAAATGTTCAATAAGACAAGTTCTTATAGTATTGGAATTGGAAATCGTAGGTTGGCTACGTCTCCACAAAAGACCAAAAACAACAATCAAGATATAAAAAGTATACATTGCAAATAAATCAGGAATTTAGTGTTTAGAATGATTGAATTCACAGTCAGCTAAATAACTTCAAAAACACTCTAATTTTATTATATAGTTCTCAAATTATCAGTAGCTGGAGGTAACCAGCTACTTTCCAGGAGTAACAATATTCATCAACCACAGGCAGATAAATATTATCCTCTCCCCACCCACATCTATCTAATCTAATCTAAATATATATAAAAGCGAAATGGCACTCATTCATTCACTCACTCACTCATCAGCAGAACTAAAAGACTACAGAACCGAATGCGTTCAAATTTGGCAGGCATGTTCAGTTGGACCTCTAGACGCGTACTAAGGACGGATTTTTAAAACAATATTAGGATACGACAAATATTTGAGTTTTTCTATAGTTTTTCGGCGTTTTATTGATTTTTTCGAGAAACTATCAGTAGGAAATGTTGATATTTTGTGGAGAGGTTCGTCTTAGGTCTAGAAATGTTGTGCTCGAAAATTTTTGAAATCCTTTCGGGCCAGTAATAAGTTTTTCAAAATTGTAGATCTATTTCGGGTTGCATATCTTCCACCCTGATACGACCAATTGTTACTGTAAATTTAATGGTTCAGCGAGATTATAGATGATCCATTTGGAAGTTCAAGTTTCATACTATGTCCGATATATACTTCCCAAGGCTACGCTCAAAATTAGAGTTTTACTATTTTCAAAATTTTTCTTAGAACCAATTGGTAGAAAATGTTCAATTTGGTAGGTCCAGATCAGGTCAAGAAATGCTGCGTTCAATAAATTTCGAAACCCTTCCGAGGATACGCCTGTTACAAGGTTTTCCAATGTTTGGAATCTGCACTTTTGTTTATTTCACGGAAACTACTGAACTAAATACTCATCTATTTTGTTTTCCATCACGAACTGCTAGTAAATATTTCACTCTGAACTTATTTACACGACTCTGCAGTTAAACATTGACTGTCAGAAGTTTATTTAAACTAATATTCAAAAATGTTTGACTGCAGAGTCGTGTAAATTAGTTCAGAGTGAACTAAATACTTTCAATAGTCCTAACCAGGTTGAGCTGAGGTAATAGAGCAACTAATTCAGAACGATTACCAAAAAAACCCTGTTAAGGCATGATATGATGATCAAAGCAAATCCATTTGAATGCAATTTGCAGGCCTGTTTGTGTCAGCTGTTTGACTTACTGACACTATACTCATACTGTCGGGGGTCCAGGGAGCGGAGCCTAGCGAGCCCCCTGGCTAAGGCGTATGTGAGAATAACAAATTAATTACACAATTACAAAATTAATTAAATATTAATTAATTAAGTGAATATTTCTCATAAACAAAAATGATTCTGCTAGATATGCAGGTGTTCAAGATTTCAATATTTTGCAGAGTAAACAACAAATCAGGTATTCCCGTCTTTGATTGATTTTCAAGAGGTTTATTAATTTTATGAATGGAGAAACATGATCATCGTTTCTTAAATCAAATATAAATCTTATGCAGTTATTAAAAACTACCTGTATTTTATGTGAGAGAACTTGGGGTAAATCACAATACACCGGAGCACAGTAGTCAATGATTGGGATAACTAAAGATTTGATGAGCATAGTGCGAACTGTACGCGGAATTAGATGTTTTCGCCGACTTAGCTGGTAAAGTATGGAGTTTACCCTTTTTGTAACATGTTCTACATGATCATTCCATAATAGTTGGTAATTAAAAAGTACTCCCAGGTTTCTAGCAACTTCTACATAGTTAAGCATTTCGTTCTGAACTCGTATTTTTGGAATCCTTTCTCTATCTTCCTGTTTAACTAGTCTAGGGTGACCAATAAAAAGACATTGTGATTTCTTGGAATTTATAATCAGGCCATGCTGTTTGCACCAATCTCCTATATATTTTGTACGAGACAGAATGGAAGAAATAATTTGATAAACAAGAACTATTTTTATTATTTAGCGTATGGTTTTCAGTAGTGGGGAGACCCAAGGCCTGTTTCACTTCCCCAGCATATAACCTAATTTCCACTAGATGGAATACCATGTAGGTTATATAGATCATTCAGTCATCAAAATCACAGTTTTTTTTTTTAATTCAAAACATTACATTAACTAATTAAAGCGAAATACTTCATAAAATAACTGTCCATGGCTGAAAATATTAAATTTTGACTTGAAATTAAGAACACGAAAATACAACACATTTCTTGGAAGATGAACTATTTTGAAGCTCGACGAATATCAATGAGAAGACTACAGTTGAGTGCGTATGATGAGTGGGAACGAGTTTGGGAACTAGTTTTTTAAGCTCGAGTATGAACAAAGAGAAGATAATAACGAACGGAACGCATGAACAGCTCAGTTTGATCACGTGATCACTCGTCAACGGAAGGGGAAAGCTGAAACGTCCCTTTTTTGCTTTTTATTGCGTTGCGCAATAAGACAAAATGGTTCTAGCCAGAGAGAACATTTTATTCCCTCTTTCTCTCTTTCCTTTCTTCTCTGTGTTACAGCTTGTTTTTACGATTATAGCATCAGTTGGCAGAGCAGCAAAACGTTTCTATCCATATACATTCAAATTTTCAGACCTTACTTGAATAAATTTTAGAATTAGATATCATGATATTATTAGATATTAACTGGAATTCTCTATTCAGTTGAAATCTAATTAAATCCATTGAGCTGTGTTTGTTCCAATTATAAATTTGGTCTCAAATTGTAGATTAGAATGTTTCCTACAATTTGAGATCAAATGAATCATTTTGTTGCCAATCATTCGTAGCTGGAGTCATTTCCTCATCTTGCCAGGATGTCTTCTTTGCTAGGATACGCTATATTTGTTGATTTATCGACGAAAATTTTGTCTCAGACATTAAAGTAGGATTGCTGATATCTGGACTAGAACTGAACTAGGCTAATATAATAACACAAACACATTCAAGATTCAATAGGAATTTTTTTCTAGGACACAAAAATTTCTGTCCCAGAAAGTGTAATTTGACAAGTAAATGGATCATTTTAACTTGAACTAACTGAAAAATAACTATTCGTATTTTTAAGAGGATATTTATAAGCTAATATATTATTTTGTTCGTCCAATTATTCATAGAAATATAGTTCTACACAGTGAAAAAAAATAAAGAGGACAATATAGAAATCCATTTCTCTCTGGGTAGGAGCCTTCTCGTAATTATTGTACTGACTACAGAAGAGTAAATGAGAAAATAGGATGGAAATATATAGATAGATAAGATACCAAAGATAGGTAGATAGGGGAATATTACGGTATTATTTTACTTCAAATAAGTTTTTGTATTTCAAGAGTATAGTGAGCGAAGTTGAGGAATGCATGCCTCCTCTTCCATTAAACCCACCATGAGAGAGAAAATCAATCTATATCTATAAAAGCGAAATAGCATTGACTGACTGACTGACTGATTCATTCATCACCAGAACTAAAACGCCACTGAACCGATGAATGCGTTAAAATTTGGCAGGCATGTTCGGTTAGACGTTTAGACGCGCGCTAAGAACGGATTTTAGAACTTTTTCAAGGATATGCCAAATATTTAAGTTTTTCTATAGTTTTTCGGCGTTTTCTCAATTTTTTCGAGAATCAATCGGTAGAAAATGTTGTTATCTGGTAGGCAGGTTCAGATAAGGTCTAGAAATGTTGTGTTAAAATATTTTCAAATTCCGTCCAAGATTATCAGTTTTTTTTAATTGTAGATGTATTGCGGGCTGCTTATCTTCCGCCTTGATACGACAAATCCTTGCTGTAAACTCAATGGTTCAGCGAGATTATAGAAGAACTATTCTGGAAAATATTGCATCAAGTTTCAAACTACGTTCGATATACTTACTTCCCAAGGTTCAATATTAGCGTTTTACTATTTTTCGAGAACAAATTGGCTGAAAGTGTTGAAATTTGGTAAACAGGTCCAGATTAGGTGTAAAAATGCTGTGTTCAATAAATTTCGAATTCCTTCTGAACGGAATTTGCAGGCGAGCGAAGCGAGCCTGTTTGTCTCACCTGACACTGACAGAGGTTTTGCAGGTGAGCGAAGCGAGCCTGTTTGACTCACTTTCACTGCCGATACTGACGGGGGTCCAAGGGGCGGAGCCCCCTGGCTAGGCGGAGAAGGCAAGCGTAGCGAGCCTGCCGGCTAGTTAGATATAGGCCTACCTACTGTATGATTAGATTAGATTTGATTACTTTGTTCAAATAAATAACAAAGGTCAAAATACAGCTTAGATTTCACATTACAATATAAATGAGTAGAACAAATTATTCTACAAATTTCACAAAATAGAAACTTCTAGTAAAAAATACGAAAAACGGTGATGTAATGAATGCAAAATTTATACAAATCTCAATTCGAGGTTCTGCAAAATGGATAAGAAGTGTAAGTTATCTAGGAGAAAAGGCGAAGTTTAGACATATCCATTCTTGGGGAAGGATATCAAGGATATCCTTTCCATAAACACTTGGCCTTGAGTTGAAAAAATTTTCACAAGCTATTACTAGATTAATAGAGATAGTAATATGATCAGAGAGAATAGAGAATTCCGGATAAGAAAAGAAGAGTTTACACAAAAGGTCATTCTACAAAGAAAAAAGAAACATTTTGTTTTGAAATAAAGAGGAAAGAAAGCCGTGAACAGTGGATTATTCATTGCACTGTGTCTGTATAATTGATTTAAATAAAAATCTATTTTTCATTTAATGCATCATTTTGATAGTGAATTGAATATTGGAACGTATACAACACAAGGTTTAACTAAATAAATAATTTTGATTAAATTTGTAGAAAGGAAGGTAAGTCTATTCTAACATCTCCCAATAACGTGAATATAATGGTTGTTCCACCATTTTTTTACTCAGGATGTAATATTAATTTTACCCACCAGTTCAATTTCACTATCGTGTATTCCAATACATTGGGTGGCTTGTTGGAGGAGTGATAAAGTTCCGGTCTGATAACCAGGTGGACTCAGGTTCGAGTCCCAAGCGGGGAAAAATTCTCTAACCACAGCACAATCACATAAATACGGCCACCACGTCTTTCGTAGGAGACGATAAGCCGTCGGTCCCGACTACCTAAAAAGTAGTCATCTATCATCCATTTCATTACCCACGCACAAGCCTATGAGCTCATGTGGGCTTTACCATGTTTCCATGGTTACGAGAAATTGCATTCACGAATGTTTATTTCGATATTCAACACTCTTTTTCAAACAAGTAAAAGTTTATGAAACTAGCCTAATATATAGGAAAGGAGTAGATCTCACCACAGAGTGAGACAAAAAACTATAGAACTGGTTATAGTAGTAGAGGGTTTGACATACAGGTAAGCATGAAACTATGAGTTTTTAGTTATTGAGTCTAACTATAGAGCTCACCCTACTGGTGAGCATAGAACTATAAGGAGTTTATAGTTTATAGCCCAAGTCACCCTATTAGTGAAACAACCTATTGATGAGATTCCCTATTGGTGAGACACCCTATTGGTCAGAGATAAGCTATTTGTGAAATACCCTCTGGGTGGTAAGTTACTCTATTTTTTAGACTCCCTATTGGTGAGACATGAATGGAGCGAGGCCTATTGATGCCTAGTTTCAGATCATCTGAAATATCTCAGCTGAATTCAATCCAAGTATATTATCTAAAGTTGAAATTTTTGATAACTTTTTTATTGAATGTCATAATATCACATGTTTTAGTAGTATCATCATAAATATAGGCTACAATCAAATCATTCATGGAGTAGGCTATAGGCTATAGCCTACCTATAACAGAAAATAGGTAGTCTAATCACTGTTTTTTTAATTTTAAATAATTATCAAAGTACCCTTTTTGAATTATTTTTTCAATGAATTATATGTTTCAACTAATTATAGCCATTTTCAAATTTTGAATTTGCATTTGTGAATGGCTATAATAATTTGAAACATGTAATGCATTGAAAAAATAATTCAAAAAGGGTACTTTGATAATTATGTGAAATAAAAAAAAGTGATTAAAGTAGCCCTGTCAAATTCATGTCAAATTTCATTAAAATGTATTGCCGCGTAAGTCGTAAATGCGGAAGAAACAAACATACAAATGCAAAATAGTCAACTTGAATATCTCACTAACGTTCGGTCAATAAAATTGACAATGATAATAAAAATTATACTTCTAGTTTTCAATAAACTATCTATGATAAATAGTATTCTATTTACCAAAATAATTTCTATGTATGATAATTAGGCAAATTGGGAAACATTTTATGCTTTCAGTCGCTCTCACCAGCCAACTAAAAACTGAATACTGAAATAATTCTAGCTATGAAAATCAAGTCCATTTGTTTGCATATTATCTATATTTCGTATTTTTATTGGTCTGATATGCCCACAGAAAGGAGCGTGGGGAAGTTATACATAAAACAAACAAAATTAAGAATGAATGAAGGAATTTCTTGCAAATTGTTGAAATTATTGGTGACTCATATTATTTATTTATTTATTAATCTATTGGAAAAAACACACATCGGTTGAAAGAACAGGCATAGCCCTTGGTATTTCAAAACACAATTTTCATTCAAATATAGTCCAAAATTTGAGGTTACAAGTCCAAATTTCTTCTTCAGCCAAAGTTTTATATCCGGCGATAACGATCTAACCCAGGCGCCTTGCTGGGCAGTGCAAATAATAAACAATCGAATAAGGAGAATTATCGTCTAGACGTCTAATTTTATGGTTTGTGGACATTGTAGAACTCATTCAAAATAACACAATATTATTATAATATTATTGCATCGTTACATCATTCTAATAAAATAAAATAATTTTTTTTTTTAAATATCATTCCAATGCCTACCAATAACTAGATGTAGCCTATATGTGGAGAATTCGAGAGTATGAATGGATTTTCTATGTATAAGATACGAGAAATAAAAAAGCTGATAAGTGAAATTTTACTTATGACTTACGAGTTACGATTCTACACGCACTGCGTGCTAACTTCAATGCAGCGAGCATTTAAGCTTTCCTGTGAACTAAATTTCCTATCTAACTTTTCATAGACTATAAGAAAGCTAATAATTTGACAGTTTCGCCCACTATATAGAAATTGCTCCTTATATACCGTGTGAAGTTATGAACCCACAATTAATAAACTTTCTTTCAAGTAATGTCAATAAGTTGAAAACAACTCTCAATAACAACAAAAATCTTCAATCAAAGCCAATTACAATTGACAATAGCGCAAGGTATATCTTTCAAGGGGACTCATTATTAAGCCCCATCTCGTTCTGCCTAGCCCTCAACCCCTTATCAAGTTTGTTGAATAGAACAAAATATGGCTGCAAATTGAATGTAAAATCCCAGAACAGTTCAACTCTAAGAAAAAGTAGATCTAAAAGGTAATCTAGCACACCCACGCTTCTCTGACCACTTTATTACTTTTCGACTGATCACTCTTGGTCAATTTCCAATTTATTGTCATTAAAATTCAATTGAAACTTCTCCATAATATTTCTACTGTATTGTAGTTTTTAAAAAAAATTCCGGCATTTGGACGGTATAAGATCATAAATATTTTATTTATATTTCTATATCATCGTATGAAATTAGATTGGACAGACTATATCTTATATCTGTAAAATATCTATATCTATATCTTATATCTTATATCTGTAAAATTAATAAGGAGTAGCCGAGTAGGGCATGCACCACCGCAGAACATTGATTTTCATTATAAAGTACAAGTAATTTCTTCTATGTACAGATATAAGTGCAGTGTCATCAATCTATGTGTGACACACAACTACAATAATAAAATTATTCTTGCTGCACTTGCAATTACATTGTCTAGCGGTGTTGCATATCCTACTCCTACCTTCGATTTATTTTGCATTCAACCAACACCAGACTCACAAACAAATAAATGTGATTGATAATATTCTAAAACTTTTAATTCTACTTGTCTTTGGAATAAGTACCAGACATGTGTTTGAATGGAATAGTTTTTACTTATCGTGATGGCAGTGGATAATGCAGATCATATTTCTTAACAGGGGATATTACAACTTTTTCCTTGTAAAATTATTATTTTTTCAATCAGTAGTTTCTACAGTAGAAAGAGTTATAAAAGTTATCACTAAGTTGCATTATTATTTCAATAAATTAAATGTTAGAGAAATATTCATTTCCGTGCTATAGTATAAGGATAGAAAGCAATTTTATAGTTCTAGTATGCCTACTCACCCACAATCACCTGCAGAAAATCTTTCAGGAAGTTCTCTCCCTAAAATGATAGCCGCAAAAGGGATTAAAACTTTCTCAAAAAGAGATTAGGAAGTTTAACCTCTCAATTGCTAATCATTAATACTTATACTATAATCAGATCGTTCTGTACGTTCTTGATTTTGTTAGTGGCGATAAGATCTGTATTCCAATTAAAAACCAAATTAATCATTATAAGGATAATTCAAATTACCGTATATGAATATTCATAAATTGTACATTTTTGAATAAATCGACAGTTTAATCTGAATCTCAAAACAAGGTCCACGCAAGGTTTTTTGGCGCCCTGTGCGAGATTTTGGCAGGCCCCCCCCATTACCAGACAAATGCAATCCAACATAATATAATATTGTTATGGAATTCAACAGTGTCTGATGGCCTTGAGATAGTAGGACGACAAGGATGGACAAGGCGGGGATGGGGAGGCTTGTCAAACAAATGTCATTTGTCAGACAAATGTCAACAAACAAGCGCATTGTTGTGTAAACAAAAGACTCATCGAGAACGTTCTCAAAGTGATAATGCCAGAACCTTCTAGCATTCTCTTGTTTATTCTTAGAAGCCTATATATTGAGAATGTTTGGGTTTACGAGTCAGTTCCTATACAAGCGTTCAAAGATTGTGTCAGCCATCTTGTGTGATAGACCAGATGTTGTGTATAGACACTCTATAGTTATATTCATTCTGTCAGTGCTTATTCCTTCTAATTCAGTGCAGTGTTAATCTTAGTGGAATTTGTATTGGGAAATGTTATAAACTCTTGTGCTATCTTCTGTTCCGTTATAGTTTATCTTTTTTTCAGTGTGTTATAGCAGTGTAATTAATAAAGCGAATCATTATAAATTGCCTCAAGTCTTTTATTAAAGTGGAAACGCGTAACAATTGGTGTCAGAAGTGGGATGTAGCTATTGATTGAGGCAATTTTATGAACTTGTACCTTTGCAAAGTGAACTATTATTTTCAATTGATTGAACTATTATTTTTGTGTGTGAACTTTATCTTTGTGTGTTAACTTTATTTTCAATTGAGTGAACTGTGATTTTTGAGTGTGAACATTTTGCGTGTGAACTTTATTCTCCAAGAGTGAACGTTAGTCTTCTGTACATAATTGTGAACTGTGTAATATTTCTGGACCATGAACTGAAATGGCAGGGAAAGGGGCGAAGCTCACCAGTTTAAAAGTAAATCAACTGAAGCAAGAGCTGGAGGAGCGAGAACTGGATACAAATGGGGTAAAATCTGTCTTACAAGATAGACTCCGGGAAGCACTGCTGGCAGAGGGTCAGGACCCAGATACATTTTTGTTTGAAACAGATTTGGGAGCTCTGGTGAGTACATTGGAGAGTAAATTTGAATTGGTTGAAAGTAAAATGGAAGAAAATAAAACATCATTGGAGAGTAAATTTGAAGAAAATAAATCAGCTTTGAAAAATTTGGAGAGTAAAATAGAAGAAAATAAAACATCTTTGGAGACTAAATTTGAATTGGTTGAAAGTAAAATAGAAGAAAATAGAACATCCTTGGAGAGTAAATTTGAATCTCTGAAAGAAACATTTGAAGGAAAACTACAAGAAAATAGTCAAATTTTGGAAGATTTTGAGACAAAACTTAAAAGCATGGAAGATAAATTTGATAAGAAGATTAAAGAGCTGCAAAATAATGACACTAGTGGAGCAAGAACAACCCTGAAGGTGGATGATAATGCTTATCAAATTGAAAAGGATACTTCAGTAAATAACTGCAATGTGCCTATTACCGTGCCAAATTATCATGGTGGACTACCAACGTTTGATGGAAAGACTCCATGGGAAGATTACTGTACCTTGCTAGATGTGTATGCCGATAGATATGGATGGACACCGGCAGCAAAGGCTGATAATTTGTGCCTATCACTTCGGGGAGATGCACTGTCAGTACTCCAGACGATTCCAAAGTCTGACAGACGCAACATTAGTGAACTGTTGAAGTGCATGGAAATGAGATTTGGCCACCGACACATGTATCAACTACACCGTTCAGAATTGAGGAACAGAATCCAGAAGCCAAATGAGTCACTTCAGGAATTTGAAGCTGACATAGCTTGCTTGGTGAGGATTGCCTACCCAGCATCAGGGGATGATGAAATGAAGGAGAGTATGGCAGTTGATAGATTCCTGGATGGCCTACGCGAGCCAGAAACCCAACGAGCTGTTAAACTGGCTTGTCCTCAGACCCTCAGTGAGGCATTAACTCAAGCCTTGGAATTTGAAGCTGTGACACAATCTGTGAGGAGCCATGCACGTGTTTGCTCAGTATCAGGAGAAGATAGCCATGAGGAGTTGGTGGAGGAAATAATGAAGAGGATTTTGGAAAAATTCAAGACTGCAAAGAAGGAGATAAGGTGTTGGGGCTGTGGAGAGAGAGGTCATCTACGAAACAAATGCCCAAAGAAGTCAATGTCTGACAAGAAGCAGGAAAACTAAAAAGGGTTGATGAAAAGGGGCTACCATCAACCTGTAGGCAAGAGGCCCCAGGTTCAGGAGCAGTTGTTGCAATGTTGTCAGATAAACCAAAAAGTCTCTACATTCATGGAAAAGTCATTGGATCAACTTGAAGACTACTAATTGACACTGGAGCCACTATGACAATAATAAACTATAGCACAGTGACTGATCGACAAGGCATATCACCAACAACCTGGAGGTTGAGAACTGCTACAGGGGAGGCTGTCAGTGTCTACGGGGAGATGATTGCCACTTTTGAGATTGGTAAATCAAGGTTCAGACATCGAGTGTTAGTGGCAAAAGTTAGTGAAGACATCATACTAGGTTTGGATTTCCTACGTGAACATGGACTGAAACTAGAGAAGAAGAAGAATACAGTGACCATTGGTGAAGAAGAAGTTGTGCTACTACCTACGGAAGACTGTACAGCGCAGGTGCGGCTATTAGAGGACATCACCATACCAGCAAGGAGCCAGATTGTGACCCAAGCAAGGACAACAAAAGACATTACTGAAGGAATGAATGCAATATTGGAACCAGTAGTTCTTGAAGAGGAGCTTGGACATGGTGTTCTAGTGACCAGAACTTTGTTTCTCACCAGCTCAGTGTTCCCTGTCCGCTTGATCAATGTGAATAGCTATGGAGTCACCTTGTGCTGGGACATTGTTCACCTGTAACAGCAGTGGTCCATCAAGTACAATCAACACAGTTAAAGAAGAAGAAACTTCCTGAGAAACTACAGAACTTTGTAGAGGAATCTTGTCAGGACTTGAACCAGGACCAGAAAAAGGATGTGAAGGATTTAATAACCTCCTACCAAGATATCTTTGACATTGGAGAAGGAACAAAAGGAAGGACCAACATTGTCCAACACACAATAGACACAGGAGATGCCAAACCCATTCGCCAGAACCCCTGAAGACTTCCATTTGCTAAATGAGAAGAAGCCAGAAAAATCATCAAGGAGATGGAGAGTGAAGGAATCATTGAACCATCAAATAGCCCTTGGACATCACCAGTGGTGCTTGTGAAGAAGAAGGATGACACACTTCGGTTTTGCGTGGACTACCGTCTTCTGAATGATGTCACCAAGAAGGACAGTTACCCTCTACCCCGTATTGATGACACACTGGATAGCCTGGAAGGTTGCAAGTTGTTTTCAACTCTGGATTTGAAAAGTGGATACTGGCAAGTTGGACTGGAAGACAAAGCAAAGGAGAAGACAGCATTTTCAATTGGGGAAGGACTCTAGCAGTTTACTGTGATGCCTTTTGGTTTGTGTAATGCTCCAGCCACTTTTGAGAGACTAATGGAAAGTGTGTTGAGGGGACTCTCATGGGAAACATGTTTGGTTTACCTGGATGACATTATTGTTTTGGGCAAGTCTTTCTAAAATCACATGAAGAACCTGAAGGAAGTATTTTAGAGGCTGAGGCAGGCAAACTTGAAACTGAATCCTAAGAAGTGCAACCTGTTCAAAAGACAAGTGAATTACCTAGGACATGTGGTTTCTGACAAGGGAGTGTCCATGGATCCTGAGAAAGTATCAGCTATTACAAACTGGCCTGTGCCTAAGGACAAATCGGAAGTACGAAGTTTTCTTGGCCTTTGTGCATATTATCGGCGATTTGTGATGGGTTTCTCTGGGATAGCCAAGCCACTAACAAATTTGACAGAGGAGAGGCGCACCTTCATCTGGGATAAAGACTGTCAGCAGGCATTTGAGATACTGAAGGAGGTTCTCAGCCAAGCACCTATTCTGGTTTATCCCAAATCAGAAGGCAAGTTCATCCTGGATACTGATGCCAGCAACACAGCTATTGGTGGAGTACTCTCACAGGAACAAGATGGAGAGGAGAAGGTTATTGGATACTTTAGCAAAGTCCTTTCAAAACCTGAGCGCAACTACTGTGTCACAAGGAGAGAACTGTTGGCGGTAATGAAGTCAATCAGCCTCTTCCATAAGTACCTGTATGGGCGTCACTTCCTGTTACAAACTGATCATGCATCCCTGACATGGCTTCTACAATTCAAATCTCCAGAGGGACAAGTTGCCAGATGGATTCAACACCTGCAAGAATATGACTTCAAATCCATCCACTGAGCTGGAAAAAGTCATCAGAATGCTGATGCTCTCTCTAGAAGACCCTGTGACCAGGACTGCAAGCACTGCTCACGCCAGGAAGGGAAGGAAGCAGTTGCTAACAGGATAACTGTAGCTACAGACTACTGGGGAGGAGATGAAATGCTGAAGGACCAGGAAGAGGATCCTGATTTGAAACACCTGTTGGCTTAGAAGCGTTCTACTCAAGGAAAACCTAGCTGGCAGGAAGTAGCACCATTATCACCACATGTTAAGACCCTCTGGGCACAATGGGAGTCAATTGTGGAAGATGGGGGAATCTTGAAGAGGGTGGTGGAGAATGCTGCTGGTGATCAGAAAAGACTACAAATCATTGTACCAAGGAAAAGAGTTCCTGAAGCATTAAAACAGCTACATGATGGAGTCTCTGGTGGGCATTTTGGAGTGCATAAGACCCTGGAAAAGGTACAAGAGAGGTTCTACTGGCCAAACTCAAAAGAGGATGTCAAGAACTGGTGCCGGAATTGTGCAGTATGTGCATCTGCCAATGGCCCTATGCCTAGAAAGAGAGCCCCTATGCAGAAATACAATGTAGGTGCTCCATTTGAACGCATAGCCATTTACATAGCTGGGCCATTCCCAATTACTGATGGTGGGAATAAATACATCCTGGTTGCTATGGATTACTTCAGCAAATGGGTAGAAGCCTATGCCTTGCCAAATCAAGAGGCAGTTACTGTAGCTGATGTATTGGTGAAGGAGTTCTTCAGTTGTTTTGGCATACCATTGGAGTTACATTCAGACCAAGGAAGAAACTTTGAATCTGCTGTATTTTCTCGGATGTGTGAAGTGTTGGGAATCAACAAGACCAGGACAACACCACTGCACCCCCAATCAGATGGAATGGTTGAGCAAATGAACAGGACTATGGGAAAATACCTATCAAAGGTGGTATCCGGACATCAACGGGACTGGGACCAACACCTGCATTTCTTCCTGATGGCACACCGAAGTGCAGTTAATGAGACTACAAGGATGACTCCAGCAAGAATAGTGTTTGGGCAAGATATACGACTACCCTGTGACTTGGAGTGTGGATGCAAACCTGGGGAGGACTTGGAACAAGAAGACTACACCAGCAAGCTCCGGAAGCAGATGGATGAGATTCATGCAACCGTCCGCACAAACATCCAGGTCACCAGTGACATGATGAAGCAGCGCTATGACATTAAGGCCAACCATGGAGGATACCAGGCTGGTGACATGGTATGGTTGTACAATCCTCAACGACGTCGTGGATACTCACCCAAGTTGCAAACCTCCTGGGATGGACCTTATGAGGTGGTCACAAGGATCAACGACGTGGTCTACAGGACCAAGAAACCAAGAGGTACTCCACGCATTATCCATTTCAACCGACTGGCGCCTTATCATGGAGACAATGCTGCAAGGGGAGTTCAAGAGGTGAAGGCTCTTCATCCTGCCATCTCTGATTTTGAAAGATTCATGGCCAACCTAGGGATGTCACTAGAAGAAGGAAATGTTGCCATCAGTCACCAGGATTTATTCACCCTACCAAAGAGCTATGCCTTGGCACATTGCATCGCTAGGAATGTGGGAGCTTCAAGAGGAATTGCTACAGTATTCAGGACAAAGTTTGGAAGATTGGATGAATTGAATCTCCAGAATCCGGCTGTGGGGAAAGCATTTCATCTTCAGGATCAGAATCAACATCTGTTCTATTTGGTGACAAAAGACCAACCCTAGCAGGAGTCAACATATCAGGCTTTGTGGCAAAGTCTGATGCATCTACGAACTCACCTTCAATTCCTGGGAGTGAAGCAGCTTGGAATCCCAAGACTGGGCTGTGGCTATGACAGATTGGATTGGAATATTGTGAGACCAATGATTGGGAGAATTTTCAAGGACACTGGAATCAACGTCACCTGTTGCGTCTTCAACCCATGGGCGGTTACACAAGTTGATCCATTGGTGCCGGCTTCTACTGTTTGCACTTCCAGGATGGATCTGGACTGTTCTGGGACAGAACAGTTTTAAGGAGGGGGCAGTGTTATGGAATTCAACAGTGTCTGATGGCCTTGAGATAGTAGGACAACAAGGATGGACAAGGCGGGGATGGGGAGGCTTTGTGTCAACAAACAAGCGCATTGTTGTGTAAACAAAAGACTCATCGAGAACGTTCTCAAAGTGATAATGCCAGAACCTTCTAGCATTCTCTTGTTTATTCTTAGAAGCCTATATATTGAGAATGTTTGGGTTTACGAGTCAGTTCCTATTCAAGCGTTCAAAGATTGTGTCAGCCGTATTGTGTGATAGACCAGACGTTGTGTATAGACACTCTATGGTTATATTCATTCTGTCAGTGCTTATTCCTTCTAATTCAGTGCAGTGTTAATCTTAGTGGAATTTGTATTGGGAAACGTTATAAACTCTTGTGCTATCTTCTGTTCCGTTATAGTTTATCTTTTTTTCAGTGTGTTATAGCAGTGTAATTAATAAAGTTAATCATTATAAATTGCCTCAAGTCTTTTATTATAGTGGAAACCCGTAACAATATATTCAAAGCCAAACATGATTCTAGCTGCCTTGCATGTTCACATTTTTCTCATAAGCAATCCCAATGTTGCATGTGGTGTGGCAGAAAGGATTATAGGGACTTGCATATTCTAATGTATCTCCCAACGTATTTTATTGTATTTTCTATGTAGGCTATTGAATACTTGATGAGCAAAAGCCTACAGGAATTAATAAAAAACAACTAAAGGCTATCTACATTGAGCAAAACTGTCACATTGCACCGTACTTGCACCGTACATTGAAGTATTAAATTTTTAATTATTGATTAAGTTCTTTTATCAGTTTGCTTAAAAGCACATATGGAAGGGAATAATAAATTTTTCACATATATCACCATAAATATTTCATTTCACTGGGAATGAAGATGTTTTAACAAAAAATCAACATTCAAAATCGTTCAGAATTCAGCCAGCAGATGGCAGTAGCAATAGCGTGACTTGCTTTGACTTCCATTGGACACGCCTCCAAGCTCCACCTACAATCAAAATGGCCGAAAACATCGGTTAGAAAAGTTTCAAAATTCAAGCAGTAGTTGACAGGTCAAATTTGACTTGGACACGCCTACATGCCCTGCCTGCTCTTTTCTTATTGGTTGACAGTGTTTCGTGAGTTCTGTCTTAGAAAATGACTGCTAGGAAGAAAATTATGGATGGTGTATCATACACAAAAAATTACGCTGATTCACTATTGACGATATTGTGCCAATATAACATTTATTTATGTATTCATGCTGGTAAGATTCTATCAAGTTAGTGTTTGAAGCATGGGCGTACGCAGGCAGGGGCAAGTTGACAAAAAAATTTTTTTCAATACATTAAAAAATAAAATGAATATAATAAAATAAAAATAAATGATTATTATTATCATAGAATGAAATGAATCCACAACTCAATTGTAGGCTGAAGATTGCGAAGTCACAGACTCACAGGGGTAAAACTTCCATATCTGAGTCCCCAATTTAATACTGGAAGTGCTGAATTTATCTTAATTCCATAATATAAAGTTCTGTATTCCTCTATATTTCTGTACTAGCCGTCTATCATTATCAATATTTTATGCTTAAAAAATAGAAATTTTCTCATTTAATAGACCATAGAAAGGCCTTCTAAAACGCAATTTAAAAGTAAATTTTCACAAAATTTCCCGGGGGAGGGACCCCGAAACCCCCCCCCTCCCGCTTAGCTGAGAGGACACACCTCCCAGATCCCCCCATGGGGGCCCGCACCACAAGCTGAGCCTAGGGGCCCACAGATCCTAAATCCGACCCTGTTGCGCGTAGAGAGAAAAACACAAAAATATCATCTAATACACATGTGTAAATATAATTATACACATGTATAGTTCATATCATATATCATAAAACAGTATGTCATTGTTATCAATTCATATCTGATCTGCCTTTGCCTTTTATTATTTGCATGCCTTTATGATAAAATGAAATTCATGAAAATTTTTGACAAGGAAATCAGGGCCATATTATAAGCAAAAGTAGGCCTATAGTAGTTCTGTTTATAAACATAGAATGAGAATCTCCTTGAAAATATTACCAGCTTTTCATTCAGTAGGCTACTAAACCATTTCAGTTTGTTTGTTTTCATTATAGATAAGACTTTGCGATTCCGGAGGTCTGACGCAAAAAATAAGTAACGCAGTTCAAAACAACACCCTTTCCCACGATTTCATAATGATTCAGAAGGAACACACACGATCATCCACGTGGAATTACACCAAGGAAGCATGATTTACACAGTATTCTATTCATTTGTGTGTTAGTAGTGGTATTTGATGCGAACTACTCTGTTTACTTTTTGATATGCCTGGGTTTGTTTTGATCATAAAACTGTCACTGTGACGACCAGTTCCATTATCTTTAACAATAGCCGAGTTAATCCCTTATGCGTTTCAATTTCTGCCTTTCGAGAGGGTGAGCTCCAATTAAAAACATATGTGCAAAATAGGAAGGAGCAGTGATAGACGAATTCTGATAACAGAATCGGATTCAGCGTCGAAAAATACTGCCTTCGGCAAGGATTTCAAAGAGGTTCTTAAATATATCAATTTAAAGAAATTTAGTTATTGAAAACATTTAGAAAACAGAAAGTCGGAAAATGTGAAATTTAATTGTTTTCTTGAGAAAATTACAAAAAAATCATAGTTATCCCTCAGTATATTGTATAATAAAGTATGAAATAAATTTTCAATTATTTCAATACAATAACAATAGTTTAATGTTGAACTTTGTATCCTAGCATAATTTGATTATCAAGTACTGAGATTGAGTATTTCAACTCAATTAACAAAAGTAACTGTCATTGCAGGTTACAAAAAAGTTCCATCTTCATTTCCCTCTGATAACATTATGTAATCAATAATTTTTTGTTCATAACAGAATGCATTGTTGATAACACGAGATTTCTAGATTTTTAGTTCATTATAAATGAATATTGATCGGGAGTCATTCATCTCTTACGATCATTTGGAACAAAATATCCAAATTGGTCTTTATTATACCACGAACAATAATAATTACTACCATCTTATACTGAATCATACAATTATTTATTATTACTATTATAATTATGCTGTTTTCTATAATAATTAGAATCTGAGTTTTATTTTATACAATTAGAATATGAGTCTGATTCGTGTGATTCCGCGTTATGCAATTACTCAATTAAAATACATTACCAGCCCTTCTGCTACTTAATGTGGTTGCCGCTATCTTGAATGATTAACATAATTATCAAAAATAGGTACTGAAATAAGGAATGATTTCTACTACAATTAAAGTGCCGCAATGGCGAAACGTACATCCCCACGACCCCAGCGGTGCTAGTGTGGCCTGGGCTGCTAGGGGGCCCGCCGGGCCGCCCGGGCGAGGGCCCGAACTGCTAATACTGCATTCAATATACTTCAAGCTGTGCCGGACACATCAATTCATTATGATGAATGAGTTGAAGCAGCGAAATAATTTCTTGTGGATTCAAGTTTTGGTAGAATACGTTTTTTAACAAACGGTGAAAAAATTATTCTAATAGCCCAATTGAAATTTTTAAAATTATTGTTAAATTTATCTACAATATGTCAATTATCCATGGCTATTAGCCCTTCCATTACCAAGGTTGCTTTGTAGCAACACCAACTTACAATCATGATTTAAAGGCCGAGCAAGCATAGGCGTGCGCAGACCTTGATTCATGGGGGTACCAGGCAGTAAAGTCTGAGGGGTTTTTACCCAGTGGCGTAGCCAGGATTCGATTTCGTGGGGGGGGGGTCACCCCCCAAGAGCAAGGGGTCCAACGGAAAAATTTTGAAATTTTACAGTAGAAAATACAGTTTTAGAGCCATGTATTATTTGTATTGAATAATCCGGACTTCACTTTGAGGGTTAAATCATATCCCTCAACAGTATTATTTTAATATCATCTGTTAAGTTTGTGTCCAAAATATCATTGTAAAGCACTCTTTCTCAAAGAGAAATTAATAATACGATTCACTTTATACAGTTCAAACCTCAGCAATCAGAATATTTTGAGCATAACTTGTTTTGCTGATGAGGGGCATTTATTTTTTTGTATGTATTATTCAGATTATCCACTTCATATGGTTCAACCTCCAGCAATTTAGCTTCGTTAATACCTTCGTTAATTGGGGGAGCCTTGTTTTATTGCGAAATAGCGCTGTACAGCTCTAGTTTTTGAGATAACTTACAGTAATTGAAAATGCAGTTTAGCCGTGAACAATCTGTACTTCTTGGACACCACTTGGTCAGTTGACAGTGAAGTCACTAGCAATATCCGTTCAATCAGGTTTTTAGGATACTTTACTCATTATATCAATAATAAATAAAATTACAAAGGTCTTAATTATTCCATTAGATTTCCTTGCTGATTTTCTAATAGAATTGATAATTTCAATAACCTTATAGAGTGATAGAGCTTCTATTAATTTATAAAGTTTCAAATTTCGAGAAATTTCATTCATTTTATAAGGCACAGTAGCCTATAATTTTTTAATTATTTTAATGTAGATAATCAGTCTGAGAAGTTTAGTGAACTCTTGTAAACTCAGTGTAACACTGTGTAAACTACATAATCATGAAAGTATGCCAAAAATTTCGGGAGGTCCAGACCCTCAGGACCCCCCTCTGGCTACGCTACTGGTACCCCCAGGTAAATAGGGGGGGGGGGGGAACAAACTAGGTTTCAGTAACGAATAGGTTTTATCTTATCATCTATCATAAAACACATAAAAAATCCAGTCAACTTTAGAGAAATGAATTTTTTAAATGAATCTACAAAGTGATGTCCAAATCTAAATATGTTTAATGAGTAGTTACAAAATTGATTTTACAACATCATCCTTTGTTTATGGGAAACCATCATCTTGAACTTATCTATTATAGGCTATCTTCTGATGTTGCGAATTCAATCATATATGTTGCTTGATGAATGGCAGTAGAAGGTTTTCCAGTTGGTATTGGCACATCGACGATGTGCCATCGTTGAGCTTAACTTAGTTTTTAAGCTGCTTAGTTTAGAAAAGCCAGGAACACACAGGCAACTGTTTACGATAAGCGACATTTTTGATAAGTTACTTGTTTAAAATAAGTTTAAATATATTTTATAATAAGAGTAATATTGACAATGATGAGCAATTTTTTCTGGTTTATTAAAAAAAAAAAAAAAAATTGAGGGGCCAATGGGGGTACCACGGTACCCCTGGTGACCCCCGTGCGCACGCCTATGCGAGCAAGCCCCTTAGCAAGCTGTTTGCCACTGTTTCTTTCAAGCAACATGCTTAGTTCACATTTCTGTCACCAGAGACCACCATTCTCCACGATCACATCAAATGCTACGTGAATGGTTGACAGAACCATTCTAATACTAGCATTTACTTTGCCCATATACATAGTCATATGGCTTACGGGATACAACTTTGGGGTAATTGTACACTTTCCATTATTATTTTCAGGCTGCAGAAAAAAGTAATAAGAATTACAAGCCATAAACTAGCTGTCACTCCTTGTAGACCTTACAAACTTCATTCAATAAAACTTCTTCATCCAGAACTTCTTCATAGCTCCAGAAAAAAATAATAATAATGTAGAAAATTGACATATTTGAAGGGTTGTATCTTGGTAGGGGTTGGTTTCCATTTATGAGTTTATCAGATGATTCTTTCGTAGATTTTCAAAATATATATCCTCTAAAAAGGATATCTCCATACAATGAATTTCAAGTTTTTTTATTGAAAAGAAACTTTTCTTCCTCCGTTCTTGGACTTGTCCTTGAAAGGTTTTATCAAAGCCAAACAGTAATTTCTGATAAATTTTTGCTAGCAGCAATTCCAATTTCCAAGTAATTTTAATATTGTAAACATTTTGAGAAGCATTCAAGTTTTATATAGTTATTGTTGATTTTATAATAATTATATATGCAAGAGGTTGTTTAATGACACCACATTTTATGAACAGCTATTTTATTTAAGGTGCAATTACAGTAATTCAGAACTCATAGATACTATCAATAATGAACTCCACCACATTATTACTCTACTTATGTTTAACCATTTCACGTATATGCTGGATGTGGCCTGTAGGTGTCGACATGATCGATTTCTTGAATGTCATAGTGTCTTCAGCTCCAGTGATCTTATTGATAATATCAGCTGCTTTCTTGTTTTCTAGTACTGTGAAATGATTTCCTTCCACGAAGATTACGCTGACAGGTTCTTTAGTGTACTGAAAAAATATAATTCCAGTTTTTAATATGATTTATAGCCAATTTAAATGAATTAAACCTCTAATCTAGAACAATAATCACAGTAACTTATTTGAATACGGTAGTATGCTTCTATGCATGCATTTCTCCACGCATAGTAAAGTATCGTATTGTTTCCAAGTACATTGCTCGCTTTTATTGAATCATAGCTTATGTGCTATTCCACTTGGATATATTTTACTGTGAATGAAAAAATACATGCAGGAAAGAAACCTTATGAACTTCCACAATTCAAACCAACTAAACCCAAACCCCAAGGCAACTCCAGAAGTTTCCTTGCCCTCAAACCCATCAGGGCAAGTTCCTTAATCTGAAATGGATGCTTCAGGAAAACAGGAGGTTCCGTTGCATTCTCATGTAGAGGCTTGTGCTTGATGGATCATTAAGGAAACATCTCTACACAATTGAACTTGAAAATTAAGGTCAGATGTGTAGGCTTTGCAATCATTTTGGAGAGACTGCCAAGCATATCATACTGGATTCTGAGAAACTAGGGGCAAGGAGAAGACAGAAGGGCCCTGCTTGGCTGAAAGCAACCAGGTGATGAATGGGACGCTAGTAGAGTGATAAAACTCCTGGATCTTGTAAAGGACACAGGTATTGGTTTGCCCAACTAGCGTACATGGGACACACGATAAGCTTCGATTGACCTGTGAGAATCATTGAATCTTTGTATCCTTGAATGAGGTATCTTATGTTACTTCAGTAACATAAGATACCTAAATGTGAGCTCTAAGCAATTTACAATTCATAGCTAATCTACAATGTTATGCGATACAATGCAATGGCATTTCCTTTTTCTTAGGGCTACTTATAAATGTTTTCTATTGAAATATAAATCACAGTAAGTTACCTTTTTTTAAATGATTTTAATCTTATCATGACATGTTTCAGGTACATTACTTCAGAACTAGACAAGTTTTCAAATTTCAGATTAGTTATAAAAGTGAGTGTCACATGATTGTATTAAATGTATAGACTAATTTCTATAAATGTGCGTAAAAGTCGTAGTTTCTCAAAGAACGTTTTCTACAGTTCAATATGGATTTTTGATAGTTTGGTCAGTGCAATTTTAAAAATGAAGCTTTCTATATCCTTTTTTGCCTTCCTTTGCTCAATGCTCAACATCCAAACAAATTGACTACGATCTGATTGAATATTGTGAACTTATATTAATTTTTGAGTAAGTTGAATAATTTAGTTGGTAAATTTATTGAATTGATTCGAATTATGTAAATTCTATAAATTATACTGAAATACGACACGACAGTACCTTAGATAGTCCATAGTCTTCTTCTGTATGCAAGGCAACCTCAGATGGCCTGATAAGTGTAGTTGGAGATGACATTGAGTGGTGTTCTAGTCCGCTGTATTTAAGGACAGATATGACGCGATGGTAAGCAGCATTCATAATTAGTTTTTGGTAGCGCTTGCTGTATTTTGTGTGATCTGGAGCATTGTCAATCATATAATTTAACCTTGAATTCCAGTCGGGTAGATTGCTCAGCGCCTCTTCAATCTGAAAAAGCGTTGTAGTAGAATTAATAATAAACTAATGTCAATTACAATATTTTATAGAAATATATAAAATATTTATATGTAACTGAAAATTGAATTGGCAAAAATTTATCTATCTAAAATCTAATAAAAAAGTATCGAAACTTTCTTATTTTTCTCTTCTATTGATAACATACTTGTACAATAATTCAATTCCACCTCATTCATTTACAATCCACTTCAAAAACAATACATAATAACAGGGCTTAATTTGTAAAAATAAAGGAGGGGAGAACGTAGGGTAGTAAGGGGTCTGGGGATCCACCCCAGGACCCCAGAAAAATTAAATTTTTATTCCTCAAAACTCGCTTTTAAAGTTCAACTGAGTTGTGGTCGATATTGTAGAAACGTTCCATGATGAAATAAAAACACACAGATTTTGTCAATTTTCTACTCTATTTATTGGTACACGACCATGGTTTCATGACCACACAGGTCACATTTTCAAGCTCCAGCTCAGCTGGTTGTGTACCAATAAATAGAGTAGAAAATTGACAAAATCTGTGTGTTTTTATTTCATTGCTTTTAAAGTGTTTTTAAAACTTGTGTATTTTTACCATCATTTTTCTAATATTTTCAATAGAATATTAGAATCATTTACACTCCCTAATGTGTGTACCGGCACAAATTCAGCCATGCATAATACATAAAAATACAAATAAGGAAACTGTAGTTAGTACATTATTTAAAAAAATCGTGTTGAGGCACCATAAAATAGAATCATGAAACCAAATAGGTATTTTGTTCGAAACAAATATATTTTGAAATATTACTGTTTTAAATAGCCACTGATGTAGGAAAATCTCTCTCAACCTCAAAAAAATACATTTAGGTGAATTTCGGAAACAGAATAGCACAGGAAAGTTTGTTCCGATGTTAGTATGGTCAAAAGCAACTCTACAAAGCTGATCAATTGAGATAAATCAATTACCATGGCTACAGCGAATACGGATGTGTTATTTTCGGATCTAAATTTTTTAAATTAGTTTCAATAATTTAATGGAGGCTTGGAATTATTTTGTGTTTATTGGCTCAATAACAACCCTTAGAAATTCAAAATTGACTATTAACCATTTCTGGATCAATTCTGTGGGTGAAAAACCTTTGGTTGGGAAAAAAATTTTGACTATATTTTAATGAAAATACCAAGTGTTCTTTATTCCACAATGTATGATTGCTATTAGATTTATAAATGAATAAATTCATAAATTGGAGACGTTTTATTCAAATTCTCAAGAGACCTGAATGTAACTCTCATTTGATTGAATGATCATTACAAATAAATTACCTCTTGTGTGTTCTGCGGCCAGACCAATGAAAGGAATCGCACAAGCAGCTGCACTTGAATGCTCGATTCAGTGAGGTCATGAACGAACGACTCCTCTGTTATCATTTTGAGGAAATCGGGCGAGCTATCGATCAGCACTGTTTTTCCCTGGAAGCCTTCTTTTTCGAGAAGTACAACTAGTTCCATTGCGATGAGACCACCAAATGAGTAGCCAACTAGGTTGAACGTATCTCCAGGCCTTAGACGCTTCAACACGTGCTGTAAAGAGAAATTTTCCATAATTAATAGTACATTACGCCACAAGCCTTGGAAAGCCTAAGTGATTCATTAGAAATTTATGCCAAATTAATTTTTAATAAAGTTCCAATTTTGATTGGTTAACGACGTTCAGTCATGTATTAATAAGAAAACTATTTTCTTTAATAATTATAGTAGAGTACTTTCAAGCTGCACGAGCTCATTGTCAAAACTCGAAAAGCTTGAAAGGACTTCACGACAGTAAAAAAAATACAAACTGTATTCTCTCTGAAATATACATGACCGCAAGTCGGTAAGCAATTAAAAGTGTAAAGTATATAGTAACTAGTCAAGGATCAAGGAATCATAATATTTTTAAAAGAGAATTAAAGGGCAGCTGGAGCAACGCGGGCAGCGCGCCCATTGTACAAAAAGAGTACTATTTGTATAAAGCTAACAGTTTTATTCTGGTATATTTTCATTTGCTGATTTATTCGATCACAAATAAACATTTGATTTTTTACAATTTTCGGTAACTCTGTCATGTGAACATGGAATGAATGACAAGGATTAGTTCGTTAGTCTCCAGCCAAGTTCTGTTTTCCTATAGTGAAAAGAGTCTTATATGGACCATATGTATTTCTGACTACTGATATTTTTGGCTGAAATTTCATATCCTATCTAAAAAAATATCGATACTAAAAACATCAATAACCCATTTACATACATGGTTAGTGTTTTCGATGTGTTGGTTTTCTATTTATGAAATTGCAGGGTACATCAGATATGAGACTGCAACCATTACTCACAGAAACAAATTCACCACGCATAACCTTTCCTCTCATAAATAATAATTGGGTAATATTGATCAGACGTTTTAGAATATCAATAGATTTATGTTGTTAATCACTAAATAGATAGGAATATATTAACATTTTATTGAATTTTCCATGAACTTTTTATGTCATACATCAGTTAATAATGATCCAATGTCTCAAAAATAGGGAATTAATCACTTCTACCTCAAGTACCTACCTACAATTAAATTGATAAAATTCAATTAACAAAATTCCAGAACATTCATTAATGATTCAAGTAGTTTTGAGATCAGTACACTCTAAAAATAGTCTGCACACACTGTCAAAGTGTTTTTCAAAGTTAAAATTGTAATGTAAACAAACTTTCATCATCTTTCATTCACCATGTAAACATCATTATCCACTCACTCATTATCACCTTTTCTTGAAATACTAGCTAATAAGTCGCAATAGTAACGAAGAATAATAATATAGAATAATCACAATTATTGATTTACTAGTTGGAAAGACCTTCCTCTTCAGCCTCATGATCATTTGCAGCTATCCAGGTAAACTAGTGAATGTGTCAAACACAATAATTTTCATACGCTAATCACTTATCTTACTTTGCGCTCTTCAATCTACTCGCAGTATGCAAACCCTATAGACCTAGTTCACATAGATATAGTGATTATTTGAGAGTGTTCATCTTTTTAAGAATAAGGACTGCAGATTAACATAACCTTCATTGTGGATTGGTTCAACAATCGGAAACGAGTATATATATTCTTCAATTCGATCGAGAATGAGCCTACTTACAGGAAGCAGCGATTTGGCGAGATCTTCGACTGTTTCAAATGGTATTTCGTAGTTGAATTGGAGACAGAGAGCTTGCACTGATAAATGTGCGGCTAAAGGCTCAAGGACTGACGCAGCACCTGAAATTGAAGAACGATTATAATAACAAACGTTAATAATAGTCTTAATTTCTTAAGAATAAACAAAATTTAAGAACTTAAGCCATGCAAAACACATGATAATGAAAGTATGAAATAGAAGGAACTGGAAGGATTCGGGACAATCCTGTATAATAGGAAATGTATCTAGTAATTGCAGCAGATTTTAGAGTCAACTTATCAACATAGCTGAGTTTGTACTTTGTTTGGACATCACATCGAGATATGAAACACCTGTTACTGCCTCATCCATAAAAAAACGTTTTATTTTTTGCCAATTGAGCTGATACTGCTATAGTCTGTCCAAGCAAAGAAGACCCTCTGGCAAGACGGGAAAATGACTTAAGCTCGGTCAATATTGGTGCAAAAATTACCAGTTTGATCTCAAACTGTAGGAAACAATTTGATCTACTGTTAAGCCCACATTTATAAATATTTGAAAAAATTTGACCAAGCTGGAGTCATTTTCCCATCTTGCCAGAGGGTCTTCTTTGTTTGGACAGACTATACCTAGGCAACAATTTTCAACTACAGCAGATAGTCTGAAACTCTGACATTTTCTGATTATTTCTATGTATGATTCATTACTGAATGTGTACTACTTTTTCAAACCACAGCTTTTTAAAATCAGATGAATCTTAAACAAAATTCGGTCAGTAATAAGTGATGATTAAGTAGAAATAGAGCTTCATATTAATGTATTAATGTATTTTTTATTTCCCTTTCAAAACTTGAAGAAAAAAACAGGAAATAAGTCGACTATATTAACCAGTTATCATAGTCAACTTTTCCCTGAATATAAGACCCTGCATTGAAAATACTGAAATTAATTTTTTAAATTAATAAATAAATTTCATTACAAATTGACAAAATTTGTCAAATTTATAAAAAAAACTAAAATTGTTGCTTAACTTACTTAGTTCATACAATCATTCGAAAAAATAATAATCCAGTATACATAATGTAAATCAATCATTAAACAGTACTGATTATTTAAACTCTCACTACGCAATCTGATAAAAACAGAAAAAGTTCTGATTTGGTTGAAACTCACTCTATCCAATAGACGCTGATGGAATGAGAAACACTTACCCTCAACTCCTGGAATCAAAAAGCAAGTTGGATGGCTACCTCCAAACTCCTCAATGACGGAACCATCACCGATAAGTGATGGCAATCTTACAACTGGCAAATCAGCAGTCAATTCGTCACCAATCACTCTGATAAGATGGGCCATTCCTTGTTGGGGCATCATATCTCCATTGGTTTCTGTGATACAGATTGAATTAATTATTATTTATAATAGAGGATACAAATATATTGTGAGAAGCCCATGATTAAAAAATAAAAATTTATTCTCAGCCAAATAATAGCTATTTGTGCAACTTGTTTGCAAAACCGGTGATTGCAAAACGAGATAGATAGAGAATGGAAAGAATAAAGATAGATAGATAGACAATAAAATTTGTACAATCAATCTTGATTATGTAAGAATGCGTTAAAGTTTGCTTCCTCTCACCACTTTTGGTGCGATTACCAGCTAAAAACAGTACTATCACCAGAAAAAATAATTTTGTTCAAAAGGCTTTTTAAATAGGTTTGATTTGCATTATCAATCAACAGATAATCAAAGCAAACATTCTACTTGTATTATTATTTTGAAATAATTGCAAATAACTCATCAATATCAACACAGAGCAGTTAACGTTCGACTAATAATCAAAACTCCACCATTTCTATTCCTCAACGACAGTCGACAGATGATTACTGTAATAAACTGGACAAAATGAGCAGATAATTCTCAAAAGACAGATTTAGTCAAATTACACTCCAACAAAACTTGTATTCAATACAATAAATATTATAAGCATCTAAAAATGGTTTTTGCCAAAAATGTTATTGTAATGTTGAATCTATTGTTATTGGATACTGATGAAATCGGCCCTCAGACGTTCCGAGCTCAATGAATTTGGTATTATTGGAATTTGGGCCGTTCGCAAAGCACGTGCTTTGCGCACGGCATTCCGGAATCTGCTGTTTTGCGAATCGTTCCCAGTTCCGTAATAGGAGACTTTGTGATTGAGTGTCGGGAAAAATATACGAAACACTTAAGCCAGCTCCATACATGCGCTATTCGGGAAACACCGAACACCTAGTCGCCGAATCACGACTAGTGTGGAGCGGAGTGTTCGCTATTTGGGAAATAGCGAACACGAATGTTTGTGTGTTTCGTCCATTGTCGGTCTTTTGGACACATCAAAGTGGACGAATATTCGGCAAATAGCGAACTTTTTGCCCATCCACACATTCGCCTTCATGTTCGGCTAATTTGTTGTCTGTTGTTGCATGTAGATTGAGGTTAAGTCAATTGAGGAAATGTTTCTTATGTGGTAATTTAATACATAATTTTTTTAGACAAGATAAATATTAAATTACAGTCTGTGGATGATTTTCAAGTGATATAATCAATTTTGATACTATGAAATTGAATGAAATTCAATTCAAATATTATATTGAAAACTAGTGAATGTCCAGCCCGTTTCAGGTTACTGAATTATAATCTTGATTCTTTAAATGTTTTAAAAATTCCTACAAACATTAATATTCAATCAATACCAAGATGTAAGTTGAAATTAGTACCATAGTGTTAGATTTTTGAAAGTTGAAATTTTCGACACTATTTTGACATTATTGACCTTGAAAATGTCACCTATTCGGTTGACGATTCGCCATTCCCAGTACGAATACGTGCTCGGAAAACCACGCATGTGTGGAGATGTGTGTTCGTTAGTTGGGAAATAGCAAGCAAAACTGTTTGCCAAACACCAAATGTTCGGTATTTCCCAAATACCGCATGTATGGAGGCGCCTTTACATAGAAACAAAACAAGTTTTTAGCTGAAAAATAGCTCAACCATTAGCATATAGCTCTTAGCATGCATAGTTCAAGGAGCTTGTCCGTGCATGGGAGCACAATTGATCAACTCTACTCATTTAACTGAGTTTAACAGCTTAGCAACATTGTGATTCTGAGTAAGGCATGTCTGAGTCCCTCATTCTCTGATTATTTTTATCAACATTTTTTTAAATTTTATAAAATTCAAAGGCTTTACCATCCTTTGGGAGATTGGCTGTCGTTAGTAAAGATAGTCAGTCGTTTCCCGTCTCTGGAGGAATAGTAATATTGTTGAATTACACTCTAACTGATTAACTGGATGTTGTTCAGAGGTGTTCTACGCCGCCAATTGGTTGTGGAGACTGGCCTCTGGTTGAGAGGATCAACGTGCTAACCACACGTTATCTCTATCATGGTTGATGATTATTTGCTTGCTGTATGGTCTGTCCGGGCGGAGAGGGCATTCTGGCGGGGCTTTGGCTCGGTCAGTGTTAGTTCGGGGGCTGTGGTTTCTGTTTGATAATTTATGGATTTCGGGTCGGTATTGGCCGGACTGGAGACGTGTTCCCGTCTTGCCGGGGTGTCTTCTTTGCTTGGACGGACTGTATAGTGGAGTGAATATGAAACTGGCAACCAGCTGGTAGGACTAGGCCCTTCATTGGCTGTTGAGCCATTGACAAACAAACAAAACATTCAAAGGCTTACAGAAATCTATTAAGAGCCTTACGAAATAAGGCTGAAGCCGCACTGCCGGTGGGTAGAGCCTGGAGGGTAGTTGGTAAATCTATAGAACATACACACCATCCACAGTAATACATCTTATGAATGGTATGACGTCATACTGTTTTTTGAGGTTATGTTGTCCATATTTAAGAATTTCAAGATGGCGGCTGAACACAATACCATTCATACGATGTATTACTGTGGATGGTGTGTATGTTCTATAGATTTACCAACTACCCTCAACCCTCCAGGCTCTACCCACCTGCAGTGCGGCCTCAGCCTAACAGTTTTGAAGTGAGAATAATGCATCAATACTTTCAGAGATTAATACAAGATCAGATAAATTCAGAACAATAATACAGATCATAAAAAATAATTCCAGAATCAATAAAACAATTATTTGAGAGAAGAAGTAGTGTCTAAAACTAATCACCTATCATGTTTTAAATAAGTGATAGTGGCCTATCTCTAAGCCTACCTGTTTTTGATCCACCTTTTCCTGAGTTTTCTTGTGCGGCGATATCTTTCAATTTGGAGAATGTCATTCCTCTTATATCTTGAGGAGTGAGGAATACTTCAAACTCTCGTTCAAGAGTTTGTTTGATTTCAACCGCCATCATGGAATCCATTCCCAACTCAGCCAATGTGGAGTGCAAACTGATTGTCTTCAGATCTCGTAAACCTGAATAGATCAGAACAAAATAAGATCAATTTCTTTCGCTGATGCAAGTTTGATTGATAAAGGGAGAAGATACTGATTAGAGAATAATGACGTGGTTGAGGGATATTATTTTGCACAGGAGGATAGGATAAGGTTGTGTGGTATAATGTATAAAATACTTCCTAGTCCTAACTCCGCCTAATAAATAATATTTCAATTTCATTTCATACACCGGTCTTCTACGAGTAATTCTCGTGAATGAGTCTCGTAATTCAAAATATTGAGGAGAGAAACCAAATTTAACACATAAAACAGTATGAATAGATGGAATATTATATAAAATAGATGAAGAATCAAATCAAAATGAACTAGGAATGAACTAAGTATCAACTTTGCCTTAACTTTCTTAAAAATTGTATTGCCAAGCGTGGGAATGAATTTATTTAATTGTATAAAAGGTTGATATTGAGTTCATTCAAGGCTACACCAGATGATAGTATAGCGGCTTCCGTTCAGCGCTGCCAATAATGATTAATGATTGTTTAGTAGTAGAGAGTGGGGATGAATTCATAGTAATATTATTTATTAATGCAACTCTGATGTATGATCTTCTAGAGACATCCGCCGGTTACGTAACGATAATATTTTTATAATAACAGTATATTTAGTATGAGTATATTTAGGTCTCAGGATACCATTATTAATAATCCGGTTCTACTGAGGATTTGAATCAAGTAGATACGTTTTCATTATAAATTAATCATATTCAACTGAAGATAAGTTTGCTATAAATTTCAAAATATATCGCATAGTAACTCTCAACTTTTGTAACCGATAACTAGAATTCAGTTTGTAGTTTGAGACTTTCAGTGCAGTTTGGTTTTCCAATACCGAAAATGTTATGTGGAATATTTTTTTAATTTTAATTGAATTTAGTTGTTACCTAGGATGTTGGCGACGGTATCAATGATGTTTCCAGCAATACCACCAGCAACACGTTTTTCCGCGACGATTATGCTGGAAACAATTGTGCTTGATCCTTTGAGGAAGGTGTCCATGAGCTCCAAACAGTTACTTATTCCTTGCTGCAGAGTTCCAACTGTAATAAAACATTTTCAAAGTCAGAAAAGAATAGGAAAACATGAGGTTCAAACAATTACTTATTCCTTCCAGTAGAGTTCCTACAATAAATGATTTAAAAAATCACAATTATTCAAAAAATTACTTAGTAACTTTAATGCCCGGTTTTTCCAAGCACACCCAAATTTGAGGGACCCTCAAATTTTAAGGGACACTCAAATATTTGAGGGACCCTCAAATTTTAAGGGACACTCAAATATTTGAGGGACCCTCAAATTTTAAGGGACACTCAAATATTTGAGGGACCCTCAAATTTTGAAAAATCGTCAATTAACAGCTGAAATTTCCTATACTCCTTACATAGGAGAGTTGAGGGGCCCTCAAACCAAAGTTGAGGGACCCTCAAATTTTGACGATTGATCAGATAACCAGCTGACATTTCATTAAAAATTTCTGAAGCGTATCTGCATTCTCATTGGTTACATACGGTACTTATGTTGTAAACAAAATAATATTATCATCATTTCAAATCGATAACCTAAAATGCAGCAGTAGCCTACTTCGAGTGTTTGCATGATATTTTGTATTTTTTAAATGAATGAAGAGAAAATAAATTGTGGCATGAATATTTTGATATATTCCAGTATATTTTGATTCTCCCTTGAACAATAAATGGAGATACTTCAATGTTTGCTAATTTGGAAAATGCATAACTTCACAACGTACCGACGAGTAGATGTAAAAAAATCGTATTACTTTTATACATTTTTTTAAAGAAAATTTCAGCTGGTTATCTGAGCATTCGTCAAAATTTGAGGGTCCCTCAACTTTGGTTTGAGGGCCCCTCAACTCTCCTATGTTAAAAGTATAGGAAATATCAGCTTTTAATTCACGATTCGTCAAAATTTGAGGGTCCCTCAAGTTTGAGTGTGCTTGGAAAAACCGGGCATCATTCTTGTAGTTGAAAATTGGGTTTGATGAGATTGAACATATCAGTTCTGATTGGATCGAATTGAGATTTATTCTTATAGTTGAAGACTATATAGCCTATCATACATCTTATTCTACTCGTATCTGAATATAATTTTTTAGTATTCAGTTGACAATATTATCTAAGAGAGTAAGCTATGAATTTATAAATTTTAATTGGATGATAAGGAAATTATTACATAGGTAATAAGCTATGAATTTTCAGATTTCAATTATCTGATAGAGAAATGAAGGAAATGTTTAAAATTTTCTCTTTGAGGATAACACTGATTGTTAAAGGGGCAGTCTGGAAATATGCCTATCTGATCAAAAATAATTCAATCGCAGGACAAATATAATAAAATCTGACGTTAAATGGGATAATAGAGGCTGACTAATTCTTAGCAGTCAATGGTTTCCGTTTCAGTCTACTTTTAACCTGCTACTTTATTTCAATGGATGGAAATCAAAATCGCAGTACACCTTTTAGTATTTCATATTTGACACAACATGTTTCGCACTCTTTGAGGCATTCTCAATTATTATGTCTTATTTGTGTCAAATAAAAAATACTAAAAGGGTACTGTCATTCTGATTTCCATCTATTAACATTATTGATAGAAGCCCTAGACCTAGACAAGAAGGAAACATTGAAGATAGTAACCTACTTTTTATGCCAATGTTATTCGACAAAGTGAAACTACTGTGCTGTACTTCAGGTACTATGAACTTTTTCCGATGGTATTTTCTGAACATACTTTTCAACTCAATTCACTAACTAATTATATGTGATTACTCATTAGGTGAGTTATCATATTATTGAGTTTACTCAGGCCCGGTCCTATAAATGGGCAGACTGGGCAAATGCCCAGGGCGCCAAATTTTTGGGGCGCAAATAAAATAGTTAATTATAGAAACAAATTAGCTACTAAAAAATATGTGACATAAATTTTTTTAATAATAGGCTACATATACAGAGTGTTTCAGGAGGAATGTGCAATCCTTTTAGGTTGATTCTCACCCCAAGTGGAGCAAAAAGTTCCATTGGAGATACCTAGCCCCAAAAACGCTTTGTTGCTGAGATAACAATGGCGAAAAATTGAAATTTTAAAAAATTTTAAAAAATTTCATTTTTAAATTTTATAGAGAATTTATTCAGGTTTGAAAATTATCAGTTCCCATGTTAATTTAGCTGAGGAATTCAATGAAACCAGGTTGAAGTTTGTAGCTCCAACAGTTATTGATTTAATTGGGAAAATATGCTAAAAACACTTTAAGCGTTTAATGCTAACAATTAAGCGTTATAAGTGAATATGAAATCATAAATTTTTATTTTTGACAGATAGAAGTTGAAGAGAAGCCAGTTCTAAAGATAAAATTCGATGGTGGCGATTGTATAAATCCTACCCAAATCTCAAAAATATCGATCAAAAATCGAAAAAAAGAAAAAAATAGGACAAGAGAAAAATCTGTGTTTGGTCGCGATTATGCTATTTTTGATCGCCATTTCTGATATTTGGACTCTCTTCAACTTCCATCTATTAGGAATACAAATTTATGATTTCATATTCAGTCATAACCCTTAATTGTTGAAAAGTGGCCGTTTTAGGATATTTTCCCTATTATCTCAATAACAGTTGAAGTTACAAACTTCTAACTAGTTTAATTGAATTCCTCAGCTAAATTTTACGTAGTTATTAACCTTTTTCAAACACGTTAAGCTGTCGGTCCCGGCTGCCTAAAAACAGTCGTTAAGTCATGTCAGAGGCCCTGAAATTGATCAGGAGCGACCTGAAAACTCTGACACCAGACCTGAGTCAGCCAGGTTACACGAATATTATTATTATTAAACCTGAATTAAGCCTCTGAAAAATTTAAAAAATATCAATTTTCCGCCATTGTTATCTCAGAAACAAAGCGTTCTTGTGCTATGTGTAATGGATTTTTTGCTCTACATTGGGTAAGAAATCAGCCTGAGAAGTACCTATTGCACTTTTCTCCTGAAACACTCTGTATAACAGAACAAGTAGCCTAAATGAAATAAGAAATAGTAAGAAACTTAATAATGTTTGTTTGTTTGCTTTGAGGGTGAAGCCCACATGAGCTCATAGGCTTGTGCGTGGGTAATGATATGGATGATAGATGACGACTACTTTGAGGTAGTCGGGACCGACGGCTTATCGTCTCCTCCGAAAGACGGGGTGGCCGTATCTATGTGATTGTGCTGTGGTCAAAAATTGTTCCCCGCTTGGGATTTGAACCAGGGTCCACCTGGTTATCAGACTGGCGCTTTATCACTCCTCCAACGAGCCACTTTTTTATGAAAAGTTAATATGAAGCATTATTGTTCATATGTTAAATGATAATCATATAATATCAGATCTGGCAACACCGCAATCAGTTACTTGCATAACTAATGCCTATAGTCTATTCACTATAGCTTGGGACGAGCGATGATTACTCACGTATGACAAGTTCCATGTTGTCTTCCTGCATTTCAGCAACTAAGCCAACATCACCAACAGCTCCCCATTGGATCGACAGACCTGGCAGATTGTCTTTACGGCGTGCCTCACAGATTCGCTCCATCACAGAGTTGGCCATACCATAGTTTGTCTGTCCGGGATTACCCCTACCGCAACTGACACTTGAGAATATAACAAACTGTTCCAAATTCGGGCAGAGTCTCCTTGAGATTTCATCCAGGTACTTTGTGGCTGTTGCCTTTGGTCCAAATGATTCGATGAAGTCGGCTTCAGTTTGATTTTCGAATAAGCTATCTTTCAGTACCTGCGGAATTTGCAAATAGTTTCAGTTCACTTTTATTTTTAAATTGGAATGTGATAAAGATATCATGAAGTGAAACGAAGAAGTTTTATACAATTTATCTTTGTTTTGACGTGTAACATGTTAAAGTTTAGCTCAATTAATGTGACTTATTCATGTGAAAGCAAAATTGAACATTTTTATATTCAATATATATATATATATATAGCTGACGCCAAAAAGTAAGGCGGTTTCGTCTGTATCTTGTACTTGATGTACAATTGTAAAAGCTGATGTAAAGCATATATTATCTCTTTCGATTTCAGATACATTGTATAGGCATAGTCAAATGACAACTCTAATCAACAATATCAGCTGTTGGAGCGCACAAGAAGAAGATAAAACCTTTTTCCGTCACTTTTATTCATTTTATTTATTTTTTTAAATATAATAAATATAAATATAACTGATAAAATTATATTTACACAAATTAAAATTAGTGTTAGACTTCCACATAATCTAAATTTAGTTATTTATTTTTACGAAATCTTACCACAGCCAGATTGAAAATGCCGATGACAGGACCCATTCCGTTTGCTTCTTCTATAAGTGCTTGGACTCCTTGACGAGTCGTCACATCTTGTGTTGAAATGAAAACGTTCACGCCATATGACTGCCATATTCTGATTCTCATTGCTTGATACCCGGTACGAACTCCTTTCCTTGATGTAAGAATGATATTTTTGGCGCCTCGCAATACTAACCAATCGGCTAGCTCAAGACCAAATCCTCCAAGTCCTCCTGTAAAGCCAAACAACATTAATTACTTCAAATTTAATACTTTCAATAACGAACTCATAAAGTATTTAGCGATAATTCGAGTAAGCGATATTTAGAGAGAGAACCTACAACAACTTATGACTATTGATAAAGATGATAACAGAGGAAAGATTAGGTAAATAATAACAATTGGATTTGACATAATTAAATCAAAGTGTTATTTTTTATAATATCTTTGTAATAGGTTCATCATCCAACGAATCAATTAACTTTTGGAGGAGTAAATATTCCTTTTTTTCAATGTGTGAGAATCTATGGAATTCTCCATATTTCATTAAATACAATTCATGAAAATGTAAATTAAAGCCTATATTAATATACTACAAGTTACTATATTTCATGTCAGTGCAGAATAAGAAAGGAGAACTATTACAAATTAAATTACCCAAAACAATGTAGGATCCTTTAGTATTACAGTGGAAATGCGGCCTGACCATTGACTTCTTGATACTTGGCTTGACAACCTTCTGCGTTTCTTCTTCCCGAATTTTCAAGAGAACTTTTCCAATATGTTTTCCAGCGGCCATGAATCTGTGAAACGAAGTTCAATTTCTTTTATCAAACAAGTTTTATACTATGTGTTATACATTATACATGTGTATTATGAATGATATTGATTGTATTATTGATTATATTATGAACGTGTACAGAATTTATTTATTTATTTAGCGTATGGCTTTTAATAGTGGGGAGACCCAAGGGTTGTTCCACTTCGCCAGATAACATCATCTTCCGCAAACGGAGACATGAGTTATAGTCCTTTTAAAAAGTTCATTTGAAAACATAATTTTTGATCTCAAAACATTGTTGACTACTAAAACTGTGTATAAAATGAAAATGATAGATAGAAAATGGGAAGAAAGTTCTTACTTGATTAACAAAAACAAAAGAGTTATTGGAAGTGTTGCTTCATATTCACAGGTTCAGTCAATGAGTATCTTTTTAACCAGAAAGCTGAATATTTTTTTTGCTTCATTGTTGAAAACTTTAAATCAACAGGTGAGTGAAGCAAGCATGAGCAAGCAAGGTAGAATATGACAAACAAAGCTAATAATTCCAAACGAGAAATCTGTTGGTCTAATTTTTATTAAATGACTCTGTTGGGGATCCAGGGTTGTAGTCGGATAATGCAAGAGAGTCGAGACTCAAATATTTGTGCTTTTACAATGATGCGAATATAATGAAGATATCAACCAAGAATATAGATAAAATTTATAAAAAATAAAAAACAATTGAAACTATGAGAACTGTGAAGTATGAGAGTTTCTCTCTAGCGTTTTAATTATTCGTACTAACCTGAAAGCAGGCTCGACTTCATCAGCAGGGAACACAGTTCTGCTGAGTGGCTTCACTGCACCACTTTTAATTCCATCAAGCAGGTATTTTTGCATAGTTACCTTCAATTCTTTCGGAGCGTTAAATAGATTATCCAACATTATTCCGTGGAAACTGGTTTCTCTCAAGAATATTTCCATGCCTGAAAAAATGAAATGAGTTATTATAATACTTTCCCATCGAGTCTGCACCTTTTAAATAGTCGATAGATTTGATGACATGAGAAGAACTTGGTCAGCTCAGACCAAACTGCTTAATGAATAGTGGGAAGATGAAATATTCAAAGAACAGACAAATTTATACTAATTGTACAGATGAAGAGAACTCCCTACCATCCGGCCACTATGACACCAGTCCACGGTTAAGGGTGGAAGCTCTCACTATAGAACATCCAGAAAACGCTGCATGGGATGTAAATATGAAAATGTCTAAATAAGTACTAATGCACTTTGTGTTTTTTCTCGAAAACATTATACTAATTTAAAATACTGTTTGCATTAGCCAAATTTTCATTGAAATCAATAAAATTCACATGAGTATTTTATCAATCGACAATTTTGATCATTTTCTGGATCTAAACTCAACAGTAGGTAATGAAGATGAATCAGACTATAACCTAAGGTAGCATTCCCAAGCGGCAATTAGAGCCATGCGGCCGGCTAGAGACGCACGGCTCTAAATGCGATGCTCTAGCTAACACAACTCTATTCACATAGCTTCATTACAAATGTTCACTTTGTTGTAAGGGCTACTAATGCATAATAAATCAATGAATAGCGAAATTCCCTAGAAATGACTTGAAAAGGGCGAATTTCACATTTATTGATTTATTATACATTGGTAGCACTAATAACAAAATGAACATTCATATTAAAGTTATTAAAGATAATGAATTTTTAGATCAATAAAGGCCTTTATTTAATTATTATTATTACAGTTATGTTATTAGAGTTGTGATGGCTGGAGCAGTGCAGCTAGAGCCGGGCAGCTCAAGCAGCGCATTTAGAGCCGGGTGTCTCGCGCTCGCGGCTCGAGCTGCCGCTTGGGAATGCTACCTTTAGCTGTTTATCCATGATTTGGATGGCACATTTGATACATTAAGAAAGGTAGACAAGTCGATTCAATGTGATACAAAAAAAACTATCCAATACGTTTCAATATCATACAGAATCTTCTAATTCAATAGTTCCAATTGAATTGTGTATGTACTTGAAGAAATTTATTAAATTGGAAGGTCATTAATCAGCGGGCACACAGCAGTTTATGAAAGTCGTAATCTGCAACTTACCCAGAGGATTGTTGTTAGCAAGATCGAACTTTCCGATTTCTAGGAAGCGTCCACCCTTGGCCAAACAGCGAACAGAAGCTTGTAGTTTTTCTTCAGACAAAGAATTGAGAACCATATCAACACCACGGCCGTTGGTCTCTCGCATTACCATCTCTTCAAATGATGTGTTTCTTGAGTTACCAATATGACTGTCTGGTATCTAGAGGTTGGAATAGATGAAATATAATAAATAAATCTACTACTTTATTAAAATATAGCCCTAATCAAGATTCTACTGTTACTGCTATATTGAGTCACGCTGAAATGACACTCTGCCAAGATAGTCGCTTATAACAAGAGTGTAAAGCAATTCTGCCGGCCCTGGTAATTTCATTACAATTCTCCAATTTTATGATGATTTGTTTGTTGATATGTTTTACATAATTGATTATTTTTTTCAATCGATAAAAAATGTTATTCATCGTCATAGGTTTGTTTCACTGTGAAATAATATTTCTTGATTAATTTTCATCAACGCAGTTTGTAATGGGCACTCACCGAATTATTCAAGGGTTTGGCCTAAAATGTTACCAAATTAAAAAAACACATATTGATTTAGTAGTTGAAATCATTATGTTGAAAAATTGAATGATCAATATTCTATGTTTCACACAAAAGAACATACAAGTTTACCCTTGAATATTCAATCAGAGTGAGAGGTTTTTTAGTCTATCTTCACATTCAAAAAGCGAATTAATCACATTCAAAGGTCGATTAATCTGTGAGTGGTTGAATGTCATGTCCAAGTGGTACTTCCAATGTGATCTTGGGAAAATGAATGAGTTCTATGGTTTGGTTTACCTGTGGGAATGTTTGTCTGATGAACTGGCGTTTCTCCTGAGTTCCAACAGTTGTGAAAACTGTGCAACCGGCGTGAAGTGCAAGATTAATGGCGGCCTGACCCACTCCTCCGCTGCCAGCATGAATCAGTACGCTATCACCTTTGCTCATACGTCCAGCCATGACAAGTGCGAAGAGCACCTGAATCACATTACGCCATCAAAGCCAATTAGAAAGTTAGTCATTCAAAGACCAAAAAAAAAGATTTTGAACTTTTTGTGATGTAATGAAGGTGATATTATAGACGTGCATATTGAATGAAAATACAAAAAAAGACAAGAATAAACTAAAATAGACTATACTGAAGATTAGAAGCTGCTATACGTGATCTATAGATGATCTATTACAATCACAAAATCAACATGTACGCGTCCAGTCCATTTCACGTCCTTCCTCTGTGAATGTTCAATATCCTCATCCCGTTCGCGTCACACGTCTTTTCTGTCTGAATCGGGCCTTACAGTAGAAACATTAGTTTTGACAGCGCTATTAGTAAAGTTGTGTTTTTATTGTATGTCACAGAAATGGACAATTGAATGCTTCATCATCTGTATCACACCTCCGTGAATTTTCAATTCAACACGCATCACTGTTGTTCCTCAAACTAAGGTTTGAGTCCTTGTGACTGTTTCCTCTTCCAGAAATTAGAACATGTCCTTATAAGAAACTTTTGGAAATTTGGAGAACATTCAAAAGCACATTCAACACTCATATCCACCCATTCATAAACTCGCGTCACTTTATCATGTGAATTTGATAATCTTCAGAGAACATATCTGTTACGTACATGAACAAAAATGTAGATCATTAAAGTTTCAAAGATGTCCCAAATTGAAGTACATGTCACATCCAAGTCTATGTTAAAAAAGTTCTTAAATCATCATCAATTTGGATATAACAACTGCTCTCACTTTAGGCTCAACATAACAATGAGAAGTAATTGAATTTGTTTGGATGACATTATAATTCTTTGACAAATATTATTTGAAAAAAGGTAAACTCACGGTTCCATAAACAACGGGCACTGTAGCAGCATCCTCCAATGTCCAAGAGTCTGGGATTTCCCATAAGAGATTGCTATCAGCTACTATCATGGATGCCATAGCCTTACTTTCAATCATTCCCATGACTCTCCTACCAGTTGAGTCTCTTCCCGAGTATTCTAAACCTTGGATGCAATCCTGTAAGGAAAATGTAAATATACTTTGAGAGAGTACATTGAAAATGGATGATTGAAGATTGACACAATTAGAAATGGGCATAACATTTCTAAGATATTTATTATTTTTATTTATTTATAGTGTATGTTACTGGAACTCACAATTTTATAAAACACTACTAAATTCATTTCATTAAGACCTCAATAACTATCTCAACATATATCTCATTTTCACAACAGATTCACTCCTGACGTTGAAGAATTGTGTAATTGAATCATTGATTTAATTACAGTAGACCGCCGATTATCCCAAGTAAATGGCACCGGGATCAATTCGGATAATCTAAAATTCTGATAATTGGATTTGGGATTGTATTAAAGAAAAACAATGTGTCAAACTTGAAATAAACTCAAGTACATTTGAAAAGTACAGTGTAGTGTTGTTAAATTAATATGGAGAGCAAAATAAATATTGTACTATACTACAGTGCAGTAAGTACAATTAAATAAGTAAAAAACATCGCCTCGCCGCGCTACGATCACGTCGTAAACGTTGGCTTTCTTTTTTTTTACTACGCTCAAGACCGATTCTGATAATTGGCGATTCGGTTAAGCGGCGTTCGGATGATCGGCGTTCTACTGTAGAGTAGACGTAACTTTGAAGTCTAAAGTAACTTTAACTATGAGAATAAATTATTCATAATAATTGCAATCCTTCTGAACTTGGCATGTTCCAAGTTATATTTGATCCTTATTTGATACTTTTTGTAAATTCTGAACAAAATATAATTAGAATTTTCTCTAACCTGATTCATTCTTCCTCTTGCAACAACTTCATGTGCCAGACGTCCTGTGGCAGTCATAATATCACGGAAATTCAACGCTGAATAGTAGATTGTGACTAGCTCTTCATCCTTTGAAACTGATAAACTGTAGAGCATAATTTATTATCATGAGAGAACATTCAAGCTTCATCATAAAAGAATAACACGTGATAAAAGAAAGAGGTACATTTTTCAAGTGGAATGAACTAAGATGAATTTGTGAAGTAACTTAGTCATTTTTAACAAGAATACGAACAAATTTATTACAATTTTGAACTTCTAAATGATATTTAACATAGTTGTTCAAGATAGAAACATAAGCTACAATAAAATCAGTTTTAAAAGAGGTTTTTACAGAATAATAAGAAAACATAGAGGAGAGATTATATATGAAGAGATTTTACAATATCTTCATCATTTCTACAAATTTTACAGACTACTTTCTATACTCTTTATCATACTTGGAAAGCTATTTGAAAAAATTAAATAATAGGTGACAGAAACCTGTTCCGTTACCGGCTCGCCAAATAAGAAAGTTCTAGAGAATCAATTATATGTTTAATAATTGAATGAAGTATTATTATAACTTAAGTGGAATTTCAATATTAATATCATATTCTTTGAGATTTATCACCGACAATGTAGTTGAAAGTTTTTTTTACAGAAAGGAAACTGTTTGAATTACCTTGCTGGGGGCTTTTCGTACCCATGCTCATCACTATGAGAGTTTTGGAAATGTGCTCCAGCAGCACGAAAAGCCTTCACTCCAGCATGGTAATTTAAGCATTTTCCTTTCTGTAAATACTTTTGACTGCATTGTCGATGATAAATCCCAGTGAATATTTACACGTAGAAGCTCGTCATGCTTCAAGAAACCACTTTCATTAATTCCATCTCTTGTAATACAGATAGGAATTACACTAGATAGGAAATGATTCAATTGTAGAAAAATCTTTGATAAAATCTCAAAAATTAATTTAGTTTGTTTAATGATATAATGAAGTACTGTTTTAATATTATTGGAGTTGAATCATCTCTTGAATAATACTATAAACAGCACTGGCGGCTCGTGCCCACGAAATAGATGAAGTGCCCGTACCTTTTACTGTACAGCACTTCACCTGTTTCGTGGGCACGAGCCGCCAGTGATAAGCAGAATAATACATATAAGCCATATATTATATATTAATAATAAATATAACTCTTTAAAAATGAATAACTCACTCATCCAATCGAATATTTCCTTCCAACCAAGCCAGACTGGACAGATCTCCACGAGTGAGCAAATTGACATAGCTATGGTGAGCCTCCACAAGCGAGTTCTCCTGCAAGAGCAGATGCCTGTAGCTACCCCACTTTCCATCCTTGTAAACATTCACGGCCAAATCCTTAGCCAATTCCTCCTTGTAGAATGGGTTGCTTATGTCGAATGGGGGAGCGTCCTTATCAAGAATTAAAAATGCTCTGAAAAATTGAAAACAAAATTATGCAATGCTATAAGCTAGTTCCCATCATTGCTCATGGAAATTTTACCATGAACAATGCATTCTAATCCTGAGTTGGAATATTTCGAATGAATATTTAGTGATATTTTTGAATGATTTTAAGCGTTGAAAAATACATTATGTTGAATATTTTCTGATTTTTAGCAAACTCATTCTTACAAATAATGTAAAATTTAACTACTGTATAAGTTGAATATTTATTGTTATGTTGACATGAATTATTACGATTCAAAATATTTATGAAAATTGTACTATTTCCTGCATGTTTTTCTCACATTGAGTTGTAATTTTCAATTACATTTTTATCTTGAATGGAAACAGAAATATTTTGATTATATAAATTAATTTATCATAAATTAAGTTGATAGTAACATCGTAAGGAATTGATCATTAGAATAGCCGGAGGTGATTTATCACGAGCCTGATAAATTAACAGTTTCTGGTCTGATCACATTTGACTTGAGCCTGATTTGAACTGGATTGAAATATTTTCCTCGGACCACTCCCGTCTTTCGAAGGCAATATAAAATACATTCTTATCGCTTTCAATGGAGACCCTTTAGGGTAGGTTCCACCTCACCAATGTGTACTTGGCCAAATACTGGTCACCTATCCAAGAGCAATCCACAGTGTTCGTGACAATTCGAAGGCAATGTAGCCCCACCTGCTAAAAAAGTTATAAATATAGAAGGAAATATAAATTTATTAACGAATTATTGTGAAGAATTTCACCTTATTTTGTCACCAGAGACTTCTCTTCTCAAACAGTTGACCAATCCTATAATACCATTGAAAGGTTCGTTCTGGGCATACACAATTATCCTCTGGTCCGAAGGTACGTCTTCAGCCTTGACAGCATTTTTGAGAATAGGGAGCCAGGAGAAGTTATCTTCTGGGATATTGATGATTACTGGAGCACTCTCAACCTTTTGAACCTATTGGAAAAGATACCACGATCATTAGGGCATTACACTCCTATTTATTGTAGAATATAATATAATATGTTGAAATAAATTATACATAGTATGTGAAATGTGTTTTTACTGTAAAATAAATTTATCTACGGGCGTATTGAAAAATTCCTAATTCCTAAAGTTTTACAATTGAAATCGAAATGACCACCATTTCAAAAGAGAATCTTAGAACCGTGTCGTAATGAACGTTTTTCGGTACAAGAGGAACTTTTCGATACAGTCCAAATTCCACTTTATGATACATTCCTTGTTTCGTTTCAAAATCAGGTGATAAAAAGTAAACAGTGTTCAACTAACCTCAAAATGAAAACTGCGATTGGGATTGAGTAGCATACCAGTATTTTTTCGTCAATATTTCAATTTACGTATTTGAATATTTAACTTATTTGAATAGTCCAAAGTTTAAATAGTTTAATATACTTATAACTTTGTTAGTGAATATGTTAATAACTTTCACTTTTACAACAACACTCACGATTTTGTTGCTTGTCAAATGCGTTTTGTGGTTCTGACTGATATGTTATTTTTAACATATTTAACAAGATTATCATAACAGTTAATTGATTATCATGACAGTTCAAGTAGGATGAAGACAAAAGAAGTTAAATAAACAACAGTATGTTGATTTTTATAATAGCGTACACTTACAGATAGCTTGATACTGGTGGTCTATAGCTTGATACTGGTCTGATACTGATAACTACACTGATGGTCGTAGATAAAATAGTGTATGCAACGGTTGTATTAGGTCTTTATAGCATTCGTGAGATATTTAGAGCACTCGCTTTGCTCGTGGCTCTAACTTACATCTCACCTCATGCTATAAAGGCTTCCATTATACAACCGTTGCATAAACTACTATTATTAAACAATTGAATACTTCTTCTCAAGTTTTTGATTCTTGTATATATTTACAAGAAGCCTATTACGAGTAAACGGGCCTAAACTACTACAGCAAGTAATTTGTGAGTGTATGGCAAATTTTTGAAAAATTTCATAGTGATAAAAGCAGAATTATTCCAAAACCTCATTAAAATTTGATTTCATTCAGAAATTTTACAATCCTTCACAAGACTAGAATGTTCAGTTTTCTTATTCATCTAAATGGGCTTCTGGATAAATCCTAATTAGCTCTCTGAGTAGAAATGATATTGTAAGAGATGTATATTGAGTAGAAAAGACTTGGTCATAGAATTTTCACATTCACATATTTATTTTAATATGAGTTAAGCAGAGTTGCATGATGGTATGAAGACCAAAATTGGATTGTGATTATTCAAAATATATTAAGTATGAGCATAATATCATAAACATTAGCTTTTCCACATTATAATGAATTCATGTAACAACGCCGCTATCAAATAACGCTACAAGCCTAAAACAACAACATGCTGAAGAATCCATTGTTAGATTAATATAGACAAAATTCCGAAAGTGCTCCACACGTGAGAACTAGTCTTCAAGCTGATGTTCAGGAAATTAACATTGCAGTGTCGTCAATAATCAGTTCATAATGAAATTTCAACTATTATGAAATTAATATTAATTAATGGGAAGTGAAATATATCCGTATCAAAATAATATGAGACATATTTTTGTAAGTCAATTCTAATAACGATCATTTTTTATATACAATCTAATTAGCAATTGAATCTTATTCGGTTTATACGGTTAACATCGATTGCCATAAGCAAAAATAAAAACTTCAGTTGGTATGAGGTTGCTTTATTGAGGTTGGTTGCTTTGATTTTTGAGGTTTACCAGTATTTTTATACAATGGTTAATCATATATAACCAACTCCTTCTAAGTAAAAAAGGCACAAAAAAAGGAATTAAGTTTGTGTTTTACAATGTTCAAGACTTTAAACTGTTATTTCAAATAAATATCATTGAAAAATCTCAATAGGGAGATGACCTTCATCATTTCTTTGTAATCGAAAAATACGTATATCTTGTAAATTTTTGAAAAAATGAATTCGGTAGCGTACTATACCTTTCTAATCAAGTAGAACTTTTCAGATTCAGTTTGGAAGACAGCGCAAAGCTTGACTTCGGGTGGAATCACTGGAGTGACATTGGGTGCCTCCCTCGCCAGAATGAATGCAGATTCTTTCACACCTGCCAAAGCAGTCTTCAAAGCCTGCGAAGGAAAAACGTTATTGAAAATCATACAGGCTAAGTTAATAATTATACCAATATTTAATTATTTATATATTTAATATACTCCATATCCCTAGCATGAAATAGCTGTCATCGTATTCCATTCCCAATTTGTTATTAATAAATTTACGTTCATATTATTAATTTGATAGGAAGTTCACAACAGGTGCTAGTTTCAGTAATATAGGAATATGACTGAGTGAATAATATTCACTCATGTGTGGATATGTGTGGATATCTCATACTTATCTATTCCAGCATTACATGACATATTCAGTGAATATCCATGAATATCAGTGAATATTCAGTGAATATCCAGCTAAAACCGTTACTAAGAGCTTGCCTTAGACTGTCGTTTAATGTAATTATCTTAGCTGTCCAAAACTACTCGTTTGACTAAAGCTTTGAACTTCGCACGCTATTATCCAACTGTATACTAACGAGTAAAAGTTACCGTAGCTCAATATCTATATCTATAAACTAACAGGAATATTATTTTAAAAGTTTGAAAATAATCTTCATTTCCTAAAAAATAAAATTGCACACTGAAGAAATAGGGTAACAAAAGAAATAATCATTTTATACCATCGTATTGATAGCTATAAATAAAGCTTATTTGAAAATATCCACTACATGTGATTAGTGTGTAGTAAAATTGTGATTGGAAAATATGTCAGTACGTACTACAAAGCTTAATCATAACTAGTTATACAGAAATTTGATTGTCGAAACATTCAATGTATTGAAGATGGATGAAGAGCAACAAATTTAATATATTGTTCGGCATATACTCTGCGAATATTAGAATTAGTATATTAATATGTTTTGTCAACTGAATTTATTATATTTGGAAATATTGGAAAGTTGTATCTAATCAAAGATTGGTTGATTGTTGTTAATTAACTCACAGCATCACTGTCGGCAGAGAGGACCTTGGAAGTGACAAGGAGGAGAATTGTCTGGTCTGTAGCGAGTTTCTTGTCTTCTATTAAAATTTCAGAGCTAAGATCAGCCAAAAGTGGATTGTTCGCATCCGAAAGAATAGTGTTATCCGCCTGTAAAATGAAATTGTTATCTTAATCTAATATAGATATATATCAACAAAAGAGAATAAAAAAACTCTATTTTTCTAAATATTATAAGTTATTTTGGCAATAGAGTATATATCGCTGTATTGTTAAGAATAATTATGGAAAGTATTGCTTTATTCCAAAGTAAAGCAAACAAATCAAGAAATGGTGTTATCTGCTTGCAACAGAAGATTTGAAACAAACAATATTGCATCCTATCAACGATAGTAGATAACTCTATAAAAAATTATATATTATAAGAGATTTTGGCAATAGAGTTTATTGTTGTATTGTTTGAAATAATCATAAAGCGGTTTGATATATTGCAAATAATAACAACTAACTCAGGAAAAAGTTGCCGGATAAATACAAAATACTAATTGTCCAATAGTGTATAATTGATATGATGAAAATGACTATTAATAGTCGAAACTTGTAATGCTTTAGTAAAAAATAACTGAAAAAGGGTACCGTACTGTGATATTATTTAAAATATAAAATCAGTGATTAAAGTAGCCCTGAGATAAAGGAAACAACTGATATGATTTATGATTGAGGCCAAATGGCCAAATTAATGAGTCCTTGATATTGATATAGCAGACTCCAAAATATAATTTTACAGATGGCGAATAACTGTTATTTATTCGCAGCTGTGTCAGAAGAGTCTGTGAGCAGTCTCCTAGAGCAAATTGAATAAAAAGCAAACCGGTAGTCGACTGACCTGACAAAGTTTAAATCAATAACAGCCATACATCATCTGAAAAATTATCTGGAATCGGCTATAATAATAATGATTAGAACTATAATATTTATTATAAGCTCAAGTAATAATTATTAGAAAGAAACCTTTTTGATTAAATGAAAAACGAATGGAGACTTTTTCTTCAAATACCTGAATGAGAGGAAGATCTCCCAAAGCCTTGTTGATAATTGGTGTCAGTATAGCTGTATTGGAATCTGCAGATGGGTCTAGGACTTCGACGGTCTTCACTTTTTGGCTTGGAACGTTCTCAAGAACGAGATGGACACAAATGCGCACAATGTCGTTGACATCTGATAGCTGTAATATTAGATTGAATTAGATTATTCACTTTATTCATGTAGATTGAAAATATATTTTTAATGAAAAGACAAGATATTGTTAAACCACTGATTTATTTAAAAAATCAGATACCGGTTTCGGTTGCTACACCATTATAAATCTCTGGTGAACTGAGTTCTAGTCTTTTCATTTAATATGGATTACTACCACCACATCACTGTGGTAGGTGCAAGGGTAACCCCATTGTCACTTGGAAATATTATTGCAACCTGAAGATGTCTCGGAATGAGACCGGAATAACATGAATTTACGGATAATCAATGAATGCATCAATGCATCAATCAATGCATCAGGTGACGGAGGCGTAAGGCTGCCGGCAGAGAAGAATAGAAATTCTGGCTGGACGAATAGAATAATTAAAGAAAATTATATGAGGAAAAACAAAATACTTTTGTTTGTTAATCAAGCTACAAAACTGTAGCTTCTTGGAGTAGGTAGCTTGAGTAAGAAGAGTTTTAGTCTTGTGAGTAATAGAAAGGGTGATGATGAGAAATGCCGACAAGTTTTTCAGGAAATGGAGAATCACGTCTTATCCAAAATTTGGAATGCTTCATCAGTTCGCTTGTACTTTCTTACACTCAATATGTGGTTTGTTCCAAGATGCATGAAGTAACATTGAAAATCTTACAAGAATCAACACAATTACTCGAAAAACAATTCCATGAGCATAATTATAGAGGAATTTCCAAAGTATTTTAGACTCACCTCGTTGTTCTCATGTGGAACAAACTGATATTTTTCAACCACCGGTTCAGCAGTTGCTTTCCTCCTTGCTATTGCGCTGGCCTTCAAGCCCTGTATTTCGACACCTCCTGACTTTATCACTCCAACATCCTTGTACATGAAAACTGGCAATTCTGGAAACAATAATTAATCATCAATAAGTATCACAAGCGAATTCTCATCATTATTATTACGGTCTAGCAATTTGATTCATGCAATTTTATTGGTAATCCATCCATGATTCATACATTTTGAATATTATAATTATCATGAGAGTTGTAGTAAAATTTTAAAAAACTGAATGGATATTGGATAACACACAAAATATGGGTGAGATAAATAAATTTCAAATTCACAGCTTGGTGAGAGATATTGACGAATTATAAGTTCCCAGATTTTTAAAGAAATCAAATTTCCCCCCAAAAAATTTCAATAATTCAGAGAAATTCATCGTTTCATATTTAGTTCAATTCTAGCGTAGAATAACTTTCTAGCGTAGAAACTTAAAGCGCTTAATCAAAAATATTCAATCTTATATTTCAAGAGTTCATTTTAAAAGTAGAATCTCCCAAGTTATGAAAATAACGTCAAGCGTTAACGGATGAAAGAACGGAGTATTTAAAAACGCATCGAGATCACCAATGTCTTTCACAAGGGCAATGAACGTTCAATTTCTCTTCATCTACTGAGAGCTTCAACAAGTAGCGTCAATCTAGTTTTTGAGTGATAATTATAAATATATTCATGTTATTTGCGGTATTGGAGTGATATTTCATACAAAAGTAATATTAAACCTGTTGAGAATACAGCCCATTACATCAACATTAGACGCCATTTAACTAGGCTACAACACTCGCCATTATTAGATTTCTACCATAGTTTGTCTTCTGGTTCGAAATTCACTCTTTAATACTCCTTACTTGTCTCCATCCTCTTAAGCCACAAATTTCCATGGTGAATGCTAATTTCGCATTCAAATGAAATGCTTAATAGCTTAAACCACATTTGTTATCGAAACTTACTCAGGTGTAACCGTGGCCTAAAATAGATTCAGAAGGTACAGATAGAAAGATTATTTCAATGGAGCAAAAATGTAACGTTTGCTGTCTTTAGTAGATTTCAATGTATATTCCACTCATTAGATTTAGAAGGAAACAAGTTGTAATAGAATACAGGATTACCTTTCTCCTCTTCGGGCAGACTGAACAGATCCTGAACATGTTTCTTCACATTAATTGAAAGCTTTCTGATTGATGTAGGAACAAACAGGCCTCTAGTGTCCTCCTGTAATATTTGCAACTGGAGCATGTTATCCATAAATGCTACCCAGTTATTATGCCAAGCGATCTTTCCTGCAGAACCTGTGGAGCAAATAATTATTGGATTGAATAAATTTTGTTAGGCTATGAAGGTTTTGAGGATAAAGTATAAAGTATATTAGGTATTGGAACAAGAAAAACTGTTAGCAAATGAATGAATTTCATAAAATCAATATCCAGTGAAGATACAATAGAAGAAACCGTTTAAAAATCATTGAATAAAAATAACAGAAATTGTCAAACCACAGATAAGGAATCAAATACCGGTTACAGGTGTTACAACATTATCAATCTCTGGTGAACAAATTTTTCTGGCTCAGCATCAACACATGACTTACTTACTTGAACTTTACTGAATCTTACTAAACCTCACTATATTTACTGTAGATCTAGACTATCAGAACTAAAAGTCTTTACTTTATCTCTGACTAACTTTATGAACTGTATCTTTATCCAACTCTAATTATCAATCTCTAATCAACTACTTTTGTTTTTTTTGGTAATAAATACAATTCATTTCTCACCCATGTTGTCTGTTGAAATCATGCTCTTGAAAAGACCCTTGTAATGGTATCCTCTTAGTCGAAGCTCCTTGTAAATGTCTCTTGATAATAGTCGGGGCAGCTCCTGAATCTCTTTAGAGACCTCGATGGGTTTCAAGTCGATCATTTCTTTGCTGATATCTTCCGGTACGTATACTCTACCAGAAACGATAGCTGTTCCACCCTGTACAACCTCGAAATTTCCACTGCCCTTCTGTACCATCACTAAGAAGTCAACATTTCCTGAAATAAAACAATTATTACAATAATTATAACGAGATATTGCAATAATGTCAGCAAATTGTAGAAGTAGAAACAATAGGAACAAGTTTGTTTTACGTGTCAAATATTTACGTAATAATCAAATATTTTATTGCAATTGACAAACATTTACAATAATTAAAAATCAAATCCATAAAATCTTGTAATGTATTTCCGTTCTATATTTACTCAAAACTGAATTAGTAAGTAGCAGGAAGTAGTTAGTTAGTTAGTTAGTAGCAGGAAAAGTGGATTTGAAATACCAATCCACTAAATACTCCCTTATATTTCAGCTCAGAGCACCAAGGATGAACATTTAAGGTAGCATTCCCAAGCGGCTCGAGCTGCTCGAGCTGTCGCAGATCTAGATGTGCTGCTCTAGCCATCACAACTCTATTCACATAACCATATTATAAGTGTTCACCATGTTATTAGGGCTACTAATACATAATAAATCGTGAAATTCACTTGAACATGACTTCAAAGGGTGAATTCCACTATTTATTGATTTATTATATATTAGTAACCCTAATAACATAGTGAACACTTATAATATAGTTATTTGAATAGAGTTGTGATGTCTATATTTAACAAATATGTTCTTCATTAATTTTCACATCAATCTTTCTATAGATTCCCTCTCTAGCTTAGATGAGTATCTTCAATATTCTTTAATATATCTTTAATATTGATTATTATCAACCGAAAGAGCTCACTTTCAAACGAAATAACTTTTGTATATATAAAATGTTACCTTCTTTAGGAATATTGGTGGCTCTGATGAAACGAACATTCTCGAAAACAACTGGAACCTCAGTATAAAGTTCGCCTCTCATCATTCCCAATGTCTCCCATACAAGTGTCTGAAACAATCAGAATTAGTGAATGATACAATTTGTGTAATCAGTGTTACATGGAAGATGAAATTGGAGTTCCCTAAAAAATGTCTTCATTAAATGTCACTTCATCAGGTTTCCAGTAAATACGAGATGAATTCCCAAAAAAATAAAATTCATTGTACTCGTATATTTGGGTTTGAAAAATCTCATGATAGAAGAATAACAAGCTCCAGAACACAACACAGTATAGAAGGTTTCTCGCTCCTCAATCACAGGCTTTGCCCATATGAGGAGCCTTCATCTAATTTTATTTTTGTATTCTGTAATTAACAAGATAAAAATAGATCAATTTCATTTTTTATAGCTATTTACGCTCAAAATTTGATAAAAAACGTTGTATGACCAAATACATGGAGCTGATAAATTATTAATAACCATGCTTCTTTAATAAAATTTCTACTAAGCATTATGATGAATTGGTAATTTTTCAAGTTTATCCAATCAATTTGTTATTGGTTATCAAGAAGTGATAAGAAACCACAGACATTTGAATAAAACTGCATCAATATAAAATTCAGATTACTCCAGTTAATGGCCCAAGTCACTCAAAATCAAGGGTCTGTTTCATAAACAACTACAAGTTACAATTAATAATGATATAACTATATATCATATAATGATATATGTATTTTACATAAACGAGGAATTAAAAAGCTCAAAGTGATCTGGCTATGAAATGAAACCATACCAATCTTTTGCAACAGCTCATTATTTCCAAGATTTGCAAATCGAACGTTTATTGGTGGATCCATAAGCCTGGTTTCTTTTTTATATTCAGAAGAATAAGCTTGTAAATGTTTGTGAAATAGGACGCTGAGTCCAAAAATAAAATAGAATAGAACGACTTATTTATTTAAATGACGTGGCGAAGTTTGGACAGTGATGTCCACTCTACCACTTGACCACAAAAATGATGATAAATTCAATTGTGAATGTTATGTAATTAATTATTATGTATTAATTATTGTTGTGTTGATGTAATTAATTTAATATTTTGTGCGTGGATAAATAGAATTGAGATTGAATTATCACTCACAAGATATCCTGTGGCAGGGAACAAATTCCTTCCATCGATGATATGACCAGAAATGAACTCCATTTCATCATCAGCTAACGAAACATTAATTAACCGCTCTCCAGACTTAATCTTTTCTTGCATTCGGTACGATGCTACATACCAATCCTCTGAGTGTTCCCAGCTCACCAATGGTGAAAGCATGGGTGTACCTCTTGATACTGGCAATGGAACTTCATCGTAGAGTTTCGAATATTCCGGGTTTAATCCCAACACGAATAGTCTGTAAGAAGGAGACATTATTACAATGGATTACTCTATTCTTAATAAATTAATGTGCGTTATATTGCACATTTTGATTTCTCTAATTCAGTAAATTGATGTGAATTTAACCTCTGAGTATAAATTGACATTTCTACTACTTGAAAACATAGCATTTTCCCCCAGGTATTTTGAAATATGTTTACTTTGAAAAGGTTCTCAAGAGTTTTCGGTTTATTTTTACAGAATCATAATTTTGTTAATCAATAATTCTAATTATTAGAATCAGTTGTCATGATTTAATGGTTCCTCCAGCCGTTAGCTTATCAAAAATCATCTTATAATAATTGGTAGAATCAACTTCCTTATAGTTACTAGCTAGATAATGTTATTGAAATCAGAAAAGACAATCGATGCTTTACATCAGCTTTTTGTAATTTACATCACGTACAAGTAACCTCAACTGTTTGGCGTCAGCTCTAAAATATTTTGTATTATAACTTTATACATTATTAGCCCTAATAACAAACTGAAAATGGATGAAATGATACATATAATGTATCATATAAGATCATCTTGTGTATCTAATATTTAATGTATCTTCAAGAAATGTAATTTAAACGTGGACACTGAACACACAGCTTTATGAATGATTAGGATGTATTTTCGATAAAATTTACTCACTTTCCAAGTCCGGTGAGTAGAACATTGTCTTCGACGTTGCCTTTCTGTGTCAACGCAACGTGGGAACACTCCGAACCAAGTGAACGTCTCAAAATTGGTTGGAGAAGCGCGTGCGGCGCTATTTCAATAGTGATGGCACCGTTTGGAATGTGTCTGCATCCCTCCTCGAAAAGCACTGGGTTGAGAAGGTTGTTAGTGTGATATTCGGCTGATGAAGTCTTGGCCAATGGTTTTCCCCATTCAGATTCCTTAACAGAAGTACTCACCCATTTGCTCGATCTTGGTTTGGGATTGGTTATCACCTGCGAATTCGAATTGAATAATAATTTAATCAATAATTGATATTAAGATAGTAATTATAAATTAATGTATAAAAAGTAATACGATATTAAAGATAAATAAAGAATAATTTAAATAATAATCGATAATCGATATTATCAATAATCGATAATCAGATAATCAATAATCGAATAATCGATGATCGATAATTGAAATAATAATTGATAATCGATCCAACAATCACAGAGCAAGAGATGCGTATTTTTTATTTCAATTCATTAACATTAACGTTACGTTTGTTTGTATAAATTATAATAGGAAACGTTTTGGCGCTTAAAATCCTGTTGTAGACCTACTATTTTATGAGCAACGATTGGATTAGATAAAGATGTTTATTATGACTTATTTAAGATGAACAATAATTAGACAAGAAGATAGTTGCTCTTTATAAATCAATGGTGTGAACAATATTAATGTTGTATAGTTTGAAGTTTCTCTATAGATAAAATCATATTGTAGCATAATCTGAAAAGATAATATTTTAAGATGGCAAGATTCATTTTATATTACTTGATTTTACATTCTTAATTATTGAACAAATTTATCAGAAAATGTAGAATTGCAGAATAGAGAGAGGTATTGAACATAAATTTATTCTACGTAATTAATTATTCAACAATAGTAAAGAAGAGAAGCAGGTTGCTTATCTATATAATAATCTTCAGCATTTAATTCTTTAAAATAAATAATTGACGAAAGAAAATAGTTACTCCCACTCACCTTCTGCAGATACTTCAAGAGTTTTGGCCCGGCCTTGGCTATGTATTTGCTGTGGTAGGCAATGTTGGAAACATTGACTTCTCTGGCGAATACATTCTTCTCCTGCAATTCTTTGACAAAGCTAGATATGAGATCAGCAGGTCCTGATATCGTACAGCTGTCGGGACCATTGTGGCAGGCGACTTCTATTCCAGCGGGGCATCGGTCCCTCACATCATTATAACCCATTCCTAGAACGGGAATGTACGAATTATTTTTCATTCTTATTTATTTGGACCATTGTTATTTCAATAAGCAGGAAAATTAAATTGGTCAGAATTGAAAGTGTTAAGTGAACATCAACATTTTAAAAAAATTAAGATTCTGATAATATCTATATTTTGATTGTAGCACCAAATGGTGAAGAAACTATCAAACGTCTTTCCGAGCCTTATAGAAGTTATAGTATGATAATTATTATTATATTTACATAATTATAAAAGTGGTTTTCAGTAATAAAAACCCATAGTCCGCTCACAGAAATCCAAAGTCACTCCACAACATGGCTCGCTAAAGTATAGTAGGATGAATTTCCCCAACATAATTTTTACTAAAGGTAGCCCCAAGTTGTAATCCAATGGTTTATTATAATAATTCATCTCTTCGTTTTTCTGGCAACGTCAAGATTGATTAACAATATAATTCAGTGGATAGCCTACTTTATAATTTTTATTGTGATCACATGAATTTTCGAATGATTCTATATATTCTGAATGAAACTGTCTTTTGTTTTGATTTTGTAATACATTGTTACTGACTTCCCAATAAGTCTATCTTGCGTTGTCAAATTTTGAATTTGAAGTTTTAAAGCTAGTTTTACAGTTACGGTTTACGTAATTGATAATTTCAATTTCCTCATGTGACCATCATAAGATTATTTCCCACGAAATGCTCAATTATTATTGAATGAACAATGTAGGCTATTATACCTCTTCTCTTGATTATCTTGATTATTAGCAAATCAAATAATTTTATAATATATATTGTAACTTGACACTAACCAACAGCGGCCATAGCTCCTTTGATGAATTGAGTTTCTACGGATGCCAAACCTCTGTAATAGGCAGCGAGTATCATTTGTTCGGCAGTGAAGCATCCATCGGCGTAAGCACAACCCAGTTCTCCCACCGAATGACCGATTATGCGATCTGGTCTCACACCAATCGAGAATAGCACATCAACCAAACCAATCTGCAAAAATATTATAGAAGTACCAAGGAATAAGGAGTATCAACTACGAGGAGTAAGAGACGTTATCAAGGCATGTCCACACTTGGTCGATTTTCGTGAGCTGCACAGCATGCGATCATTGCTTAATAATATGCAGCATGCTGTTCGGCACGCAATAGTGATCAAATGTGAACATCGAATTGCAGAAGTGGAATGAATAAATATTAATTAATATTTAATTAATAGATAAATATTAGTAGTGGAATTAATAAATGATAGTTTACAATTTCGCAAGCCTAGTGGGGCATGCTCAGAATTAATTAACGAGACTACTTTATCGTGCTTCCAGTTGGTGGATCAAAAATTTGGGGTCCACTGCCACCACACTTTTGATGGCGCGTTTGGTCGCGCTTCCAAACTCTATTGGGACATATGCCATTTGATTCTATTATTTATATTTCATTCAACTGTTCTAAAGCATTATGACTGCTCCATGGTGGAGTCACCTTGGAAAACGGTTTGGACCTGGGCCCTGGCTTATAAACATTTTACAATCCAAATTACTGATAATTCGTGAATGTTATTGTTATGTCTCATAAACGTTTCCCATAATTCGGAAATTTTACAACCTCAGCTGGCTAGTTGCTATGACATGAAAAGCCCAAAACTTTGCTTTCAATGCAATGATTTGATGAATAAATTGATATATTATTATGAAGATAATAATATATATATATTGATTGTTATTTTTATTGTGAAATTTGAATAAAAATGATTTTTGTCGCTAAAATAATATAATAACCTACAAATATGAAACCTTGAAGTCGGCCATTGATGTCCTACTTTCAACGTCTGCAATATTAGGGCAACAGCTGTTTTTTCCAAATTTTGGAACATTGTAAATCGAACGTTTCATTGGTGAATCTACAATCCCGATCACTTGTTTTTCTTCAGAAAAACAAGCTGTAAATGTTTATAAGCCAGGGCCCTGGTTGTAGTTATATGTCCTTTCTAATAAATTTCCATAAGTATGTAACTACACATAAAACCATACCTACAGTTGATAATAATTGATCGTATGTATGATAAATACCATATTCTAATGAATGGATAATCAGATAATCACCCACCAATTTACTTATTATTATTTTATTAATCTACTGCAGCATAGTTTGAATAAACATGAATAATATCAATTGACTGATTGGCCTGTGCCTGTTTTCTCTTCCCCTATTAGAATGATTTTAAAGTATGTTCATTAATATATTCATTGATTATATGATTTCATTAGTATATTCCTTAGTATGATTGTGTGTTTGTCTCGCTGAATAAATAAATAAAATTTAACGAAATGAATAATTACTTCGATGTTTAAAAATCGAAAACTGGTTCAATCGGTGATGGAGAATATAACTTACTTGAATGGCAGCTATTCCCACAAACGAGTTCAGAATATTATCGAATGTTTTCGGATCGGGATTCACGATAATATCGATGAGATTGACTCCCTTCGGCTTCAAAATATCATGTAGTTTTTTGATGGTATTGGCGAATGTTGCGATCTTCATGAGTCCCATGCCCATGCTGGGCCACTGCGAACCCATTCCCGAGAAAATAAACCATACCTGTCGCTTCTCGCCTGTGTAGTACTGTAAAAATAAATCATCAAATACATCAAGAACAGAACAAGAAATTATACTCCATGAAAAACACAAAATAAATGTATAAGAAAAATGGAGTTTGAGATATCCCACGGTGAAAATCATGAATCAAATCAAATCAAATCATGAGTGAGTGAGTGAGTGAATTAATGTCATTCAAGAGGCTTCAAATTGATATTCGCATGAGAACTTAGATGGACAAATGATTTTTCATTTTATCTATAATACATCTATTATTCCATATGGAATCAATACACTTGCATATTGTTGTATGGAAATGTGAAAAATGACGAACGAATCATTCACCTGAATGTCCCTTTTCAATAAATTCTTGTTGTTGGCCAGAGTGAAGCCTCGGTAGATATGGCCCGCAATATCATCCTTGTGAATTTCATGGAATAATTTAACGTACTCAACATCAACGGGACGAGATTCAACCTGTAAAAAATGAATAGTTGGATTATTATTATATTTCATCATTATTACTACAAAACTACTAATGGTTGGTTTCACTCAGTCTAGATAATTTAAATAGTTCAGTACATTGGGATGAAAAAAAATGCCGAATGGCATTTCCAAAACATCAATCAAGAGTAAACGGTGTGTGAATGTTTCAATTTACTTTCAATATAATACAATCGAGAAGATACACATCTAATTCAACAATCTAAATGGAGATTCTGTATTATTATATTCGGTGAATTAATTTATGATATAATAATTATTACATTACAAAGTAAACATTATCAAGGATGAAGAATTCATTATTTATGACAATGTATGAAAGTATAACGGTCGAATTCGATGAAACATGGCTTATGATAATGAGTGTTGATGATTAAAAATACAGAGTGGCCCATAAGTCAGTTGTCAGGAATGATGATGTCAAATAACACATCTACTATGAAAACTATAGTCTGTCCAAGCGAAGAAGACACTACCAAAATGATAAAATGACTCAATGATAAAATGAATCAAATGATATATTGACAGTTTAGTCAATATTGGTTCAAAAATTATAAATGTGGTCTCAAATTGTAGGTTACAATTTTTCCTACAGTTTCAGACCAAATTTTTAGTTTTTGAATTAATATTGACCGAGCTGAAGTCATTTCCCTTCTTGCCAGAATGTCTTCTTTGCTTGGCCAGCTCTACTAGTGACAACTGACTAATGATCCAATCTGTACAATGTCGTACATCACTGAGCATCCGGTTGACAGCAGATTCAGTTCTTCCCGAAGCTGGCACAAGTCTGGGCACATCATCAGCAGGTGCGCCCCCATTCACCTTCTGGCTGTTATTCCATTTCAGTAGAACGTGACAGTTGGCTCCACCAAAGCCAAAGGAATTGATTCCCACCAATCCTCCGTTCCAAGGCGTTTTCTCTGTAATAACCTGAACAGAACAAAAAATTTGAGTTTATCAAATCCTATTATTTGAAAATTAAACTTTAAACTTAGGGCTATTTAAATTGATTGATAAATAGAATGAAAAATCAAATACCCTTTTTCTAAAAAGAGTATTATTCTAATTACATTGAGAATGGGCTTGGACCCGAAACATGTCTGTAAAATAATACTTCTAAAGGTTTTTTTAAAAAAAAAGGTTTTTTATTTTATTTTATTTATCAATTATCAAATCCTGTACATGATTCGATAATTAAATACAGAACGTTTCAATGATTATACTAGATGAAAAATTAAAATAATATCAAATAAAAGAATATAATTCAAAGGTTTTTTATAATTATATTATTATAACTTATGCCAAAAAGTAAAGCGATGTTGTCTGCTCCTTGTGCGCTCCAACAGCTATTGTTGTCAATTAGATTTATCATTAAGCTATGCCTAGTTGATGTTTTTGAAATCAAAATAGACAGTAGATGCTCAACATCAGCTGTAAGTAGGTTACACCAGCTAGGAAACCGCCTAGCGTTTTGGAAACAGCTATGCATTGGAATGATATACCTGATGCCAAAGTATCGTCTGCTCCTTTTACGCTCTAACAGCTATTGTTGTCAATTAGAGTTGTCGTTGAGCTACCCCTAGCCTGGATGATGTTTTTAAAATAAAAATTGACAATAGATACTTCTCATCAGCTGTAAGTAGGTTACATCAGCTAGGAAACCACCTAACTTTCATAAAACCATCGACAGCCAACATTTTAAACCATCGACAGCTATATCAATTAGATTAAAGCGTTGAAAACTCTACGGCGATGAGATGAATTGAACACAGCAAGTCGGAGATATGTGCCTTATTGTGGCAAGAGACAGGCTGAGATGGAATAAAATTATTAAAAAAAGTTTGAATAAGTAAATAATGTAACTACGTGAATATATTTGAGATTAAACTCTTTCAAGGCAATGCCAAGACTTAATAAACTCGAAGGAGAGGCTTTTGTTCTACAGTCTCTCTACCACTGCAAATATTGACAACATAACTTCATAGTTAATCATCATGTGTATTGTTTGTTTGTTTGTCAATGGCGCAACAGCCCTATGAAGGGCCTAGGCCTACCAGCTGGTTGCCAGTTTCATATTCACCAAACTATACAGTCCATCCAAGCAAAGAAAACACTCCGGCAAGACGGGAAAACGACTCCAGCCCGGCCAATACCGGTCCAAAAGCCATAAATTCTCAAAAGAATCCACAGCCCCCGAACCAACACCGACCGAGCCGAAGCCACCCCTCACCCCGCCAAAATGCCCTCCCATCATGAGGGCATGTACAAAAAAATTAAAGCATCTACTAGGGAATTTGATTCAGTTGGAGTGGATGCTTCTGTCCAAACTCCACCACGTCATGAAAATAAGGAAGTAATTCTATTCTAAACTTCCTTTTGTCAGTACTGGTAGTTACCACCGTTATCATATTGTGAAATTGGTACCTATCATGCTTAATTTATAATTTTTGACAGTCATATTTCAAATCGAGAATGAAAAAATTTTAGAGAAAACAAGTTTTTTAAGCTTACATTCTTGATTGGCAAGTTCATACAATGATACATTGTAAATTTTCAATTTGTTTTCTGTTTAAAACAGTAAATACAGTACCCTTTTGAAATTATTTTTATTTCAGCATAACATGTTTCGACTCATAAGACTCATTTTCAAATGAAACTAAACAAATAATTTATTTTTTTTTGTAATTGTCACCTTATTTTTAAATAATTTATTTGTTTAGTTGCTTTTGAGAATAACTCTTATGAGTCGAGACAGGTTATGCTAAAATTAAAATAATTTCAAAAGGGTACTGTGATTATTACTTTAAACAGTGATCATTGATAAAGTAGCCCTAAGAAAAGAAAAATATATTCAATTTGTTATTTAGGTCTACCACTGATAAAGATTCTGATTTCATTATAATTATACTCACTCTTATTTTTCCATTATGGAAAGCCTCAATATCTTTGCGAGCCTGATTGAAGTTGATATTTGGTGGAATGAAGCCTGTTTCCATAGCGATGGCCACTTTTATCAATGAACAAAGCCCAGAAGCCGGTTCCGAGTGCCCAATGTTCGATTTAACCGATCCAATGAGGAGAGGGTCTTTCCTCCCAACACAGAACACATTTTCCAACGCCTTTACTTCTTCTGGATCACCAACCTTCGAACAAAAACCATATTATTTTTTTTAACAGAATCAACAATGCAAAAATCCTCCATGTAGGTTGTAACATTCATCTTGGAGCCATATTCTGCGGCTCGCTCAAAATCCAGCGTGACATGAACTATTCAATAGTCTCTAGTCAATTTCTGTCTACTCTCTCTGCACCAAAAGCGGGTTCGATTCCCTTCCTGTAATTGTATCACCGGTTACCTGTTTACCAGGCAGAATTTTCACGTCAGATTTACAAAATCTTCTGTCACGAGTGCCATAATAAGTTAATGAATTATCTACAATAATATGTTTGAAAACAATTTCAATATAAAACTGATAGAATTGATGGTGATATTGTGAAATCTCTCCATAATAAGGTAACAAGGATGTTGTCGAATTTCACTTATTTATTATAAAAACTGCTTACAGTATCAAGGTTTTAAGAATGGTACTGAAGATGCGTTGATAAACGTGAAACCTTGGTACTGTAAGCAGTTTTTTATAATAAATGAGTGAAATTCGTCAATTTAAATATCATACAGTGATAATGCTTGGTTGAATTGAAGATATTGTCAAACCACAGACTTATACAAAATAGAGATACCTGTTTCGGATGCAACACCATTATCAATCTCTGGTAAACTGAAAAAGTTTTTAGTTTCAGACAATTTAGTCTTTATTCAATACGGATAACTACCACAATATCACCTTCACAACTACTCAACAAGATAATACTATGAGTGCAGTCACACAAAATCCAACACAACAGGACGTTTTCGATCGGGTGGAACAGACACATTGCGTATTTACGAAATGTTCCGTTCCGTCGTGTAGTAGGCCTATATTGGTCTCCTTCTTCAATGCTAAAACTGTACCACTAGTTAGAAGCAAACGGTTCTTTGCGTTCGATCTATTGTGCACCCTAAGCAAATGGTATCATCAATTATTACTTTATTCATGAATTGCTCATTTACAGCAGTATTACTTCTATGTTTTAAAATTATTACCTTTGTACCAGTTCCATGGGCTTCAACCCAAGCCAAAGAGCTTGGATTCACTTGACACTCCTCATAGAACTCCTCAAGAAGCCTTTGCTGTAGAGGCCCCGAAGGGAACGTAATGCCTTGCTCTTTATACCCGTCGCAATTTGTTTTAGCGTGAACAACTGTGGCGTAAATCCTCTTGGCATGCTTTTTCTTTTGCAAGTAAACCACTGTAATCGCTTCCGATCGACAGTAACCATTGGCTGTAAACAAAAAAATCAATGTTAAGAATCTTGCAATATTGAATCATTATTTTTGGGAAATCAATGTTAATGATAATTATTTGAAAATATTAAAAAATCGTTTTGGTTGCGGAAGCTAGGTTGAGAGGATCAACGTGCTAACCACACGTTACCTCTATCCTGGTTGATGAATAGACCTCTGCTATCACCTCTGCTGTATAGTGGACTGAATATGAAATTGGCAACCAGCTGGTAGGCCTAAGCCCTTCATCGAATGTTGAGCAATTGACAATTTGACATACATACATTGGAAATCATTTACCTATTACAGTAGATATTGAATTTTTCCTGAGGCCCACAAGTACTGCTGGGTGAATAAGAAGCAATGAATTAAAACTCTGTTTTTGGGAAGCTGGGAGCAATGCTGGAAGGGCATCAAACCACTATCGTTGTATGAATTGTGTAGCACAATAGGAATTAAGTGCTAATCTCAGTGAGCTTGGCAAACTGATTTTAAATTTTTCAATAAGAAAGCACTCCTCTTGTTTTACATAACCAGCTTATCCGACCAAAACTTATAGATAAGTTTTGATATTTGATATGATAGAGATCACCAGAAAAAACTTAGGAGAAAAATCTCCAAAAATTAACTAGAACAGAAAATGGTCTGCACACTTCAAGCCTACAATAACGTACAAGTTTCTACTTTGAGAAGGAAGGAGACAAAAAAGGAACAAGCCATCTAAAAATAACTATGTAAGAAAAGGACAGCAAATGGAGAGAGCACAAAGACTCATTATCAAAGCAAAAAATACTTGTAAAATATGGAATATCGACATAACAGACAAACAAGCTCTAACTCACTCAAACTTATTGAATAATTAGAGTGAGGCAGTTGTTTGTTGGAACTGTATTTTTAAAAGTAAGATAACTGTAATGATTAATTGAATGCATGTAACATTTTGTTACACACTTCATGTCAGTTTCATTTTTCATCGTTCAAATAAGAATTGCTTACCTCCTTCATCGAACGACTTGCACCGACCATCAGTTGATAATACCCCCAACCGGGCGAACTGCAGAGATACGTAGGGATGCAAGCACAAATTGCATCCTCCCACAATGGCACTATCACAATGTCCATATCTGATCGCCTTGTAAGCATGTTCGAGAGCGTACAAACTTGACGAGCACGCAGAATCGACTGTGTAACTGGGGCCTGTAAACCAACAACAACGGTAAGTTCTGACGATAATACAAAATGAATATTAACAATTTTGGATTAAAACTCTGAGAAAATTTCTATAATGAAATACTATAGAATAATAACTATAGGAATATAAGGTATATCATTGGAATTTAAGAATATAATCAATGGGTAATGATTCTGGCAATCATATTTTCCATTAAAAATTTTAAAATATTACTATAAGTTACAGTAATATGACTGAGCTTAGGCCAACTGAGGAGTATTACTTGTATTGAAAAGTTCTCAACTAACTGTAAAATACACAAACACAATACATAAAAGAGGAAAACAAAATGCACATAGGCTGAAAGAAGAAGCCAAGTTATATGGGGGTGAAACTCTACAATTATCTGCCCATGACAATAAAAAATGATAACTTAATAGTAACTTAGTTCTTTCAAGGAAAATCTTTCTTCGTTCCTTGTGAGAAAGTAATATTAAGTAATATTACAAATATTTTATTACTGATAATATTTAATTTCGTTCCAATTTTATGATAATTTATTATTATTAAGATAACTTACTTGTAATCTGACCTAGATTTTAGTAGTCTAATATTCTGTATTCATGAAGATACATAATTTTTGTAATATTTCTTTGTACAAAATGTATGTAAATAAAGAATTTGAATTATTTAGCATGTTCTCTAATATTTCCAGAAGGAGATTATAATGCCTAATACAGGGCCCTGACGTCGTGCGTGGTGCGTGGGTTTGAGTCGTTCTGACATAACTTTTAAAATAGACCTTAATTATTCAAATCACTGTAGCCTATGATTGTATGAAGCTTTGTAGCTACGATAATAACTTAGGCTAACAGGGTATGTCCTAGAAATTCAGGGAACCCATTGGGATCTATAAAATTAGATTGAAATTGAATCACATTCAATAGTGAGTTAGCCTATTTGTAAAAATTCGTTTAAAAATCTGAGCGAAAAATTCAACCGCTTTAGTTTTGTGGGAATATTTTCATTGTACACGATTTTTACAGGAAAACCGACATCCAAGCACTCTATCACTTATAAAATTTGGATTATGATACTACCTTATGTATATTATTGAATGTAAAGTGATACAGCTTGAAAAAATTCACTATTTTCAATCACAATTCAAAATAATGCATACACAACAACACAAGACAGCATAACCTCAAAGTAATGTTTACGAATCAAGATCGAGATGTCAAACGATTCGACTCAAGCTATCGACAGATATTCATATATCGAGAGTGTTGCTAGTCCATCGCCTATCGAAAGCGGTTAATTTAAAAATGCGGGTAACTTACAGTATGAGAAGCTTGAATAATTTTAGTCTCTTCTAATCCACTATCCACATTTATCTTGTCTCTTCCAATCCATTCTTGTCCAACTTGTATCTTGCAATAATTATTATCATGAAACTGTGTACTGTGCCAATAATAATAATAATGAATTTTCAATTTGGTGTTCATTATTATCATTGTCTTTGACCAACAAAATTTAAATCAGGCTATTAGCAAGTTCCATTAATTACGTTATTAGCAAATTACAGTAAAAACATAAATTTTCTCAATAGATTAAGCCTACAGTATCTCTTTTACTCACTGTCTGTAAACATTGCAAACAAATACCCAATTTCTATACTGAACGATCGCATAATACCACACCTATGATGAGAAACATTTGAAACCTACACTTTTAAAATGAAATAAACTTTTATAATGATCGAACCGTTTATTCAAAACCAATAAGAGATTCTGTTGGCCAACATGGCTCTTGAGCATCTTGAACTTTTTTTAATTTGAAACCTTTATTTTAATGAACTTCACTTTTATAATGAACTTACCGTTTATTCCAAACCAATAAGAGATTCTGTTGGCCAACATGGCTCTTGAGCATCCTGTAATACCGAAACCATCCACCTGCAATTTCTCATAGAACCAAGTTTTTTCTGATTCACTAAAGCATGCTCCAACGAAAACTCCAGTTCTGCTCCCACGTAAAGTTCTCGGGTTTATACCTATTAAAATACATCACAAATCATTAACTCATATTGAAACCTACTCTAGAATATGGTACGCCATAGTGGGATAGGTCAATTTCCACACATTAAAACCCTAAAAATTATGTACCTAGTATAGACACAACCTTTTTTTCTGAAACTAATATTATTGTATATAAATTACATGATATTTTTGTAATTGGATAAGTGTTAATTTTTTAAAAAATGAAACATACATTAATATGAATTACCATGGAGTTATCGGATTTACACATGTTAAAATCCATCAAAAATCATCAACCTTCATTTATGATTCTTTATAAGAAAAAGAAATTACAACAGCAATTTTGGAAACGGATTCCCAAATAATGGGAATTGTATAATTGGAATTAATTTTTAACACACCACATAAAATTTATTATAGATTATGGTTGAACGCATTCTTTTGTCACATCAATTGTGTCAATGGAAATATAATAATTATGGATGTCCATTAAAATTGAATAAGGGTGCCTTATTTTAAAGACCCATGAAATGATTATGACCCATAGATTGATTCCTCAAATATTATCCAGAACAGCTTACCTGCGTCCAAAACAGCCTCAAATGATTTTTCCAAAAGCATTCTGCACATGGGGTCCATGACATGAGCTTGTTTGAAGTGAACTCCGAAAAATGCAGCATCGAATTTTTGTATTTCCAGGAGTTTCCCTGTTCTTTGTGGGATTTCTGGATGCTCTATTGGAAGAAAAATGATTGAATTTACATAATTAATTATACATAACATAATATCATTGATTTCAATAACTGAAAAATACGGTACATTCAAGTACAACTACTTAGAAGTTTATTAAGCTTCAGAAGTTGAAAATTCAAGGTAAATCATAAAAAACTGCAAATATATTGTCAATTCCAAATAATCTAGCTTATTTGAACACGTTTGAGATTTTACTTATTCACCTTATTATGGAGGAGCTCTATAACATACATATTTACATATATCTGAAGAAAAAGTAAATTTCTTCCTTTGCACTCATTATTCATACTACATGAACTGTTGATAGTATAATAAATCTACGTTACTAACTCTCACGCAATTTTAGTGCTTGTCGGATGCGTTTCGTGGCACTGAGCCACATTTTCAGCGTACAAGGGGTACTTAGATACTGCAAGTAAAATACTGTAAAGTACCTAGATACAAAATCCGACAAGCAACAAAATCGTGAGTAGGCCTACATTTGTTAAAGTGAGAGTAACGTGAATTTATTAAAGTTAAAATTCTTGAAAATTAACAATGCAGCTCATTTTAAATGTTTTAATAAAATCAGGTTTGTAGAACAAAAGAACATGAAGAGTATTCTGGATTATTCTGATCTATTGAAGTAGGTAGTATAAATTTGAATAATTTCCTTGGTAGACAATCAATATTCTTATAATTTAATATACCAATATTCAATAAATCTCCTTGATACACTTACAATCAATACTACTCTATTAGATAATATTATGGATTTGTTTTAATTCTGGATAGAAAATGTTTAATTGATGAGTGGAAACATTCCACTTAATGATGAGTGGGAACACATGTCATTCGATTATATTAGATGCAAAATATTATATTTGTTGATTTCTGTATATAGCCTTCGCGAATACATCAGATTACTGAATATTTTCGAACATGTTATGCCATAGTTAATATCAAGGTATCTATGACAAGGTATCACTGATTGTTCCATTGTTATTCTTCAAATTGAAAGTTGAATGAGAGGACAAATTTTGACCTTTGCATTATTGTAAGTGTTGATCGCGGATGTCTTATCAAAAACATTAAGCATTTCCTAGAACAGTAACTAGAGTAACGGTACTACAGCTAGCTACTGTTCCCTACCCACAAATCATGTTTTTGAATGCTACATCACATTCAGAGCTACCGTATATCTATCATAGGTACCTATAAAGTTTTCTGATACTGAATTAAATAGACTTGATCATCAAACTATAATGAAACTTAATTTTCTGGAGCATTTAAGAAAACTAAGTAATTATATTTAAGTTGTATACTTTTTACAATACGGTAATCTAATATGAATAATGTACAATACTAATAAAAAAAACTTGAGACATTATCGATTAATCTTTAATTCCCAATAGAAATAAATATAAATAAAAATCTCGTGCGCTCACTCATCATCTGTTAGAGAAAATTTGAAAGCATGCTTCTTTAATATTAATTTTTATTGAGAATTACTGTAAATTGAATGTCCTGTCAGCTGTCACAAGGGCGTAGTCAGGATTTTTCTGTGGGGAGGGGGGGGGGGTGAGTCAGCTAGGTTCCTGTTCCAGAACACTTCCAGAAAAGAGGCATAAAATTCTTCGACCGAAAAAAATACGTCAGCTGACCATTCACGATGCAACCACCTCATCCAACCTAATTGGTATTTTTAGTTGAATGATATAGTTTGGTTTGGTTTGGCATCATCAGTACCTAAGAGAGTCAAGATAAAGAATTAGTCCTATTATCAATTATTTTTTTCCAAGGGTGAAGCCCACATGGGCTCTTAGGCTAGTGCGTGAGTATTGAGATGGATGGATGATGATGAAGGGAGACCAAATTTTAGGCACCGGTTGTCGGGGGACCCATGATTCTCAGACATATGTCTAGGAATCTTGGTCGGGACCGTCAGCTTTTAGTCTCCGTCGAAAGACGGGGTGGCGCCGTATCTATGTGATTGTGCTATGGTCAAAGAATTGTTCCCCAATTAGGACTCGAACTCGGGTCCTCTTCGTTATCATAGACCGGCGCTCTATCTCTTACTCCAACGAGCCACCCATTGACCTCTATGCTCTATGACTATGACCCAATGATCAACGTAACAAACAACGTAATCAAAGGGCTTATTTTAAGTAGGTACCGTATCAAGATTAAAGTCGCAGAGGACTGCATAATATTTTTCAAAATTTTAAATTTATGATTTTGGTATGGGAATATTAAAAAAATTGAAATGATCAATGTGACAATAATATTCTCATTTGAAACTAGCTAAAAACCCGAATTAGAAATTTGTAATGACTTTGAGCTAATTGGCAAAATACGCAATAAATGTGGGGAATTGTAAAATATTGATACTCTAATTTTTCAACATTAAATGAATATAAAAGGGATATCTGAATGGCGGCTCGTGCCCACTAAACAGGTGAATTGCTACGTACGTAAAAGATATGAAACAGGTGAAGATACGGGGCACTTCACCTGTTTCGTGGGCACGAGCCGCCAGTGAGATATTTCTGTTATATTCATTTAAAGTTGAAAAATTAGAATATTTTACAATTTCCCGACAACTTAACGAAACAGGTGAAGTGCTATACAGTAAAAGATACGAGGCACTTCACTTATTTCATGGGTACGAGCCGCCAGTGGGATATCTGATTGTTGAATGACACTTTTAATGACAATGTCTCAAGCTCTTTTCATTATGAAAAGGTTCCAAATATCAATATTCAATTCACAAAACTCAATAAACTTGAAGGATTAAGTAAAGAATTTAAGTAAAAGCTAAACGTAAATGTTGATTGATAATTGGAAAATAATTCCATTGCAAAGATTATCCAATAATTGAATAAATAATAAAAATATATTTAATATAAAGAAAACAATAGTTAAACGTACACTTGTTAGTAAATAAATCTACTCCCCTATCAAAAAATGTATACAGGGTGTTTCAGGAGGAATGTGCAATACTTCTCAGGCTGATTCCTTACACCAAGTAGGCAAAAAAATTGTACTTTTTATTAATCGAAGTTGAAGAGAGTCGGATTCTAAAGAAACAGTTAAATGGCGGCGATTGTGTAAATCTTACCCAAATTTCAGAAATGGCGATCAAAAATCGCAAAATTGACAAAACATAGCACTTGTGATGAATTTGTGCTTAGTAGCGATTTTGCGATTTTTGATCGCTAATTCTGAGATTTGGGTAAGAATTACACAATCGCCGTCATTTAACTGTTTCTTTAGAATCCGACTCTCTTCAACTTCGATTAATAAAAAGTACAATTTTATGATTCCTTATCCAGTTATAACCCTTATTGTTGAGAAAATGGCGTTTTCTAGCATATTTTTCCAATTATCTCAATAACCGTTGAAGTTACAAACTTGAAACTGGTTTCATTGAATTCCTCAGCTAATTTTACATAGGAATTGATTATTTTAGAAGCTCACTAAGGCCTCAAAAAAATTAGAAAAATTTATATATTTTGAAAAATCTCAATTCCGCCATTGTTATCTCTTTAACGAAGCGTTTTTGGGGGTTGGTCCCATGGAACCTTTTTGTCCACTTGGTGTAAGGAATCAGCCTGAGGAGTATTGCACATTCCTCCTGAAACACCCTGTATAAGTTGCATTTCAAAACTATTTCAAATATTATTGGGTTTTTCCCTCCTTTGGGAGATTGGTTGTCGTTAGTAAAGACAGTCAGTCGTTTCCCATTTCTGGAGAAATAGTAATTGTTGCATTACACTCTAACTGATTAACTGAATGTTATTCAGAGGTGTTCTGCATCTTCACTTGGTTGTGAAGACTAGCTTATGGTTGAGAGGATCGACGTGCTAACCACACGTTACCTCTATCCTGGATAATTATTTGCTTGCTGTATGGTCTGTCCGGGCTGGGAGAACATTCTGGCGGGGTGGGGGGTGGCCTCGGCTCGGTCGGTGTTGGTTCGGGGGCTGTGGGTTCTTTTGAGAATTTATGGCTTTTGGGCCGGTATTGGCCGGGCTGGAGTCGTTTTCTTCCCGTCTTGCCGGAGTGTCTTCTTTGCTTGCATGGACTGTATAGTTTAGTGAATATGAAACTGGCAACCAGCTGGTAGGCCTAGGCCCTTCATAGGGCTGTTGCCATTGATAATCAAAAAATTGGGTTTTAGAGAATCTTTCAAATTATTTATAAGGAGAGATTACCATTTTCAAATTATATACTAGCAAATAATGCTGTTTTCATTTCTATTATTGATTGATAATAATTGAAAGAGGAATTTCTGTTTAATCTGGTATTCTTTGTTCTCAATAATAAGTATAGGCACTTCAAATCTCATCCTGTGCCACTGGTTATTTATTTCATCTTGGATTATGTCCAATTAAGATTTTTGGTTAAATATGGATTCATGAGATGCTTATTCCGTGCTTAGCGGAATAATAAACTAGAATTATAATAAATAAAAATAATAATAAATCCGCCCCATTACCAGACAGTGACAATGCGACACTACCAGACCATTACTAGGCCAACCTGGCTGGCTAATAAAATTGTAATTAAACTAAATGGGGTTGGTCAATAAGAGATTGACTTAACTGAGACTTTTTATACAATCACGCCAATTAGCGATTTTTATTAAAGGGTCCCCAACGCGCCAATTAGCGACACGAAGCATACATTGAGGCATACACGGCTTCCCTGCCTATACCTTTTAAGCTTCTATTTGCCGGCAAGCGAACGTTTTGTTTTGTAATGTTTAGTGTGAAAGCAGCCTTTCTTACCGAGCTTCCAACGACGGTCGTCGTCGGAAATGAGATCGACTTTGTCGAATAGTTTTTCTTGGAAGTCGCGAACATTCTCAGAGTCTGGGAAGAATCCAGCTAGTCCTGTGACGACAATTTCATCACCATCTACTGGCTGAGCCAGTTTTCTACCAGCTGTTAATGCCTCATTACACTGGGTCGGGGCAGCAGTTGACGTCATCTGAAAAATCATCATAATCATAATTTATTCAATAATAATAGCCTATATATTAGTACAACAATAAGCTGCCCAAAACTGCTCCTCTTCCAATATATACAACAGTCCAAAACAAGCTTATAATATGGAACTCAGCAAAAAATTCACTTCAAGATTAATTAAATAAATTTATTCCCACACTTGGCAATACAATTTTACTAAAACATTCAAGGTATATTGTTACTTGAATAAGGGAACATTATCAATAATTGTATTCCTGCTCAACTATGGATATAACAGTATTATAATATAAAAAGGATAAAATCAGTTATTTATGCATTTATTTGAGGTAAATTGCATGAAAGTTACTATACATCCATATAATACAAAAGTACCTACTGTATTTAGTTATTATTCAATAATTACAGTTATCTTCATTACAGACTTGAACTCCACTGATAGAATTCAGTGGTGGATTACCGTATATTCCTTTTTGAATCGTTGGGGTCAAAGAAGACAAAAGAATTAGGAATACAAGGTCAGGCAGAAGTATAGGAAAGCATTGAAAGAATATATGAATAAATGAATAAGGATTGATCAAGTAATGTGTAAGTAATAGCTAATATATGTAGAGGATACTTCGATGTGAATTCGAATATGCAAATGTGTGCATTGACAGATTCAACTGAACAATATTAAATAAGGGAAGGTAGTTTTATAATGAGTGGGAAGAATTTTAACTTATTCACTTACAGTGGTTTCCGGTGTTCGACTCCTATTTTTATCAACAAAAAAAGAGTAAGAGGAAAATTTGTTGAAAATCAGATTATCCTGATATTATTAAGCCTGGTGTTGAATTAATATTCACTATATATGGTGGTAATTATACTAGTTGAAAAATGGAAATTTTAATGTAAATTCAAGACACAATCTTTTATACTTTCCAATTGATACTTATGTTAGATATCAAAAACAAGAGTTTTATATCAATTGATTTCATATCAGGTTCAAGCATACAATGTACAATCACTTAATAATAAATACATAATAAATGAGAATTTTTTTATGTTTACAAATAATTAAACGACCCTCACATCAGATGCGGATCCACGGGGAGTCATCTTACCATAATGGCCCAAACCGGGGCTCTTGCCCTATCTATAGAATGCACTTGGGAGAATTATCCAATTGGACGAATAATAAGGCGAAAAGCTTCTTTAGAAAATATAATTTTAGAGTACCTTTTCTGAAAAAATTCACTCCTGGCAGGAGAAATCCTCATTCAGTCCACCATTTTACATAGGTATTTTGGTTTATGACTGTGGCAAAAAGTAGGATACGAAATTGTAGATTTATTGTTGTTTTAAAAGTGAATAATGCTTGGGCAGTTTGGCAGTCATTGAAGTTATGTTCAACTTTGAACCAATAAAATAAAAACTTTAATGAACTTGAATAAAAATGGGGAGGAAATAGTTATTTTCATTGTGAATTGGTAAAAAATCAGAGCCGTATTGAAAAAATTCTGGCTGTCAAACTATAATTCGAATGCCTGTTTTTACAAAAATGTCCCATATTGAATAATTATTCTGGATCTCTTCTTGAATATTTTCGAAAACCTAATAAGAAATGTTAAATACCCCAAAAAGCATCAAGGTTTAAGGTGAAAATAATCTATTTTTATGACATATCGAACAAGATTTTCGGCTTGAAATAACATTAAATTCTGTTTTTGATCAAAAAATTTTCCGGGGGAATACCCCCGGACCCCCTTCTCTGTCTTCTCTCTAAAAGGATGAATTGTATACGGTAATTTTGAATATTATCTCAATTCAAAGTGAACGTCTCTTCTATAACTCATCATGAATCTTTCTTGGATTTGTATTTGTTTTTGAATCTTGAACTTAGTATCGAATGGGTCCTCTAGTATAGGCCTATCATTATCATTATTTTATGCTGAAAATAGGGATTTCCTCATTGGATAGGCCATAATGAAGGTCTCATAAAACTCATTTTTTAAGTTTTTTTACACAATTTTCCATGGGAGGGCCCCAAGACCCCCCGCTGGTAGCTGAGGAGGTACCCCCCCCCCTAGGGGCCCACAGATCCTAAATTCGGTCCTGTTTACTATAAGATTTATGGTAACACAGATTGTCTATTAGCCCGATGGTTATTCTGTCATCTCACCAGAGGTGAATTTACTCTCGCCTGAATCTGGTGATTCTTATCTCATTTTTTTGGAAGTAGAGTATTGTGCACTTACTCTGCCAATTATGAAATAAATAAGAGTACGGTACGGTATTGAGTTTAAGGTGTAAAATTAGACAGACGCTTTTTAAGTTTCTTATTTTCTAATTATTATTCAGATAAACATAAGATCAAATTTTTCTTGAAAGCAGTAGGGAGTCTACATGGGCTTCATGGGCTACATGGTACATGGGCTGCCGGTATTTATATACTTTCTAGAAAAATAAGGCTCAAATTGCTGAATTTTCACACTTCAGGTTCTATTTAGTTATAATTATAAATAAGTTATACTATTCTATCATCTGAAGTTTTTTAATATCTAAGCTTTTGTATGAATATGATAATTGATAAATAGACCAATGTCATAATATAACTGTCAGATTTTTTAAAAATATTATTATTTAAAAATAAGGTACCGTAAGCGTCTGAAAAAGTCATTAACGTATCAAATCCTTTTGACGCAAGTTCTGTAGAAAGACTGTCTATAGACTGAAATTGATTGGTTGAAGTAGTACCTGACTATACGTGTAGGTAGCGCCAAGCTCCATAAAATTGTATCTTTTGCAATAAAAGTACATTTTTCCTTGATATTGGTAAAATGTGATGAAAAGGATGAATGAATATGTCGATCAAACACTTGATTGCTGTTATAAATCGTAAGTCTAGCAATGAAAGGTTGTTAATCACATATTATATCCTTCCAACTTTTTACCTCTCGCAACCAAGATGAGTGAAGTATACTATATTAGATTTATGGTAACTCAGTTTAAAATGCTGCAACCTCAAGCATCTCTGTGCTGGTGACTAAATCTAATCTTGTGATTAGAACGGCGTGTCACATTTCACTAATTTTTGGAAGCAGAGTATTGTGCACATACTCTGCCCATTATTCAATTTAAGTCTTATGTATTAAGGTGAGGTTAAGGTTAATGTGAAAATTTAGACAAATAATTTTTAAGATTCTCACAGGCTTCTCATTTCTTATTATTCAGATCAATTCAACTCAAGATCAAAAGCAGCTCAAAAGCAACTCAAGATCTTGAAAGCAGTAGAGAGTCTAAAAAATAAATTATAACTTGAATGAAAAAAGGCTCCAACTGCGGAGTTACATTCCTAAGGTTCTAATGTTCTATTTTATCAACCCTTCCACTATAAAAACTATTTTATCATCTGAGGCTTAAATTTTAATGTCAAATCTTTTTGTATGAATGTAGTACCATAGGCCTACTGTAATTGATAAATAGGCCAATGTCATAATATTACTTTCAGATTGTATCAATATCACAAATTATTATTTAAAAATAATAATGCCGTTAAACCGTCGATCACGGCTGCCTAAACAGCAATCGTTAGGTCACGCCCTGAAACTGATCAGGTGCGACCTGAAAACTCTGACACCAGACCTTAGCCAGCAAGGTCACACGTTATTATTATTTATATTTAAAAATAAGTAATTTACGTTTCAAATCCAGTAATATCTAGAATTTTTTTAAGGTCAGGGAACACAAAATGATAAACCGCAGGTAGTTCTTCTGAAGTACTGTGAGTTCTTATAATTAATGTAAGTTACCGTACCTGAGTCATAAATATTTCTGTGAGCATACTTTTTCACTTCGAGATTGGTATAATAGGAAAATGAGTAATATTGGAATAATGTGAATAAAATTGTAAATTTTCTCAAATTTGTAATGGCCTATTTCAATTTTTCTGAGGGTGATGCCCGCATAATTATGCTCTAAAACATGTACGCAACAACGTGAGTAATAAGAAGGTTGATGTTTCCTTCAAAAGACTATTATTAGGTACTTACTTTATTTTGCTTCAGCTATTGTAGAGGAAATTGAAAAATTCATTCACTAGTCGATTGATTCTATGTTGTCTGAAATTATTGTATTATTCATTTCATTCTATTATTAGGTTTTATCGCCAGAGTTGGAGTTTCGTGGAATAAACAAGATTTTGATTTGATCCAAACATGCCAGGTAATTCCATACATTTTCAAACATTGAAAATTGTATTATTCGGTATTTTCACGTTCAATTGCAAAAGAATTATTCAAGTTTATAGGCTATATTTCATGTTTTGAAACAAGCCAGAATTACTGAATAATTCAAGTATAGAAAACAATCAAGAACTCAGAATATATTTTCCCAGGTGAGTGGCAACTAAAAATGTGATTTCAATGAATAAGAAGAATTTTCTTAACAACTATATTTTCCTGTTAAAATTTCTTTCTGTAGTTTGAACGTCAGTAAAATAATATTATCGTTCAAAACGACAGTGAAAGTCCAATTCTAATAATCTGATAGCAAGCAATAATAGTAAAATGTGAAGTACTTACTCTTGCTCTGATAGGGATGATACAAAGTATGAAGTCAGGTTGTATACACTAGTGACACATACAGTACTATCCAGACAAGAGACAACAAACTAGAGGTCGCAGCTTGAGCTCCTAGTTTTTAACAAACTCCAGTTCCCACGGTGTCTTCAAGAACAAAAGCCCTGACATTGTCACTTGCCCCCACTAATAATCGTATGACTGTTAACGTTCATACAAACATAATCAATTATTCGAAATCCATAAGATATCTATTGTTTCTATTCATTTTATTGACAAAAAACTGGAATAATTCGACCTCTGTGAAAAAATGTGTGGAAAATGTTCATCCTACACACATTAATTTGTTTTGGTAAAGTTTCATTGCACATACGCATTGGTTTATTCGAAAAAACCTCTTGGCAAAGTTAGAAAAGTTTTATAGCTGAGTTCTGGCTTCATGTAAGTTAATCTGCTGCTAGAACGATGTTTTATGACAATGAAGGTACCTATTCAAATAAATGATCACTGACACGGTAATTTAGCTGCTTTGTTTGTATTTGAGGGTTTCCCCCCACCAAAAAGTTAAACGATTTGATAACTGAAACGTATTTAAATATATATATCTACTATTGATTTTGGTAAATTTATCTCACCCTGTTTGGAAAGATCTACATGGTATTCAATAATTTTACAGTTTTTCAATAAATTATTCTTATTACATTCAAGTAATTGCATATAGACAATCATTCTCTAATGAAACTCACCAAAATATCTGTCAATCTGTCTTTTCTTTTTATTTAGTATTTTAGTTATTAAGCTGTGTTGGAGCTGATGCCTGAAATTAATGCAGTTTGTCTATCTCTTTATTAAACGTTCCAACAGCTATTGGTGACTGCATCATAGTCTGAAAAACTGTTCTGAACCATCTACGAGCTACCTTACTAAAAACTAGAAAATAGAGTAACAATAATTATACTCTGAAGTACTATAATTATAATTGGTCCGATACAGTTCCCAGACTATTAATTTGAATACAACATCATCTGTTATTGGAATACAGTAACGCACTAAAGGGACAGAAAAAACCGCCAAAACTTTTGGCACCAAGCATCAGCTCTACCGTACTACTGGTATTATTTTTTCAAAAATATGCCATCTATGAAGTATAAGGCATGAGATGGTAGAACTCCGCAGACTTAGTGATGGATAAAATTTTAAAATAACATGAATTATGATAAATTTGCATTAAATCATTAATATTCATTTCTAGAAAAGTCGTGTTGAGTGAAAATGATTAATTAAGAGTCGATCCATTTCGAAATCAGAAATTATAAGTTGTGCAATTGGCTGATTAAAACCAATTTTACTCTGTGAATTAACTTAAATAATACTTGAAAATTTTATTTTATGTAGTCCTACGGTACGGTATAAAGATATACCACTTCTATATTCTATAAAATAGTAGTTATAGAATAAGATCAGTAGAAATCATTGATGGAAATACAGTAAATTAATAATGGTTGAATACTAAGGTACGGTAGTATTAGTAATGGTATAAGAAAGAGTTGAAGCTTGAATAAGTAGGAAAAAATATAATCTTGGACTGCATGAATAAATATTATACAAATAAAAAATAAATATTAGGCTGCAGTTAACTTGAGATCATAATTTTTTCGTCCTTCAAGCTTCAACTCTTTCTTGTACCGTACTAATACTACCGTACCGTAGCATATTATGTAGTAGGCATTATTTACTGCAGTAAATAATAATGTATAGTTAACTACTGTACTAATTTTGGTTGTGACTAGATTTTACTATCTTCTGTCTTTCATTTTTATTTTACTTTGACGTGTCTCAGTGGTAGTGCTGGTGATCACATTATGGGCATAGATATACCTATTATAAATACTAATAGCCCTTATCCTTATTGGAATATTGAAAATAATTCCTTTGAAAACTAGCATATTTTTATTATGCCTACCTATACTCTCCAAATTTCTTTTCCAATCTCAAAAATTTGTTAGCTGATGAATTCAAACACTGAAACAAATAATATTCTGAGGGTAGGGTGATTTTGCAATATTTGCAATTATTAGTAGCCCTGAACAGAATAATTATTACCTATTGAACATTGCTGATACAATCATTAATTATTTACACTGCAAAAAATTAGTTTACTTTTAAAGTATTATCAGGTTTCTGTAATTCTCATGACTTTATATGATTCATAAGTATTCACAGTATGCAGCTGTAATCTCAGTAATGTTTTAAAGAGAATTCAATGCTCAAACAAAACACATTTTAACTCAAAAGCAGTTTTATAATGTCTCAGAGACTCGTTTCAAATTGATACAGATTTTTCAAATATCGCGCGTTCAAGACTCGGAATCAGATCAACAGGTGCTGCTCAGCTGGGAGAATTTGACAAAGTTGGCGTCACTGATTTCTATCGGAAGACGCGAGACGTTGAGATGCGTGACCTTCAAAGTGTAAACTGTGAAAAGTGACCGAAAGTAAATAATAATGTTTTTATTGATTTGATTTTCAGTTCATAGTCCAGTGAATTAGCTCTTTGAGCAAGGTTAAAAAGTTTGAGATTTTTTGGCATAGAGGATCTCAGTAAGTTTGTAGTGAAGGAAAAATACAACGTTTTAATTTCTGGTTTGTTGAATTTTTATTGCTTTCTTATGATTTTTGAAGAATTCTTCATTCTTGTGTTTATTTTCAATTGATGAGTCTTGTCAGCGTGTTTTAACTTCACGTCAATCTGATTATTTCTACTGATTTTGTTCAACGGAGTCTATTTCTGTGTTGTTTGAGGTTATCAACTTTGTTTATTTCACATTACTGTACCATAGTTTCAAATTCATCACTTTTTCGGTCTAGAAGACTAGAAGTATAATTCAGATTACTGATAAATCGTCAATCATGAATATCCAACCATGGCGATTTCCCACCTTATATTACAAGCACAAGTTCATGGATAAATGCAGCATTTGGGGAAAATAGAACTTTTTATTGAGTGCTATTATATTTTAAGTTTATTTCTAGATATAAGTGAAATGCTCTTTTAGCTTGTTTGTAATAGGCCTAACTTCCTTGTCAGCGTAGCACGTGTAAGATATGAGAGGAAATCTATACCGATAGGTAAGCTTCATTGGAGTAGCCTACCTTTAGTACCAAAGCCTATACTTTCTACATTCTTCCGAGCAAGCTTCATCAAGAATAGAAATAGAATAGACAGAACAGCAGGAATCAAGCATGAAAACTATCGATCTATTTGCAGCAACGCAGTTTCATTAGACATTTATTTCTTAACAAATTCAAAACTAGATCTATTTATTTGTCAACCAAATTCATTTAGACTAAACTATTATTTTCATATTATTTACAACTTAGGTAAAAGTTGTTAGGAGAACATGTAGCCTATCTAGTTAGGTAGGATAAGAAGTTATTAAATTGTAAAACAGTGAATAATTGTCATGATTTTAATGAAATATGATATGATAAGAAGATATGAAGATGTATATTCAAATAGAAATAGCCTATGTAACTTAATTTTTATAAGTTACACCAATAAAAGTTATAATATGTATTGACGTGTCTGATCCCTGCTTTTTATAATTTGTTCATGTTCTACTTAGTGCACCAATGACTTGACTTCCAAACCCACATCCTTAATGATAATAAAATCTTCCCATTCTCAGGCAAAACCATTCATAGTCTTTTTGTGGGTAGAATTTAAGTTGTGAAATTTTAAACGAGAATTTCGGTAGGATCAAAAACTTCATGCTTGGAAACTTTATAATTAACTTTGATTAGTTGAGGATATTATTGTTTTAATTTTAATTCTACCAATATAATCTTATTATCAAAATTTAGATTGTGGGATTCTCATAATCTAAATAAATCTGATGATTTTTCATATATATATTTATTTATTTGAAAGTTAGACCACACATTTGTAAATGTTGTTCTAAATTATGGTTGTGGGATTGTTTTCTTTGCAGAATTCGGATAGCTGCAATAATGTCGCGCGAGCGTGCGAATAAAAGGTTCTACCGGGTCGACAGTGCCCATGATTTCTCAACTTTCATGGACAAAGGTCAGCGAGCTGCTTGTCAGAACAGATGGACCTTTGAAATAGCGTGGGAAGTGGCAAACAAAGGTAGGCATACCTTGATTTTAATGAAATTGGTTGTTAGGCCCCATCTATTGAAAAAATTCAGCGAACCTATAGATAACTTGATACTTTGTGAGATCGTAATCCCCAAGTAATAAAACTAAGCATGTTAACCGAGCTGTTTGCAAAAAACGAAAGTCTTACAGAGAACTTGATCAATACTAATCTATTTTCCTCCTCACTTGAAAGAAAAGTGGATTAAGATATCTTATACCAAGTAATTAGCACTATCAGCACAATGAATATTATAATAATGTTGAAGAGGAATTGAATTAAATCGTTCATATTATTCATTTATAATTTATCATAGGATAACACATAAACTTACAGGGAATTCCAAGAATATTTTCGAATCAGTTGACCATTCAGCACGTGAAGCTGGATATCTTTTGTTGAAAATTTTATGTAGAATCTATGGTCAACGGCTGTTACAACCTTCGTGGGACACTGTATATTCTGATATTCAGATAACAGGTGCGGCAGTGAGGACGGATGGTTTCTCAACAATTAAATCTAATTAGTTTTAAAAAACAAATTTATTGACCCCAACATCAACATGTTCGCAGAGAAATATAATTTAACTATTTGTTACTGTCAAGTAAGGAAAATCACATCAGGCACGTAGTGGCCGAAACCATTAATACAGTGCGTTCTTGTCCTTTGCTTGGACTCTTTTCAATAATAGGGGTTTCAATTACTGTAACGGGTGTGGCATCATATGAATTATCCATATGTGTAGAATAAGATTTAATTTCTCATCAGGTTCGCAAAGCATCTAGATAGTAAAATTCCTATCACAAATGTGTTTGTTGCACTTAGTTTTTATAGAAATAGTAGATTCGTTACAATATAATTGGTCTGCGCCCTTCATTGGTTCATATGTAATTTGAAATACTGTTCTTGATTAATACAATTATTTTTCTTGATATGAGCATCAATTAAACCAAATATTGCATTTATAAGTTAATATTGTTAACTGTAGTAAGACTAAAGAATTTTTCTCTTGAAAATACTGTATACTTGTTTAAAAAAATCCCTTAAAAGTCGAAAATACAATATTACTATACTATAGGCACATAATATTATCATTTATTGTATTGTGCAATGAATCACTATTTATAATAATAATAATAATCATATATTGGTATTGTGCATAATTATCATTTCATCCATTGGAGCGTGCCAATTTCATGGACTTATTTGGGTATCATTATAAGCTTGTTGAGTCATCAAAAAGGTAATTGAAATTTCAACGATAAGTTTCCAATTTCGTACAATAATTGAAAGTAATTTTATTAAGTGTCAAAGTAACTGGGAAACCTTGAGCCTCTTCACTTGTCAGACTTCACATTTCCGATTAATTGAGTTTATTTGAATAATTATTTGGTAATAAAAGAATTTCCCAAATTACAAAATTGGAAGATGACTTTTTCAGTGTCTATTACAACAATGGAAATTTTTAGCCGTTATTGTACGCTTTGGAGGCTATTTATCGTGTCTCACGATATTCTATGTGTTATCGCTTTGACGTCAGCATTCTATTAAAATTTATAATTGATCGACATCCGAAAATTAGACATTAATTCAGCCTAGTGACCCCTGCCACACTTTTTTTGTTAATCTCTAATTCAACCTTGCTGAACTATTTTTTGGGATTGTTCGTTGGATTCAAATCTCCGTATGGCAACGTTCCAATGTTTTTCCAATCTAGTACAAATTTAGATTGTATTCTATTGGAGGTTCAAAGATAACTTTATTGCTTTCAGTTTTTTCAACACTATGAAAGGTCAAGGCCAAATCCTATGCCATCGCTCATTCATTTTTTCACTACCAGTGTGACAAATTTTAATCGTTACCTATTGTTCTCTGAATAGACCTATCCACCTTGAAAAACTTTGATAGCGTTTTATAATACCTAATGAAAGTAATTTCTTATAAAAGCTTCATTTTGAAAGTTGATGATGTATAGAAAATTTTGGATTCCATATAGTTGGATCTTTTCATTGATATTCTTCTTTGTCGGTTTGAAGAAGTTTTCTTGTCATAATTGAATCTATTTCCGTATCTTTTGTATTTTTTCACGTAATAATTTCTCAATTTTTTTCTTCTTTAATTCGACAAACTGCTGATAATTTCTATTGATGTCTTGAGATTATAATTATGGTCAACTTTTGACGTCTAGTTTTATCACTTTGTAAATATACACAGTACACAGGTTAAGGACCTATGTAGAGTTATTACTTACAATAAATCAAATATATTTTATTTTAATCCAGCATTCTGTTTTTGGTAGAATTATGTGAAGGAAATGCCTGGTGCTATATGGAATCAAATCAATAGATATACTTTCAACTACTCATCAAATTCCTTCAGAGAGAGAAATCAGAATAAAAAATAACTATAATCACTTATATAAAACATATACCGAATAATTATTGTGTTTTTCTGTATAATTACCAAACAAAATATATGAAAAAATACAATTTTTTGAGATTACTATGTTGATCTTGAACCAAAAATTATGGCACCACTGTTAACTTATATATAATTATATACTTCAGTGACTAGTCAATCTAAAGAAAGTTAGTATAGGGAATGTGTTGTATCTCGGGACAATTTTTAAAAAGTTTTTTATTTCCATCTGTGTATGATAAAAATACCTTATTTGAATTTTATTTGAAAGCCCAATATTTAGGCAACACACTATCAAGGAAACATCCAAATAATATATTTCCTAGCACCAATCCAGCTACATCATATTTGAATGGGATTTCCTGGATTTGATAGCATCCAATTATTCATTGCAGTGTTATAATAGCCTGTGCTTGGCCCAAAAAGTGTCCGATCCAATGCCTCCAACTTGTGTGTATGGGTGTATGGGGGGTATTGGGTGGGAATGTGGGAATTTTAAGAAAACCACATCTTTCTCCTTACATGAATACAAAGATCTTATGGATTTGTGAGTAAATTTTTGTTGTATCATTGTTTTTTCTGTAATTTTGTTTTTCATACTGTGTTGATGAAAATAACTTGAAATTCATGTGTTTTATTTCAACAAAATTTTAAATATATTGTACCTTGGGACATACCAAGGTACATCAATGATGTCTCAAGGTACAACATGATGCATATCAGAAAAACATGGCCAATAAAAAAGTTTTAGGTTATTGAAAAACACTCATAAACCATTTCATTGAAAAGAGAATGTTTCACAGTTGAATTTCAAGTTATTTTCATTAACACAGAGTCAAGAAACAAAATTACAAAAAAGTCGAATGATACAAGAAAGATTAACTCACCTATGATAGTTTAACAATTTTTATTGCAGCTCCCACAAATCTCAGTTGATGGTCGCCATAACCTCTGTAGTTACACCTAGTGGCCTGATTATTAACTGATATGGGTTAGTTTGAACTATCACCTACAGATGATAGAGCAATGGTGATTGTCCCGAGGTACAACTGTCCCAAGGAACAACACTTTCCCCTACAATTTAAAAGCTATCTTGAATTTTTCCAAATGTGATTTTCCGTTAGGTCATTTCTTAGTCATCTCTTCAGATAGGTTGTATACTGAAGACAAGTTGTGTATATATAATGCAATCATGTTATTACTGAGAGCACGGATACTAGAATACACGGTTGGTATCATAAGCCTGATGCGCAGTAGATTATGACGTTTCATGAACCCCCAAAAAAGGCCAGCTTACAAAAACCCTCTGCATGAAAATGTTGCAGCCAATTAATAGGCCGAAGCTATGACGTGGCTATTAAGCTCCTCATTGATTTGGAAGTGCCACCCTCCAAGCTACGCATTCGATTAATTAAATATTATTATATGTTAGTTCAGGACACTATGGCATGTGTTCGAAAGTACCCCATTATTTGAGTTGTTGAAGATGCTCTTGAGTTGTAGCACCATAGTAAGGATGGATGCTCTCTTTTGCTCTTGTGTTCTCTAGTAGTAGGAGGTTAATGAATAATTATCCTTGCTATTTATGCTAACGTATCCTTTCACAGTAATTCCAAACTATAAAACTAAGTGAGTAATCTTGTAACCTAAATAAACTTTCTTTAAGTATTCTAATGATTTATTTTTTTCAAAAATACTTAGATGAAAGATTAAGGTTATTGATTACTGAGATAATGGTCAAAACATGCTCAAATTCTCAAATGAAATGAAATGCTCATGCTCAAAACTTCAAAGAAATGGAATCAAGATAATGCATTTTTGACTGGTATTTTTTAATTATGTATTAATCTAGTAAAAAAGGTTCTAAAATGCCATGTTATCACGATAATATTTACGGAAGATTTTACATTTTCCTTCAATTTTTTATTATCTTGGTAACAACGAATTTAGGACCTTTTTACTTTAACTTTTCCCCATTATTATCTTTGTAACATGGCATTTTAGGACCCTTTTTATTGGAACTTTTTCCTTTGTTTTGATGTAAGGAAACACTCAACAAAGTGTGCCGGTCTGTTTCAGAAACACTCTGTACATAAACCACAATATCACATCCACAACTACTCAAAAAGCTTGAAAGGCTTAGGCTGTGCTAGTAAATCTCCAGTAAACCAACCCTATTTAGTTGAATTACCATTTTATTACTTCTAGCTTACCAGAAATTGATAATTGTGTAGCAACTGTAACCGGTATCTCATCATTGAAGATCAATTCGAACTTGTGATTCATTTCATTAAGTCATTCATTTCATTTAGAAATACTTGATTTGGTTTATTTTAAAATGCCATTTCAGAGCAGCGTGGGATATCATGTGCTATATGTACAATATTGTGTATGAGGCTTGAGAGTGGGTGAACAGCTGATCAAAGTTCAAGTGAACATCTGATTAATCCGATTAATGTTTACATGATTTTTTGTCAGATGTTTACCTATCTTCAAGCATATACAATTTTAGACGTATAGTTAGACCGCTAAAGGCCCAGGGCTTGATTTGAGGGGGAGCGCGTGGGAGCGGCGCTCCCATACTTTTTTTCACAAGCATTTTTTTTAGAATTAAAGATTTTTCAAGTTCGGTTTTCCGTTCGCCAGTTCACCCACCGCTCCCATACCTCTTTTTTACAAATCAAGCTGGAGCTATGCTACACCGTCCTGTAAACGTAAAGGCCTCAAGTATTCTATAGGTTAAATGGAAAGACAAGATATTGTCAAACCACTGATTTATTAAAAAATCGAGTTACTGGTTTCGGTTGTTACACCTTTATCAATATCTGGGAAACCGGTATCTCGATTTTACAATAAATTAGTGGTTTGACAACATCTGTCTTTCTATTTAATATGGTTAACTACCGAAATATCACCTTCACAACTACTCAAAAAGTATTCTATAGTTCTCGGTCAAGTTCACCTATTTTGCCAAAAAACTGATCTCTGTCAAATCATGTTGAAGTTATTTTTTCATCGATAACACATAAGAGTTTCATTATTTTGTTTCAGTTGGTGGTATTTACACTGTTATACGCTCCAAAGCCTATGTTTCCACCGAAGAAATGGGAGATCAGTACATACTGCTCGGTCCTTACAAAGAGCATTGCGCCAGAACTGAGGTGGAAGAAGCTGATTTTCCCGCCAATTCTGCTCTTCATTTAGCTGTTTCCCGTATGCGGGATCGGGGTTACCAGGTAAATACAGCTGATGCAGTTTCCTACTAATTATCTGATCATATCATGAGTTTCAACCTCCAACAATTTCAGGCTGATTTTCTATCAATTTTCCAATCATTTTAGTGTTATGACCTTCAATATGTTCAATTCGCAATGGACTGGTTCTTCTGTCAAATGAAACTTATCGAAAAAACTCTCTACAGTAGACTACAGTAGTCTACATGCTTGCCTTTGAATATAAAGATACAAAAATCATGCTTGCCTTTGAATATAAAGATATTAGATGGTACCCTTAGGCTGAGGCCACACTGCCGGTGGGTAAAGCCTGGAGGGTGGAGGGTAGTTGGTAAATCTTTAGAACATACACACCATCCACAGTAATACGTCGTATGAATGGTATGTGTTCAGCCGCCATCTTGAAATTCTTAAATATGGACAACATAACCTCAAAAAACAGAATGACGTCATACCATTCATACGATGTATTACTGTGTATGGTGTGTATGTTCTATAGATTTACCAACTACCCTCCACCCACCAGGCTCTACCCACCGGCAGTGCGGCCTCAGCCTTAGGGTCCCCATCCACTTGTAGTTCAATCAATCTCAGTCCACAGTTCAACGATCTTACAAATCTTTTGGTCTATCAGTTTCCCCATCCTCTTACTAATATTGACTGTCACAGTCCGAACTGACAGTGGATTGGACCCTAGAGGTGTGCTTTCCTAAACGTGCCAGGCGTCAGCTGACAGCATGGTAATGCTGCTATCTAGTGTCACGGATCCAGAAGAACCCAGATCCCACTCATAAGTATAGTAAAAACACGCCTGTGCGCGGCGTAATTTTGGAAAGCACACCGTAAGTAATAACAGTTCTGCAGCTGCGGCTGCACTGATGTCTGGTTATGTTGTGGGTGGATTGAATACATATTCATATTCATAGAAATAGAACAGATATTCATTTCTCATGTGAGAATCATCATATCAAAATATAAAATATGAGTGCTCCCACTAGATGGGAATACAGTACTCAAACATCAAGGACATAGGCTAAGAAATTTCATGAATCTGGTCAACCAATCATATCTAATTTACACATCAATTTCACTTTCCGCGATGAACTTCTAGTTATATATTTTACTCTTCAATTCAGTGACAAGTTTCAAAAGTACACTGCTTAAGTTATGCTCAAGCTAACTGAATTTTGAAAGATGAATTTTTGAATTGTCCAACCAATTAATTAGAATTATAATATAGGCCTAATATAATTATAATTTTCACTTTTGAATGATCAATCACGACATTGCAGTCAAATTTTCAAATAGGCTATTAATGAAAACTGATGTCATAAATTTTGTATTGTGTTGAAAATTAACAAATTATCAACACTGTTGAAAATGGATGTCATCAAGTTATACGGAAGCGCTTCACATTTGAGTAATAGTTTTCATCAACTAATATTTAATAAAATTGATTGCAATGTCGTTATTGATAATTTAAAAGTGAAACTTATCTAATTATGATTATATTAAGCATATATTATAATTATAATTAATTGTTTGGACAATTCAATAATGCATTTTTCAAAATTCAGTCAGCTTGAGCATAAGCAGTGTACTTTTGAAACATGTCACTGAATTCTGAAGGGTCAAGTCAGTGAATATAAAGAGATCCACTGGTATTATTCTTATTCACTGGTATATCAGAGACCTTAACTTCGTCCTCTCAGTTTATCAACTAAAGCCAGATATTCTATTCTAATTCAAATTATTATTCTTTACTTTCAGCTACATACTGGTACATGGCTTGTGGACGGAAATCCTCAACTAGTTCTATTCGACATCGGTTCAGCTGCGTGGAAATTGGATGAATATAAACAAGAATTATGGCAAAAGGCTAATGTTGGTATACCACACCTAGATGTTGAAGCCAATGATGCTGTTATTCTTGGATACCAAGTAGCTGAATTTATCGCGGAGGTAAGGTTTTTTTTTAATGGATGATGATAAGCGAAATCCTCTTTGAAACTTAATAGACATTCTATCAGTTATGAACTGAATTATCTACACATTGAAACAGGTGAATAATCAAAGTAATACAATAAACTTCTGGAGTATGTCACTTGGATATGTGTTTTCAGTAAATTCTGATGAGAAATTTTTGTATAATTTTTTATAACCATCACTGATAAATGTTTTATAACTTATTAGTGAAGTAGATAAATTATCAGCGAGACTATTTGAAAATTTAATTTTATGAATGAAATTCCTTCTGTTCAAATAAGTAGACACTCGAGACAGCTCGAGCCGCGCGGCTCGATCTAACCGGCTCTAAATTCGTTGCTAGAGCTGTCCAGCTCTAGCTGCGCTGCTCTAGCCATTACAGCTTAACAGCTATATTCACATAACTATATTATATAAATGTTGACCCTATTATTAGGGTTACTCATGTATACTGAATCAATAATAATAGTGAAATTCACCCTTTTAAAGTAATTTTCAAGTAAATTTCACTATTTATTTATTAAGTATACATTATTAACCCTGATTTAGGTAAGTGAAAACAAAGGTTGTCAGATCCACAAAGTTTATTTAAAATACCATAACTTACTCAAGTTTCAATGCTCAGGGCATCATCATTAGTGGAGAACTGAGATCTGAAAACCTTTGTTTTTACTTACCTAAATTATGGATAAGTTCCACAACATTGAAATTAGAATCCTGAATTTATTTTTAAACAAAAAACTGAAATTACCAATATGGAATTCAGCAAGTTGAATTCGTATGTCGTATTTATAAAAACTTTTTCATATTTTTCTAATTAGCCTTTCTATAAAATGTACCAAATACAAAACACGTTTCAAAAACTTTCGCGACGTCGCGAATACTTCAGCTTTCCAGCCTCAGCTGTTCGCTTCGGCTGTAAAGCTACGTATTCTTGACGTCGCATAACGAAGTTTTCAAAACTAGTGGTGTAATATACTATAGAAGGACTTCGAAGATAAGTGTAAATCCCACTCCCAAGTTGAAATCACATTAGATGATTTAATGATACAAGGCGTCTTAGTGGGACCAGTAACAGGTGACCAACAATGAGAGGTCTGTCAATCACAAGTACACCAGGTTCGAGTACACCAAAACACAAGTACATCAAACACAAGTACACGAAATACAAATACATCAAGTATTACATAAACTGTTTTGGACTCCTTTGTATTTTGCAATTATTAAGTAGAAAAATAATTTGTGAAAATTATTTCTACAATAAATTTTAGGCATTGATGACGTAGTAACATTTATGTACGAAAACGTATGTTTTTATAATTTTTTTTTGTACGGTATTTGTGAAGGGGATATTGTTTTTGTAATCCATATTGAATAAAAATACTAGCAGATTTTGTTCATATCTAGTCTTTTTATTAATAACTTTTCTATTTCATACATCGAGCTCAGGTGTTTTTTAACAGTTGGCTTATTTTTGGTTTTCAGTTTAGGAATGCAGCTGAGGAATTGAGCAAAGGTCCACCCCAGATTGTCGCTCACTTCCATGAGTGGCAAGCCGGAGTGGGTCTTATCGCTCTTAGAACTCGATTGGTGGATGTTGCTACCGTATTCACCACTCATGCTACCTTATTAGGGCGCTACCTGTGTGCTGGAAACACTGATTTCTACAACAATCTATCGACTGTGAGTAATCTGCTGCCTTTAGTAAAGTATTTCCCATAAAGGTCTTCACCTATGACTTTATTTGTTATTAAAAAAATCTGTTTTTATTATGTAATTGTGCTTTCCATGTTTGTATAGTCATTCCATACAAAGAAGACATTGTGACTAGATGGAAAAATGACTCCAGCTTGGTCAATATTAGTTCAAAAATTATATGAATGGATCAAATTGCACAAAACATTCTGATCTACAATTTGAGACCAAATTTATGATTTTTGAACCAATATTAACCGAGCTGGAGTTATTTTTCCCATTTTGCCAGAATGTATTTTTTGTTTGGACAGACGATACTAGTATATGAACTAATAAAGAAATTTCATGACTCATTTCTGATGAACGAAAGTGAATGAATTGAATTTTCTTTGAATCATTTTCAATTTGACACGTTGGAGTCTGGTTGAATGAATGAATAATTTAGGCTGATGATAATCTATGAACTTGTTAAAAGATAACAAAGAAATAAACTTATTCAGAAACGCTCACAAACACTTATTCAGTGATTCATAAATTATTAACTGTAAAGACCCAAGTGATTTACAAACCAAACTTGATGGGTAGGTTACAATTTTTCAATCTTCAAAGAATACATTTAAATATATAAATATTCGATAGTTTCATCTTGTGTGTGTGTATGTGTGTGAAATAAATTGAATTAGAAAAAACATGTCAAATACATATAATTTATTAATAAACTTATAATTAATAATTTATTGGTGTTTCCACTCAGGATATCCTATTGGAAAACACTTATTTGATAAAAATTAGATTTTGTTTTTGTAATATGCCAGCAAACCCACTGTAATCGACCATCTGCACTTTTCCTGACTAATCTGATGTATATCTTTCTCTAAAACGGATATCTCACATTTTTCTCAATTTCTTACAGTTCGCCGTTGATGAAGAAGCAGGAAAAAGGCAAATCTATCATCGATACTGTATGGAAAGAGCAGCTTCCCATTTGAGTCACACTTTCACTACAGTATCGGAAATTACTGGTTATGAGGCAGAACATCTGTTGAAAAGAAAAGCTGATATCATCACTCCGAATGGATTAAATGTTATCAAATTCTCAGCTCTTCACGAATTCCAGAACCTTCATGCACTGGCAAAGGACAAAATTCATGAATTCGTTCGTGGACACTTCTATGGGTATGTGGAACTCTTGGCTGGAAAATATTTCCCTTATTCATTCATTTATGTATTACTTGAAAATATAGGTTACAGCGTTATGCGAATTTGTACTGAATAATATTCGAGAAATCTCAATTCGATTCAATTTATTCAAGTATCAAACAAATTACAGCATAATACAATTTTAAATGAATATAGAACCCAGATAGACTACATCGTCTGTGTGTGGGAGCAGTTTTTTTTCGAGGGTGATGCCCACATGGGCAATAGGAAATTTTTAGTTAATTATTTTCTATAACAAATTTATAATAATAATAGTTTTAAAAGGTAGGAGGCTCACCAGAAAAATAACAATGTACTTTCACGATGAAACGTTATCTCTAATTGGTTTACGTGCATTCGGCCTAATATATTGATAAGTATTCATGAATTTACCCACATGATGTTAATTTTTGATCATATCAATTCAATTTCCTAGCAGATTTTTGTTTTACAAATTTATACATTCCTGGATTTTTTTCAACAGCTGTGTTACGATTGATTTTCTTTCTTACTTTTTCTATTTCTCAGCTCCAACACCAGGCTCTCTTCATATTTCATTCATATCAATAAACTTTAACTGACAACATAACTATTCTGTATTTAAATCACATTCGAACATTTTTCTAGGCATTATGATTTCGACCTTGATAAAACTTTGTACTTTTTCACTGCTGGTCGCTATGAATTCACCAATAAAGGAGCAGATATATTCATCGAAGCTTTGGCCCGTCTCAACCATTACCTTAAGGTATCTATACAATTTTTTGATCATGCTTCTAACCGTTGTATTTATCTATGTTATTTATAACTGATTAAATTTATTGTTGATGACATTTATTAATAAGACCACATTTCATTTCCCACACAGGATTACCTTCGGGGTCTCCTTAGACAACAGACATTCATTCTGTCATGAAAATATATTTTTTAATTTGATTTAATTTTGTAAAGTGTTTGGTTCTTGTCGAATAAATTATTATTATTAAATTCGAAACCTCCAGTTGATAGGCTATTGTTTTTTCAAAGGTTTCCAATTAATTTACAAGATCCTCTATTACTTTATATTCACATAGAAATCTATTAATATGTTTTCAATGTTCAATTGACTTAGAAAACATTGATTCTGCTACTGAAATTAAATTTGATAGTTTCAATCGTTATGAACAATATAATTGTGATTGGGAAAGCATCGAAATAGTGATACTAGAATCGCATAAATTCTATAAGCTTAAGCTCATAGATTGTTCATCATTCAACTGGATTACATTATTTTTGTGAAATTTATCAATCAGCCTGTATTCTTTTGACTAAGTTTATTGTTCTCTATCATAATATACACTTGAATCCAGAAAGGTATTCGGTCTTGTAAAACCGTAAATGGTCTTGTAAAACCGTAAATGGTCTTGTAAAACAGTAAATGGTCTTGTAAAACAATAAATGGTCTTGTAATAGCAGTACAACATCGCAAAAACCAAGTATATGATTATCTCTAAGGCTCCACGAATTAACAATCTCCAAATTCATCTTGAAGGTATAGTCAGTACCAGAGCAGGTTCATCAGTACAAGTACCTTGGCTGTTGGATGAATGATGAGTGGGACCAAGCTCAAGAGATCAGAACAAGAATAGAGAACCTAATTTAATGGAAAAATATTATGTTTCAAGTTCAAATAATCTTTATTCCTTATTTACAATAAAGAAAGAAATAAATCAAGATAATTACATCTTCACAAAGCTGGAGTTATTTTCCCATCTTGCCACAATGTCTTCTTTGCTTGGACAGACTATATTTGTGGCTTTTCTAAAAATATTGTTTTGATTATTGATCTCTGTGTGACGGCTAATGTAGGGTTTAAAGACTGTGGAAGAAACACCACCCTGAGCTAGGATGCCTTACTGGATCAGCGACTGAGCAAACTTTACATTCCTGCACTGGTCCACGCTCATTACTTGACTGATCTCAGAAAAAGCAAATAATAATAATAATAACGATAACAACAAAAAGTAAAGTAAATAATAAAAAATAATAAGAGACGTTAGCTGCTCAACTTACTTTGATGAATAATGTATTCATTGATCTATTAACATGTGTATTCATTGTTGAATTTCACTTTCAGACATCGCGCCAAGATGTGACAGTGGTAGCTTTTTTAATTTTCCCAGCCAGAACAAACAATTTCAACGTGGAAAGTCTTCGAGGGCACGCGGTCACTAAAAGTCTTCGAGATGCTATCAGTGAGATCCAATCAAAAATGAGTAAAAGAATCTATGAAATTTGCCTCAGGTTAGTGAAATTGTTGTTTGAAATGACTGATATCAATATTACTCACCAACTAATTATTCCAGATAATATTCTTCCAGTCCTATATCTTTGCATTAGTAGGGGAAAATTAGTTATTCTCAGCGAAATGTTGATAGTCCTGAAAATAACTCCCTCCTCTATAGTATTCATTGAATTACCTATTATTTTCCCACCATTTGATTGCATAGCTTCTCATTACTCAGTTGATGGTAGTTAGTAAAACGTATGGTATCTATTATTTCGCGTAAGGATACAATATCAGTACTACTAAAAAATATTGTTATCTGATACTCATAACTTGGAGATTGGCTGATACTCATGACTACGAGATTGGCTGTCGTTGTATGTAAGATGCATTTCAAAATTATTTCAAATACTATTGGGTTTTAGAGTTGGGGTTTTCCCTCCTTTGGGAGATTGGTTGTCGTTAGTAAAGACAGTCAGTCGTTTCCTGTCTCTACAGGAATAGTAATTTTTGCATTACACTCCAACTGATTAACTGCATGTTATTCAGAGGTGTTCTGCGCCGCCAATTGGTTGCGGAGACTGGCTTATTGTTGAGAGGATCAACGTGCTAACTTCACCTCTATCCTGTTTGAAGATTATTTGCTTGCTGTATGGTCTGTCCGGCCGGGAGGGAATTCGTGGGGGGAGGGGGGCTGGTGGGGTCCACCTCGGCTCGGTCAGTGTTGGTTCGGAGACTGTGAGTTCTGATTGAGAATTTATGGCTTTTGGGCCGGTATTTGCCGTGCTGGAGTCGTTTTCCCGTCTTGTCTTGTCACCCCGTTTCTTCTTTGCTTGGACGGACTGTATAGTGGAGTGAATATGAAACTGGTGAGCAGCTGGTAGGCCTAGGCCCTTCGTGGGCTGTTGAGCCATTGAGGCAGACTCATAACTTATAATATATTTTTAAAATTAATCCAATGGCTATCATTACATAATTAGCAAAGAAATACAGTAATAGCAATCGAGATTTTGATATTCCATGTGTACAGGTGAAAAATCGAGTTGGAACTGTTTTTTTTTTTTTAAATAACAATTGTTTATAGTTACTCTTCGTTTGTAGGTTCAACTTGTTATAGGAGTTATTTTTTTTATTGAGCACTGAGAAATAAAAAATTGACAATGAAAATTTGTATAGGATGTGTAAGTTGATATTTAAAATTAACATTATTATTAAAGACATAAGGATTGAATTGTTTTAATCTCAAATTAAATAAATGTTGCAATGGGATGGAAGAATTACTCGAATGCCAGCCAAGTCTTCCATGTTTCTTGAGAACTTGAGAAAAATATTATAATCCATTGATTCTCTGTTGTCCTTAGCGGTCGCATGCCAGACAATGAAGAACTGATGACAAAAGAAGACAAAATCAAGATAAAACGCTGCCTTTATGCTTTACAAAGAAACGGGCTTCCTCCAGTCACCACTCATAATGTCATCGATGATTGGAATGATCCGGTTCTAGGTGCAGTTCGTAGATGTAATATGTTCAACACTATTCATGATCGCGTCAAGGTTAGTAGAATATTTTCACATTCAAGAATTTCAACAGTCCTTGAGGCGTGACCACTTGAGTTCGTTGTTGAGTCAGGTCGCCGTGATCAAATTGTATTGACTACCAAAAGTAGCTCATGTAAGTTAGTCGAAGTTTTGTGTTTTTGAATCAAAATTTCATGCCGACTTCAAGGCGAATTGACTCAAAAAGGCCTCATCTTGTTGCGCCATAAGGCTGTTGTTACTATGGAAGCGATTTTAAGCACGTAGATATTCTAGCGGCTTCTAGGGCTATTTTTTATTATATTCTTTTAAATCTTTCTTCAGTATTATTAAGGTAGCTTTCCCAAGCTCAATTAACCTTTGAGTAACCATCATTGAGTCATTTTCAAGTGAAATTCACTTATTTATTGATTTATTATACATTAGTATCCCTAATAACAAATTGTAACATCTCATTCACATATTGATGTGAATGAAGTTGTGATGGCTAGAGCCGCAGCAGCTCGAGCTGCTGCTTGGGAATTATACCCTTAGAGATGAACCTCTTTTCAATTTCAATTTATTCACAACAATACAGTAGCCAACAATACAATAGTACATAAATGCAGAGTTGGAAAAGTTTCCCCTCTAACTCCAGGTGCCCCTTCCAGGGTCATATAGGCAGGTATGATCCGTCTCCCTTCTAGAGATAAGTCTAAACTATCTACGGACTGGTCAGTTAGGCCGCTACCATTATCCGATCGCCAGTCCGGTTTCATTAATGGCCTAACTGACCAAACCTGCCTATACGACCTTGGAAGGGGCACCTGGAGTTAGTGGGTGAAATACCCAACCCTTTAAAAAAAAGACTAAATACAGTTTGAAAACAAAGTTGAGGTTTGGATGGACTCGTTGAATTTTTATGAGTGCAGTGTTTATGTGAAAACATAGTAGAATTTCGATGCTAGATGGTAATGGAGTGCGTAGCTGGATTTGATAGAATGTAATTTAAGTGTAAGAGAGGACCTGTGAGTCCTAACTTTGCCTTTGTAAAACGTCAATGAATAAATAATGATAAAAAAAAAGTATAGTCGGCGCAATCTAAGTCGACGAAAACTCCCTCCACCCGAGAAATATCTACGTTGCCAGATTGTGTGAAATTGAAACATCTTCAAATTCGCGATGAAACCCCATATCTAGACGTAGAATTTTATCCTTGATATGCCAGTAGTATTAAAAAAGTTCCTAAGTTGAAGGATTCAAAGGAAATTTGATTTTTTTTGAAAAAAATTAAAAATCGCGAAAATATTACTTTCTTTTGTATATAACTTCTCTCACAATCATGGGTTGTAGTAAAAATGAAGTTTTTTATATCAAAATGACAAGGAGAATTCGAGCTTTCTAATGGTTTTTGAATTTTCTATATACGACCAATAATTATGTTTCAATTAATGAATATGTTTGCCAATGTCAGGTCTTCTCGGACAGAAAACATGAAATTTTCAATGATCTAGAAACTTTTTTGTTTGAGAAGATAATTGGGTGGTGAAAGTGAGAAAGCTGTTCAAAAACAATTGAAATCATTTTCCCAAATGTCGAAAATAGTCGGAAGATCGTAATTTGGCCTCTCAAGAGTTTCAAAGTAAGAAGAGCGGTATATGCATGAATCATTGTATGTTAAAGATTGGAGTTATTGAAGCTGATCGACTTGGATATTCGAGCTGCGAACAGCTATCATAAAAATAGTGAGTTTCACAACACCGCGTGATTTTTCCGAAGCTACGCTGTCACTTTTAACATTCAGTTGAATGTGTTTGCGTTAGGAGAAGTTTCAATTTCACGCAAAATGACAACGTAGCTATTTCTCGGGTGGAGGGGGTTTTCGTCAACTTAGATTGCGCCGACTATAGTTGATGAAGCCCAACCTTATTAGTACCAGATCAGTATGTTTTGGTGCTATTAAAGCAATTGCCAACAAAACTGGTGGTTGACTAATGCCTCTTATTTGTTAGTTAGTGCTCCGTCAATACAGTTTGAAAGTGGTCGGTGTGTGCATATTGAGTCGAAAGTGATCTCAGCTGACTATTTCGCTTTCGCAAACTTCTTTCAGACTATCCTGACCGAGCTAAGAATTAATAACAGACATTTGCCAGCCGCCAGTTTTGTTGATGTCTGCTATACCTACATTCACTCTAGCAAATGATATCCGCTATAGCTGACGCCAAAAAGCAAGGCGGTTTCGTCTGTCTCTTGTACTCGATGTGACCTATTAACAGCTGATGTAAAGCTTTGTCTAGAAAAGTCTAATTGATAATATCAGCTGTTGGAGTGCAAAAAGAGCAGACGAAACTGCCAGCTATACCATCTACTTTGCGGTTCCAGAATGGACATTCATATGTTCAAACTTCACCATTTCTATATGGATGTTGAGGTAGCATTCCCAAGCGGCAGCTCGAGCCGTGCTACCTTGATTCCCGAGCTTGGGAATGCCACCTTAATAATACTGAAGAAAGCCGCGGCAGCTCGTACTGCTGCTTGGGAATGCTACCTCAACATTCATTTTACAATGTACAAATTAATTATTTCGAAAATCCAATTAAAGCTTTAAAAGTAGTACTGAAGTATTTTCCTATTTCAAATATTGAGAGAATCAAATAACAGAAGGGAATTAGTTGAATAAAAATGTAAATAACAATTTAACGAATTTCCAAATGTCTTTTGGTTCTGTTGTTCGCAGTAGCATTCATACTATTCAATAAGCTTTTATTGCATTCTCGAATCAACTATTTTCACATTTCACCAGTTGGTTGTATTTTTAATAATTCTTCCATCAGAGATATTTTTTCAATATGTCCTTATTAGAAAGTCTTATCAGTGGAACAAGATTTGAGATTTTTATAATTTTGCTCTCTGATTGAAGGTTGTGTTCCATCCTGAGTTTCTGTCTTCCACCAACCCTCTATTCGGACTGGATTACGAGGAATTTGTCAGAGGTTGTCATTTGGGAGTGTTTCCAAGTTATTATGAACCATGGGGATACACTCCAGCTGAATGCACCGTGATGGGAATTCCATCCATAACAACAAACCTTTCAGGTACTTTACATTTTCACATCCACAGTTTTCTTAATTGGTAACTAAATTAAAATTAAAAATAATTTTTATTTGTGTTCGAATAATATTCATACAAATATGAGTTGCTATGAGCATTTGAATACAATTTAACATTTCAATATACCTACAAAATTATCAACAATAACAAATAACAACAAGCGACTATAAGATATGTAAGATAATAAAGAGATCAAATTTTAGGTTTTTTACATTTTAGAATTTTTTGATTAATTTTGAACAGCAATCAAACTATACGACTAACTTTATAAAAAATTACAATTTAATAATATAAAATACAGCATATTAACGCAGGAAAGTCCATGATAATTTTTTTTCAATTCGATAACAGAAATACAGATAACAGATAACACAGCCTACACATAGATAACTCTTTTAGCAAAAGCTGCAACCGGCCACAGCCGATCGACTGCTATGACCATTGACCAATAAGAAAGAACCTTGTTCGTTTCTTGCTCTCAGTAAAAATGTTCATGATTGAAGTTACTTATTCACTCAAATTTGCTCATTGTGAGTTCCAGTGAGATTACACGGATCGAAAAACTTTGAAGCAGAAAAACTCCTACGACTAAACAATATAACTCAAGAAATTACCTACATATTGAATTATCTCCTACTAACAGTAAAGTTATGTATTTTCCTGAATTAGATTAGCTTTTTGTTATATACGCTTTGGAAGTAAATCGTACTACAAAAAATAAATATGATGATAATAATAGGTATAACTGACGCCAAAAAGTTGAGCTGTTTCGTCTACTCCTTGTGCGAACAAACATCTGATGTTGTCAATTGGAGTTGACTAGATGTGACTAGATGACTAGTTGTTAGCTATGCCTAGATGGTTTTTTTTCTAATTAAAAGAGACATTAGATGCTTTACATGAGCTGTTAGTAGGTAACATCACGTACAATAGCAAAACCATACCACCAAACGTTCTGGTGTCAGTTAATGTGGCCTACTGTGGGTGCTTCTTGAATAATGCATCCTTTACAAAAAGTCATGCTCTTCTGATTGAAATTCGTTCCTAATTATTGTTTGTTATATGACTTACTTTTTCAGGTTTCGGTTGTTTCATGCAAGAGCATATAGCTGATCCCATGTCATATGGTATTTACATTGTTGATAGAAGGTACATTGGGCTTGAGGACTCAGTCAAACAACTCGCTCAATACATGTTTGATTTCTGCCGCCTCAACCGTAGGCAGAGAATCATTCAGAGAAACAGAACAGAACGTCTGAGTGACCTGCTCGATTGGAGAAATCTGGGAATTGTAAGTAGAAAACGTTAAATAAACCAGTAAAATTGATGAATAGTCATAATCATCATTTCAATGATTATCCGAAAAAGTAGAAGTGGAATGTAATGAAACGAACCATTCTATCTAGACTTACAAGCCTATTCATTAATGAAAAATTATTGAATATAAAATTTAACTATATCACAGTTATTCTAACTATTAACTAACACTAAATAGTTATCTTTATAACTTATTCTGCTTATCATCTATTTATGAGCTTTAGATTTGGTATCAATATATCTGCTCCTCTATGTCTGGATGATATTTGGTAGAATTCACCTTGAAAAGATCTAGTCACTCGCATAAAATTGAAAGAAAAAACTTATGCTTGACTGCATCAAGCTTGATAACTTTTAAACTAGGATCAGGTGCCGATCAAAAATAAGAAAAGATCCCAATTATTGTAACTCAGCATTTGTGTACCTTACTGCAACTATTATGTTTATTTATCCGTTATATATTGCAACTTACGCCAGGTTTATACGATTCCAATCGTCATAACACAACTGATTCCGGTCTCCAAACGCTTATTTTGTCAATTAGAGTTTTTATTTAGCCATGCCCAGATGATGGTTTTAAAATAAAAAGATACAATGGATACTTTACATCAGCTGTACGTTTCAGAAGACTCGCCAATTGGCATCATATAAATCCGGCATTATTGTGTCTCAAACGCTATTTTGATTGTAATAAAAATAGTATATTTCAGTGTACATTATGAAGAAAACTACCCAATCACAAAAATATTCTGATAATCTTACAGTTCTACCGTCAAGCCAGACACAAAGCATTGCAGAAGGTTTACAAAGATGTCGAATCCTTTGAAGAGGAATACGAAGTGCGCAGAAATAGTTTCAGTTTTCCAAGGCCTATCTCTGAGCCTCCTTCACCATCTGCCTCACGTCACACTACTCCAGCTAGTTCAGTTCATGGTTCAGACGAAGAGGATGAGGTCGATGACGAAAAAGAGGTATGATGATTCTCATAGTACTGTATTCTTCGTGGAGAATTTATGAGACTCCATTGACTTATTCCATTGAAATTTCAAGTCAAGCAATACAGATGAAACTCACACCTTATGTTCAAGGTGAGGGTACGCACAACGCACAACGTATTGTCACGCTGAGGAGACACTGCCATTATCTTCAAGTAACGTTTTATTTGTCTGATTGTCTCCTGTAAATCCTGATCTAAAGTTTTAACTGGTTCCATTGAGTTTCTAATGTAATTTTAATTGAGAATTGATCACTAATGAGGCCGCCACAAATTTTTAAATTGAGAGAGAAGTATGAAATCTTCCGCCATCATTATCTCGGTAACAAAGCATTTCAGGACCAATGTTTACTGGAACGTTTTTCTTTATTTTTATGAAAAGAAACCACTCACGAAGTTTCTCGGTCTATTTCAGAAATACTCTAGATAAAAAATTTGATGGAAACAGAAATTGTAATTAATCTTGAAATTTGTGCTATATTTTAATCAAATTTATTTTGAAAATACTAAGGGTTATGCCTGTTCTTCCTTCCACTATGTATGTTTGTCATTAGATAAATGAATAAATAAACAACAAAGGTGAAAACGCCTCTGCACGCTTTCGCATGTCTTCAAGTGGATATCATAATACCAGTTCAGTACTATACTATACTATGACATTATTAAAGGTTCCTTGCCTCACGTTTATCAAAACGAATGGATATGAGGAATAGTCAATTATCATGCATGAATTTGCATTGTCAGATTATTAAAAAAAGATTGTTACAAATTAGAGTAAACGAAACCTTTTTTTAAATAATTCTGACAATTCATTGCTCGTTTATTAGACTTGTTAAAAAATTATAAAATAGTTCCATTAGGAATAAAAAACTTTTACAAACAATTTTACTTAGGTAAAAATGGATTTTTTAGGTTGACGGGGAAACAAGGGGTTTAATATGTACCACGCTCGTATGATTGACTGTTTCATTATTGGTTGATTTATTCATTTATTATTTTGTCATTTAAAAATCCTCAATACACTCATTTAATCCATTTGAAGTAAACTATGTTTCTATTATTAGTAAACTGAAACTGAAAAACCGAAGATTATATTACATTTTTATCGAAATTTGCATGTGATACTGTGATGATAGTCTGTATTTGATTTTTAAACATATTTAATCTATTGTTTTATTATGTTCAACTCAACTCATTTGTATGGCGTTTGTGAAAACAAATAAAATGATCGTTATTATATTATATTATATTATATTATAATCTTCGGTTTTTAAATTTCAACTCTTAACTATCCCTAGCTCTGCTTCAATACAATTGATGTGTTCTCTTTGTTACAGCTGGCAGAATTGGCAGTGAAGTAGGCAACTTGGCGATCTATCCAATTATCGATTCCGGATTTAGTCACTCAGGAACAAAAATACCACATCACATATCACTAGACTCAGTGCAATGAAGGAGAGAGTCCAACTAGACCTTGATATTTCCACGCAGTGTATGAAACAAAAATCACTGTGAAAATTTTGAAATCATAGGTTGTTTGTTTAGAATAATCAATTTCCTCCAATTACGCCTTCCATGTGAACCAACTTTCGATACTGGTTTTTGGTAACAATTAATTGTAAATGAGAACCTTAAATGCGAAATTTATTTTCAAATAGGTATCATATAAGTTTCTATTTTATCATATTATTACAGTTATGAATGTTATATTTAACAATTGTTTATTCTTAAGCATGATTGGTACAATAAATGTGTAAAATGAGAAACAGTCGAAATCTATTTCAAAGTAAATATCATAGAATAAGTTTCTACTTTATTATAGTTATGCATATCATATTTAACAATTGTTCATTCTATTTCGACGATCTATTGATTGAAAAAGTTTTATTAAAAAATTTTCTTTGTTAAATGATCAAATCAATGTTATTTGTTAACTTTGCTATAAATAATACTGTTGTAATTCTTTTGTTGACATTATATAATATATGAAATTTTGTTAGCCTTTTCAAGTTTCAAATGAAATATGGTAGCCTATGTATGTTGGATCTAGCTAGATATAATCTATACTTAATTGAAAAATAAATAAAAATCGAACACCCTTTTTTGAAAACTTTAAAATTATAAAACACACATACATGTTTCGGGAGCTAAGCCCATTCTCAATGTGCATAAAAATAGTTAACTATTATTATGCACATTGAGAATGGGCTTAGCTCCCGAAACATGTATGTGTGTTTTATAATTTTAAAGTTTTCAAAAAAAAGTGTTCGATTTTTATTTATTTTTCAATTATTTTAAACAGCCCTAAGTTTTAAAGTTCTTCATTCAATCTATACTTACTATATTATAAACATTTATCTTGAAAGCATGTGTTACAATCAATGAATTTCTATGTGAATATTCTGTTATCAACGAAGATTATCATTTTTCTTTCGTAGATATATTCGTGCCATACTTGAAATTATTCATGTTTATGTGTTCAAATTCACTGTTGAAGTGTTTGTTGAACTTTGTGAACATTTACAACAGTACAATAATTTTCAGGATAATATTTTTCAAAGGCTGATTGACTAGTTCAGTTCAATTTTAATTTTCTAGTCTTTTATTGTCAATTCGATGCTAATAAAATGCTTGTTCATTGTTGAAAATTTACTTCTTTAAATTTATGAAGAACAAATGTGTTGAATATTTCCCACAATAGCAAAATTGTACAAAAAATAATAATTTTTGAATTAAAATTCGAGTTGATTGAATAATATAGTTATTCTCAATATTTCTGATTGATTGTGTTTAGTCTCCGACATTTTCACTGAGAAAATTTGCGAGATTCAAATTATAGTCAATTTTCAGCCTTCAAGAAAACGAAGAATCGAATAATTATCCAGAAAATAACCTTAGGCCTATTTTACCCATAACTGAATGCTAATACAATATCTTGTTTTTTTTTAGGAGAAACCCATTCTTATGCATCGCTGTAGTTGAATAAGATTCATCCATAGCAGTCTTTAAATAGTTGAAAATTTATTATAGAAAAGAGCTTGAATTTGTAACTGATAATGCACCAGATTATTCTTAAGATTTTTAATTAATATAAGTTTTGAATTTGCTAGAAATTATTTCAGTAGTGAGTAGTGATATATGTTTAGTCATTGATATTAATGTGTCATAAAAAGCCAGGCCTTTGATGCAAATAATCTGGCTGCCATATTGTCTTCATTTTATTTTTATAGCCTAATATAATAAAGATTATAGATACTGTTGAGATTTAAAGTTTTATGAAATATTTTTAGATGTCTTTATTGATTCAATATTTGTTAATTTGAAAGTGTTCTATGTGAACTATGAATTTTTAGAATACATATACATTAAACTACGGCATCTCTTTTTATTCAATTGCTTAGTATTAGATTATTCAATCCTCATCAATCTGTTATATTTTATTGAAAACCACTGGGAGAAACTGTTTGATTTTTCTATCGTAATTACTCTTCTACAAGCTGGTCAACTTTCAATGTGATACCGTATTATTTTCGCTGTGATATGGAATAATTTCTTGTCATTCATCATTTTATTACTGCCATATTTATGACTATAATTACATCCGTGTATAGGGTTCTCTAACTATTGACACTTTTGTCTTCATTAACAATGAAGATTCTTTTTGCTCCTATGCATAATATAACAAGATCAATTTATTTTAGAAAAATATACAAATATCACAATCTAATTTGAAAATTATCGACCAAGCGTAGTAAGGTCCAATATAAAACTAACAAACTAAGCCCCTGGATTGGAATTGAAATAAGTTAGTACGGTACTTATTCAGCATTTTTAATGTAGGAGTTCACCATTTTATTTATTTGCTTCTATACCCAATGATTGTACAAAAATTCCAAAGTTCTTATCTTCACGTTCTCGCAATAGGTATTGCGCAAAGTCCACTGTTTACAGAACAGCTAGTTCCTTATTATTCTGAATTGAAATTTCTGGAATAATTGAGTAATTATTGTAGTACAATATAGGCTACTCAATTTTTATTTCCTAGAACACATTTCGAAAGAGTTCAAAATGCCAATCTTTTCGGCTCGTTCGGTGTTGGTTCGGGCACTATGGGTCCTGTTGAGAATTTATTACTTTTGGGCCGGTATTGGCCGGGCTGGAGTCGTTTTCCCGTCTTGCCGGCGTGCCTTCTTTGCTTGGACGGACTGTATAGTGGAGTGAATTATAAAACTGGCAACCAGCTGGCATCCCTTCGTAGGCTGTTGAGCCAAGGACAAACAAACAAATAATAATAAAATCTTATAAAAAGGAAATGTTGTACAAGTACACTTTTTATACAACCAGCGCGCTGCTCGCGTTCTTCAGCTGCCCAATATCGTACTTCAAACTAGATTCAAAATTATTCGAATTTTACCGCTAATAAATGAAAACACTCCTTGGATAAAACAAAATAATAATTGTTATTTCGCTCCATGCAGGATTCTTTTTTGACAAAAAATAGGATTTTCCTGATAAAATTGTGAATTATTATTATAATTTGAATTCATTTTATCTAAAAAATGGACTCATCACATGAATATTCCAAGACTTACCAAGAATACTTTTACTAGTTATGTTTGTCAGACTGTATGAAAAATTGGCTGTTTGCTTGTTTTTGGATTGGAACTGCGGGAGGAAGGTCGTTTAGTCAAGTGTTAGGTTAATCCAGGTTAAAGTTATGGCAAACAGGATTTTAACTCGTGTATCAGCGGTTTCTAAACCTTTTATTCGGGCTTTAGACGCACAAGAAAATATTATAAGACATGTAAGTTCTATTATTTTTTTTATATTTATTTTTATAACCTCAAATTTTTGATAATAAAATTATTAGGATCTTGAAGTTGTGGTTGCAACTAACCTCACAGACTACCTAGTAAGTTAGAAAGTTTTTTAATGAATTCAGTAGGGTTTTCTAGGGAATATATTATCCAAGGCTAACGAATCTAACCATAACTGATTCTTCGAATAATTGGACGCCTATCATGAATAGGCTAGTCCAGTCACGAATTAAATATGCCTATTGATTCAATTGCTAGAAGATTTCTTTGTAGGCCTACTGCTAATACTGGCAATGCCTCTAACAATCAGGAGCAGTTCGTGGAGCTGTGGAAGATCTTGAAAAATGTTGAAACATTACCCCACTCATGATCAGTTGTTTATGCTAACCTACTCTGACCAGTGGGAAATTGCCTTCAACGAGAATGTCTTACTTCTGGCGTCTTCCTCACGGTCCTGGGATCGGGGAATCGTCAATGGTTTTTTATCTCCTTTATCAGGGTCGTCAGGTTGTTAAGAGTACATAGCTCTATACTCTAAGGTGGTGGTACGTATGCTCCTCAAAAACTGCATAGTACGGTCTTGCAGTGAAATATTTTTTCAGCTCTCTGTGGAATGTTGTCCGTAAAATTTTCAGGCTGTCTGGCAGATAGAGAGATAGAGATGTGAGCCTGCTTAGGTAGGAATGTTCTTGAATTTGCTGAGCTTGTGCTGTGGAACGTGGAAGGTCAATATTAAGTTTGGCTCTTGTGTTGTGAGAGTGTCTGAGATTTGGGCTTGAGTCTATTGCAAGGATTATGGTTTCGAGTATGTAGGCCTACATTGAGACCACTGTGAGCAAGTTGTTTTCAGTAAATAGTGGTTTACAGTGTTCCATCGCATCTCTTCTTAATATTGCTCGCAAGGCTTTTTTCTGGCTACTTAGGACTCTATCTATAGAGGACATATCCATGGGGTGCTGCAGCTCCCCAAGCAACACTACCGTATCGCAGTTGTGAGGCAAATAGGGCATGATTTGCAACAAATGTGGTACTAAAATCAGTGGTAAATCTTATTCGACGAAGAACATATTATGTAGATGAGGCAAGTTTCTTACACAAAAGGTCAATATGTTCATTCAGTTCAGGTTACTGTCCATCATGATACTAAGAAATTTTGTGCAATGCTTAGTATTTATTGGTTCATTGGTTGCACTATCCATATTGGATATCTGTCCCCTTGGTGTGAAACTTACATTTACTGTATGTCTTTATTAATTGTTAGCTTCAGTTTCCTACACATTGTTGTGGCTCCCTCAAGTGATGAACTTATATCATAGTTGTTTGGATTGAGCTTGTCTTCTTTCTTGAAAACTGGATACACTGTAGATATTCTACTAGGCAGAGAAGTTTGGCTCAATGAGGCGTTGATGATGTGAGTCAGTGGTCTTATGACTTCTTCTTTGCAGAATCTCAGTATCTTCCCTGAGATTTCATCATTGGCTCCGAATTGTTGAACATTAAATTGTTAAGTACTTCATCCATTTCTTGGTGTGTAACACTTTTGAATGTTGAGAAAGTTGGTATACTATTGCCAGGCTCAGCTTCAGATGTGGTACAGGGTTGCAAATGGTTTGTGGTTAGATGTGGTTAGATGTTTGAAGTGAGGTGAAGATGTTGTTAAAGGTATCAGCCTACTGATTACAAATGGATCCACTGTCAGCTTACCGTCTTGGAGAAACCTTATGCTGTTATGCCTTCTATTTTGCTTATTTCTTTCACTATTCACAGTTTTCCACACCTCTGGTTTTGACTTTGGAGTTTTTTTTATTTTGTTCATTGTGTGGTCTGTTCTCCTCCTCTTCACTCCAATATCGTATATTTTCTTTGATTCTTGGAAACTGTCTTTGTCTTCAATTGATCGTGTCAGCAGGTATCTGTTGTGCAAACTTTGAAGGGAAGCTTTCATCCTCTGTAATTGAAAATCCATAAAAAACATTCATTTTTTCTGTCCTATAGGCATTATGTAGTGAAGGCTTTGGCGCATTATTTGTAGAAAGTTATTATATTTTACTTCAACAGGCTTTGGTTTATAGACTGAATTCCAGTTGGTTGTCTTTATCATTTCCTTTAGTTCAGTTAATTTGTTTTTTGAAACATTTCTAGAGTATCTGTAAGTGGCGTGGCAACTTTTTTCTATTTTTTATTTTGCATAGCAACAAGTGATGTATAGTGTGTATTTACTACAATCTCCTCCTGTTTAACAGATGTATAACAGCCATCGATGCTGGATACAGTTGTGGGTGTTTTCTGTGTTACAGGGATGTGATGTATTCTGCATCCAAACTCAGATAACATATTTTGAAGCTCCTTTACACTACGCTCATCTGGTCTGAGTATGTCAAAGTTTACATCTCCCAGTATTACTATATTATTTAACTTCTTTGTATGTTGTTCCAGTAACTAACCCAATTTTCCTAGAAATTCCACTGTATCAGTGCTAGGAGATCTGTAAGTTCCTATTAGAATAAGGTTTGTTGATTGATATTTGAGTATTAATCCTACAGTTTCAAACACTTGTTCCTTAGGCTTGCATTGCTGTGGCAACTGAAGCTCATCCACTACAACAGGAAAATTATCTTTTACAAAAACAGCTATGCCACCCCACATGCATTCGGTTTGGCAATCACTGGAGGACAGCCTGAAACCTCCAATACTTGTGATATTTAATTGGTCGTTGCTTAAGCCATTTTCTGAAAGAATATCAGGGTGAAATTTCTCAAGCTCTACTGCTAGCCCATTAAGTTTACCTTGAAGACCTCTTTGAATATTTAGGTGGAGAACAGTCAATTGTTTTTTGTGTAAATGTGCATTATCAATTGCTTTGTTATTTGCATTATTTGGTCTATGGTGTTTTTGGTAATCTTTCTGTTTGGTTAGTTGCTATTTATAATCCTTGTCTTGACCCTCCAGAGCACTCAAAAGTCGGTCTGCCAATATTTTAGAGCCTTCCAGGTTTAGCCTTCGTCCATCCCATCCCAAGTGATGCTTATGTAAATGATTTGAGTTGTCAATAAATGTAGCATTAAGCTGCCAGAACATAAACTTCAGAGACTTGTTTGTTTCATAGATGAATCTCTCATTTACATCCTCCCGAGTTACAATAGATGTAACGTACCCTTTGGTGTTTGGAAACCGTTTCATGTTAGCCTCTCAAGTGACCCATAATGGTCTCATGACATGATTTGGTGTCTTTGCCCCATACAGATTTTTTGTGTCAACATTTAGTAAAACCTTTTGGAATAGTGTTCCTTTTCTTAAGTGCTCTACTGACATCCCGGATTTTCCCATACGGTACAATTTCCACTTCTATGTCTTGCCCACATGTGTCTCTCATCATGTCTCCCGCCAGCTTCAGCATATTATCCCCAATTAGCAGTGGTGCCTCTTCTTTTTTCCGTCAGATTGTTTCACAGATCTCTGAAAAGGGCGCCCCTCATCTTGTGGACTGGTCTGATACTCTTCTTTCTCCTCATCACTTCTCTTCTGGTAATCTGTTTGAATTATTGTAGACTCCTGCTGTCTCATCTCACAACAATTCACTGCCAGGCCGCTTTCCGGTTCCTTCATCAGTGCTTCCGTGCATCTGTGTACTGCCTTTCTTTTTTAGCATGAATGATCCGGGAAAATACCCTGTATAAATTAATAAATTAAACTTTCCAGTTTGTAGATGACGTCCGTCTTGCGTGCAAGTACGTCAAAAAGTCGGTTGTTTTCAGCCTTTGTTGCCTTTAATTCCTCTTCGAGATCTAATATATCTTCCATTAATACCTTAACGATACCGTCTATGTCTGTACTCAGTCTTTTTGCTGTCTGTTTGGAATTTGTTGTTTCTTCATCACAATCCATTTCAGGAACTAGTTTAGAAAGGTCATTTCCGTTGTCATTATTTGTTGGTTTAGTTGGATTTAAGCCGCCTGAATTTTTAAAGGTACCTTTTTCAAAGATATTTTCTGTTGGTTTAGTTAGATTTAAGCCGCCTGAATTTAAAGGTGTTGTACATATTATTTCACATAAACATGATCGTTCATATCATTCACTTCCTTCATCATTTCTTCATATTTCTCATCTGTGATGTTAACACATTTAGGGCCGGTTGCACGTACGTTCTGTTGGTTTAATCAGCGTTATTTCACCGTGTCAAAGTGGAAAAACGTTCAAATGAATAAAGTATTGAAATGTGATAGTAGTAGCAGAATATTCAAATGTACTTATTCCAAATAGATATTAGAATCAATAATTATCTCATTATTGTATAAATTATTTATTAAAACAAAACATGATCTGGAAATTGCATGCTGATACAACTTAATTGTTGTCAGGTTGGTAGTACCACAAAAATCGAAAACTTTCAGCTGCTATTGTTTTCAAATATTGAAAATTTAATCATCAGCTGATGGTTAGGTTAAAACGCCTCAAACTCTGGCCGATTAGTTTAGTACTGTGAAATTAGTATTCAATTCTAATCAACCAGCTGCTGACCCGTCAAATTTGAAAAAAACCGCCATTGAAATTTTCCAAAACCTCATTTATATAATTGCCTCAATGATAATAAATCTTAACTTGATTCATGAATTTAAAGGTTAGTAATATTTTTAGGCAATAAAATTTAATGTAAATGATGTGTCATCAAGTTTTGTAAACGAAACTATTGAAACTCAAGGCTTTCTTATAATTTATATGTTTTTATTCTCTATTTGAGTTGAGTTAGTTTGCCGTTGCTACAAGATGTCGTTATCCAGGCTAATCACGGCGTTAAAAGTTTACGAAGTTATGAACAACTGGCCCTTAATGTGGTACCATTTGTCATTATTAGAATCGCATGCCTTTTGATTTTCCAATACAGGTGATTTACAAATATTGCAGTGATATTGACTAGCATCTTCTACTTTGGTACTACTATTTATATCTATTTGTACCTTTGTATTTTTCTAACATTTTCATTAGAGTTTTTATGTTTTGTCTGAAATGTCTGTGCGTACGGGGACCTGTAGGTATGCTTCCAAACAGTTGAATTTTTAATAGTCGAGGGTGTAGTTTTTCCGTTTGGGTTGGACATTGTTCTAGCTTTTATGCTGGGGTTTTTATTCAGTTTAATTTGCTGGTAAAAGAAATCGAATTTACAAGTTTCGACCTAACAATTTTTGAGACACTAACAAAAACAAGAAAAGAGATCCTGGGAACCATTTCTTGTTCAATTTCCTGGATAAGAATTGAAAAGACGGACACGTTTCTATTCTATACTCTACAGTACATATCCATTTTCAAAACACGATAGTCATTATCACTTCTTACCTACAGTTTCTGCATCTTTCATCAAAATAAATTAGTCAAGATTTCGCCTATGAATAATTACATTTCTGAACGTGAGCTGAAAGAATATATTTAAATCAACTACCTAACTTGAACAGAGTTTCTAATGACTACCAAGAGTAAGCATATTAAAAAATTTAGCCTATCTGTCTAAGAAAAGATACACTTTTTTGTGAGAATTTGCGTGTTTAGTTCATAGTAAACATCTGTTTTGTATCCTTTTATGAAAATAGGCTAATGTACCATGTACATCACACAAAGTTTTTCTGACTAGAAGATAAATCAAATCAAACTCATGACAATATCAATAAAATCAAATTCTTGTATTTGTAAGTAATTAGGGACATTTGGCTGCTATGAAAATTGTAATTTTTCTATTTGTCAGACTTGATTAGTTTCTGTATGATTTCAGGAAGCTACAGCTACTTCTTTCGATATCCAACATAAATCACCACCTCAGAAGAAAGTAGTAAGTATCTATGTAATTTTAATAAAGCCTTCTTAATGGTAATTATCTAATCAGAGCTCACTTATTAAATACATAACTTAATTTTCAAATGCTCATTCTAACCTGATTCATGATTTGATTCTGGGGTCTACATCTACAACTTGTTGATATCATGATCAAGCTCGACCAGTTGATTCTTCACTTTTTGCTTTAAATAAATAAATTAAATTTATTATTTTGAGTTTGGTAAAAAATATGAAATAAATCGGTGGAGACTCAAATGGCCCTAATTATAAATAATTTTTCCATTTATTTGAAATGATTGAAACTGTATAACTCAAACCTCAATGTTATCTGAAAGCTTTGATAAAATACTGACATGTTGTTTCTACATTATCATCTTCTGTTATCAGTGTATATTTTTGTTGGATTTGATCAAAGCTTACAGATAACTCTGTGGTATTTCAACTGCCCAATTTCAATAATTTCAACTGAAAGATATATCTTGGGATTAAATAAATATTAGAATTTGATAATTGAATTTCTCCAAATATAATGTAATATCCAAATATAACTTTCTCCAAATATCATGATTTAATTATTTTTGCGGATTTTAATGTATTTAATGTGATGTGAACGATAAGATTTGATTTGATATTCCTGAAAAATCCGTTCAATTTTAATAGCATGTGTTTGATAAAAATTTTACCATAATACATTGTTTTAGGCTGCAATCCCTGTTGCTAAGTATGGCGGGAGACATACTATTACAATACTGCCCGGAGGTGGTATTGGTCCTGAACTTATGGGTTACGTCAAGGAAGTCTTCAGGTACAGTAATTTTACATTTTCAAATTGTGACACCTCATTACTTATTTGATACATAGATTTGTTCTTGTTTTTGACAATGAATGAATTCAATTCATGGTTTGAAAACTTTTAAAGGATTATCAATTATTGATTTAAAAACTAGACCCAGTTTTAAAACATTTATATTCAAAGTCATTTTATTGGCTTGAGTAGAAGAGTTCAGATTGCGTTGAAAGTTTCTGAGAATAAACTCGGATTTGACATGACATGAAATGAAAATTTCGGCGTTATATCTATCTATTTACTCAATTCCTATGTAAACTGTTGTTGTTGCCTGTACTTTGTTGATTTTCTTCAGTGATTGCTCCAGAAATTCCTCATTATTCTCGTATTTTTCAGATTTGGAGGAGTACCCGTGGATTTTGAAACCGTACAGATTGATCCAAAAAGCGATAGTAATACTGATTTAGAGTATGCTATCACTTCGATCAAAAGAAATGGAGTTGCTTTAAAAGGTATATTTGATTAATCACAAAATCATCTCATGGGATGTTGAATAATTGACGTTTGGGTCCTTCATTCATTTCGATTAAGACAGTCAGGAGGTCTATAGCTCAACTACACGATGTCGATTTCTAGTCAAGTCGACTTGAACTAGAAGATAATTATCATCTTTGCTTAGAATACTTGCTATCAAGTCGCAATTGTAACAATAAATAAATGAGATAGCAAGGCTTCAGAGAGGCTGCAAATAGGAACTAGGCTATTCAGTAAAAATGGGAACCGCAAATCATACATAGGCCTATGCTCGTATATTGATACCAAATGCTATTGATTCATTATACTATCAATTTTAATAATAAATTGCTCTTTTCTTGTACGGCTACTTCAATTTATAGTTTTTAATAGTTTATATTTTGACTATTCTACATCCTATCTATTATCTAATTTATCGGAATAACCAGGGGCGTAAATTCAAAATTTTCATTGGGGGGGCAAGCGGGGGGCAAGATTTGCTTCTGGGTAGTGGTATACTGATCACTGATAATTCTGTTATGTATGTAAGACATAATCTACTTCAATACCAAACTGAATCAAATTCTGGGGGCTCTAATGGGCCTGGGGGTGTACCTCCTCAGCCAAGCGGGCGTGGGGGCCTCCCCCCGGCAAATTTTGTGAAAGTATACTTCAAAACTGTGTTTTAGAACGCCTTTTCTATAGCCAATCAAATGCCGAAATCCCTATTTTTTGAGCATAAAATATTGATGATATACAGAGTGTCACGAAAGGTGTAACAGCCGGATCCAGAAACCATAGATTTTTAGATATTTTTCAAGTAGGCCTACTTACAGTCATTAAATTGTCAATATCACAAGAATCATTTGTCAAAATTGAATTTTAAAGGTATTGTTGGGAAGAGTAAATAATTTCACATTATAGTTGGCGCAACGTAAGTTGACTATTTCCCCCTCCACATGAGAAATAGCTCCGTTGTCAGATTGTGTGAAATTGGAACTTCTTCTAATGCAAAAACATTCTACTGAATGTTAAAAGTGACAGCGTAGCTTCGGAAAAATCATGCGGTGTTGTAAAACTCACTATTTTTTATGATAAACCAGCTGTTCACAGCTCGAAAATCTAAGTCGATTAGCTTCAACAACTCCAATTCTCTTAATCTTTAACATACAATGATTCATGCATATACCGCTCTTCTTACTTTGAAACTCTTAAGAGGGCAAATCACGATCTTCCGACTATTTTTGACACTTGGAAAAAAATTTCAATTGTTTTTGAACAACTTTCTCGCTTTCACCACCCACTTATCTTCTTAAACAAAAAAAGTTTCTAGATCGTCGAAAATTTCATGTTTTCTGTTCGAGTAGACTCGACATTGACAAACATATTCGTAAATAGAAACTGAATTGTTGGTCGGATATAAAAAATTTAAAAACCATTAGAAAGCACGAATTCTCCTTGTCATTTTGACATAAAAACATGATTTTCACTACAACCAATCATTGTGAGAGAAGTGATATAGGTACGACAGAAAAAAAATCAAATTTCCTTTGAATCGTTTTACCCAGGAACCGTTCTAATACTACTGGCATGTCGAGGATGAATTTCTACATACAGATATGGGGTCTAATCGAGGATTTGAAGAAGTTTCAATTTCTCACAATCTGACAACGTAGCTACTATTTTTCGGGTGGAGAGGGAAATAGTCTACTTAGATTGGCCGACTACAATTTAAGGTATTCTACATGCCATAATCGATTATTGAGCAGTATTTTTAGGCGCTTTAAGTTGAAAAAGAGTGATTTTCAAGTTTATCTAAAACCTCAAACAGATTTTTCGCGATTTTTCTCCAGGGTGAGAGAAATTTCCATAGATTAGAACCTTCCTTTTTCATTATCTCCAAATGAGACCAAGTACAGGGGTCTATCTCAAATCCTTGAGTCAGAATTTTTTATTAAAAACTAGACTAATTTTGTTGAGTGTGAATAACCGTCTACAATTTGATAGCTTTGTGTCGAGCGATTACGTACACACAAAATACTTTTTCCATAGGACTGAGAACTGGTCACTGTCCTGTCCTGGTCCTGGTTGACTGGAACTGGTTAGAAGTTCGTATCTGCAGTGGTTATTTGCTAAAATATGAAAATAATCAGTATTTTTCAAGTTCAAAGAGGCTGAACATGGTCAACTTACTTTTCTGTGGGTGAAATTTGTAGATGATTCAATTTTAAATAAAACGGGTTCAGTCAATAAACAGCCTAAATCTAAAATGTTCCACAAACTCAGAAATCAGGTTTGAATGAAACAAAACTGAATGGCCAATTACATTTGAAGAATCAATATGTCTAACTTATTAAATCTTATATTATAAATCATTTATAGTTTTAATTAAAAAAGTGTTATAGTTTTAATATGTTGAATAGTAAATTTTGGTTATAGTGGATATTCTATCCTGACCCATTGTAATTCGAGTATAGTTCTATATTCTTCTCACGCATGAGAATCTTGAAATCCTATTGTAGTCCAGTCAAATTGAGCAAAAAAAGTAAAAGTCGGAGGACCCAGCTGAAAATTTGCAGATAAGATCAGAAAATGGCGCTGGACGAGAAAATTACATAGGTATTTTTTTTGTAGACAATACAATTTTGAGAAGAATAAGACTAATTGCAACTTTTTATCATTAAATGTTTTCGAGATACAATTATTTTAAAAAATTGTAATTTTTTCATAGGATTAAGATGTTAAAGTTTTTACCACTTATAAAGTTTGTAAATATAAATTGAGCACTCGTACATTATCGTATTCTAAATCTCTCTCGGCGAAATTCATTTTTCTTTCATTTGAGACCAATTTCACACTTTTATGTTCAATATGTTTTGAACTACAGCGATTTAAAAGAACCCTGACACCCCCAAATACCTCCAAAATTGCATATTATATCACAAAAACGTACTAAAAATATTGGGATAAGTTATTGGCTTATATTTCTGGAATTATGTTCCTGAGACCCTGAGCAATGTTATGAGACTAAATTCAATTACTAACCATCTGAAAGAGGAAGATTTCTTCTACACTTCATTATAATTTTCGCCCACAGGTTCCCGTTTGGGAGTCACTCTAATGTGAAAATGTTCTGTTTTCAACGAGGAGGTATTATTACACACAGTAGGCTATCATTACTATCTGAAAATTGGAATTTTTTATCAAATTTGACGTATAATATATGAATTTATACCGGGACTCTTGTCTTGTGAACTTTTATTCAGCGCCCTTTTCTGATCATATCTGCAAATTTCCAGCTGGGTACTCCAACTTTTAATTTTGTTGCTTAGTTTGACTGGACTATTGGGGGGGCAAAGGGAATGTTTGGGGGGGGCAACTGCCTCCCGTGCCCCCAAATTACGCCTATGGGAATAACTAATAATATATAATCGAAGTAATTATAATTGATCTAGTCGGCTTGACTCAAAATCGCCATCGTATGTTGGAGCTATTAGTGTTCTCATAAGACTCGTGAAATGAGGACACAGAAATGGTGTCTGAGAAAGTTTTCATGTAAACTTACCTAACCACTATTCGCCATTATTGTTCATCTGTATTGTTCATCTACATTTAATTTGAAACAATTAAATTCGGAAACTTTAATCTTCATATTAGGCTACTAATTGATATTTTCTCTCCCAATATTGTCCTGTACGGCAACATCTGTATTTAAGTTAGATTCACATTTGAAGTCATATTCGCGTCGAACAATACCCTTAAAAAGTTGAAACATCAAAAGTATTCATATTTTTTTATTTAGTCGATTTACATCAGAGACTCTAGACAAAACTGTTTCTCTTGAATTGTTTGAATTGTTGAACAAACAGAACAAAAAGAAGGTTGTGTCATAAAATATTTCGAAAACACTTATTCACAACATAACTATTGTACAGTTCACTATCCGATAATTATCCGAATTGTCACAGAATAATTATCACAGAAAATAATCCGATTTTCTATTTGGGGGAGTGTAAAATTTAAACATGAATTTGTTTTATGATATCTTCAATACAGACTGCTTAGATTTGCCCTTAGATATGATTAATTGATGAAGTGTGTTCCGATCGTTTCAGGAAATATTGAAACTGGAAGTTTGGATACAACAGTCATCTCTCGAAACGTAGCACTGCGAAATGAACTCGACCTTTTTGTGAATGTGGTGAATTGCAAATCCTATCCAGGCATCGCGGCCAGACACAAGGATATTGATATTATTATCATCAGGCAAAACACTGAAGGAGAATATGCTATGCTTGAACACGAGGTAAATACTTGATGTTAATCGAAGATTCATTCTATTACTTTCTCAATAGATTGATTTGTTATTCTAGCGAAAACTTGTCATCTCATTCTCATCAGTATTGTTTCGATTCAACTCATTAGAAATTGTAACTTAGAATCAATTCTAATCAATCTAGTTTTTCCATCAATTTAAAGCTCCGTGAACCAAGATAGTGTAAATTAGGCTAGAGATCCTTCAGAATTAACTTATATTAATATAAAATAGTAAGCGAATAAAATTGAGAGTCAAGTACTGAAAGTAGTTCACATTTCGATTTTTCCTTTTTGCGTTATCGAGCTTCGTGCTGAAGGAGGCTAGTATTTTTACAATGTATTTACTTGAGACCCTTCAAGAAAAGAGTAAATCTTATTCCTGGTAAATTTCTTTCTATTAGTGAATCCTTACCTCAGTTCTAGTATCGTTCGCTCTTTTCAATTTGTTTTAGCGTAGGTAGTTACCCTATATCAGGAGGTCTTGATTTTTATAATCACTTATTAAATTCATGTAGTCCATTTTTCAATATGCTACTGAGCTTCTTAACTAAACATATTGCATAGAAAATAATATTCTAAATTTCAATAATGAATACTCAATTATTAATAAATAAACTACTTTAATATTCGACAGAAAATGATATGTTAAAAAAGTGGTAGGAGGTTTCTGGCCACAAAGTTTAATTTATTTTTAGTTTCATAGATTATTTTATTCATGTTTTATTATTTTCATGTATCTATTTCAACCAGCTATGTATTGTTTTTTGTTAAAGAGTGTTAGTGGTGTGGTTGAGAGTATGAAAATAGTTACTGTTGAAAACTCAGAACGAGTATCACGCTTTGCATTCGAGTATGCCAAAAAAGCTGGTCGTAAGAAGGTTACTACCATCCACAAAGCGAATATCATGTGAGTTATTTTCACAATTCTTGAAGATACTAACAATATAATTACTATACCTTATTCACGATCACTTGAGACGAAATAAAGAAACTTTTTGCATGTACAGGTAGCTATTTTTTATTGAGCTTGTGAAAAAGCCAAGAACTGTGATTGGCTACATCTGTTCGACTGCGGCCGACCGTCGTATGAAGTAATACCTCCCTTTACCCGCACACACGCGCAAAAAGTTTGTTCATTTCGTCTCAAGTGATCGTGAATAGGGTATAGGCCTATTAACTTTATAATCACTATTGTAATTGAAGATTCAACAATTATAATGATAATAATATAGCTTACTATAATATTATACTGTTGATTTAGCAATGCTTTTGTGCTATGACTTGGCTTTTGTGAAGGATATTCTGACTTGATGGATATCTCAACTTCGCCCATTGAACTTTTGTTGTGGTCAAAGTGGGAAAATAAAACCAATTATCTATCTACATACTTTTGTTTAAGATGATGGAATCTCGATACATCATCCTACCTCATGCGTTAGATACTTTGATCTATAATATGAATAAAATTAATTAATAGTTCTTTAGATGATAATGTTAACATTCAACAGATCAGATTGTCATTCTAAATAAAATCAAATCATTCATTGGTTCATTTGTCATTGATGATAATTTTTTTAGGCTACTATTTTATGTGGTTTTTATAGAATTCAAATCGAGTTGTTGATCACGCAAAATTCAGAAGATGCTTTTTATACATAATTTTTTCTGCAAATCTTTACAGTTTTCGCTTTTCCTGCTCTGGAGAATTAGATATTTGCATTTCTCGCATTATTACTAAGATTTGTTCTCTACTCTATATTTTTTCAATAGGCTAATTCAAGTTCTCCCGCTCTAGGATATTGGATATTTGCATGTTGCGCTTAATTACTTTGGTTTTTTTCCTTCTGTATGTGATTATTAATTTTTTTCCTCTCATCATTTTTTTCACAATAGAAGGAAATGTCAAGTTGAAATATTATAGAATGTTGAAAAATAAGTTATTGAACTTATTAAAATGCTTCTGTGGTACAATAGGATATTTAACTTTCTAGTATCAATTAGGCTAAATCTATGATAGTCTAATTGAGCATCAACCCTCTCATTTTTTCTCCCTCTCTTTTTTATTTGTTTATAATCTACAGGTTGGCGCACGGTTAGTCATAGGCTTTTCTCGATTTAATTGTGGTAGGCTATACGACAGTATAATTTATTCGAAATTATACTATTCGGGTTACATTTTTCAGTAGCCACACACAAAGTGTTCATTTTAAATTGTGTCTTGCTGTAAATCAACTACATACTGTTAACATTGTGCTGGATCCCCTACACGAAATACTTTGTTGGTCTCTGTAATCTAACATATTTTTTTAAACACATTTTGATAATGTTATGAAGGTGCACAAATCTGGTCGGGCCAGAGCCTGAATATCAGTGCATGCGAATTCTTCCTTCAGGGTTTCCTCAAAGGAAATTTGTCCACAGGAAACCCGTGACACAAATACACTTCGCACAGTATACTTTGCTTTAATCAATTCAAAATTAGAATACGGTATTGTATGTTGGGGAGGAGCTGCAAACGTGTACTTAAGTCCCCTGCATAAATTACAGAAACATTTTATTAGGCTCATACTATTCAAAAGTCGAAGAGAGCATTCGTTTCCTTTGTTCAAAATATTACGTATTCTCACTCTTCGTCATCTTTTAGTTTTTAAAGTCTTGAGAATCTTCTTTTTGCAAATTGGAAACGATGGGTTTTTCAGACCCAGCTTTTCAGAAAGAAGAAGATTAGAACTAGTATCAAGACTACCTAGAATAAATTTTTGCTTTTTTTCAAAATCTTTCTTATACCTTGGTCCTAAACTTTTCAACACTATACCAAATGCTGGTAGAAGAAGTAGAAATTTAAAAGAATTTTTATCAATAATAAAAGACTGGCTATTTCATCATCAAGAAAATTGAAAATTTTTTCCTTATTCTATCCTAGGAATTCATCACATAGGTACCTCAGCTATAATGGTTTTTTAGTTTTTTCAGTCAATTTCAAAATTTTATGTGCTACTTATACTTTTTTCCTCAGCTCAAATGTAATTAACTTAGTTCGATTATTGTTTCAATATTGCAAAATTTAGTAACACTTCACTTGTATATTTGTATTTCTGAATAATATTTTATTGTTACTTTTGTATATATGAATGACTTTGTACCGCAATAGCCGCAGTATACTATGCTTGAGCTCAAAATAGCAACTATATAATATTCAAATCATGTACTTATAATTCATGACACTGGCAGCGCCTATGTAAAATTGATGCCAATATAATTCTAAGAAAATTTATTGTGTAAAAGATTTTTGTTTGTACATAAGGAGAATAAATTTCATTTTTCATTTTTCAATTTTAGAGGAACTGATGGTCATTATTGAGGATTTGTACCCCCGTTTCTAGAGAAAAAAAAAAAACGTTAGTTATGGAGAGTTATTATAAATGCACGAGTGCATTTTCAAGAATTTGAGAATCAATACGGCGGTATTAGTATTATTTACAGTCCTATATTGAAATAATGTTTTGAATGAATATTTTTTCCACAAACAAATGGGTTGTACAAATAGATAAATCGGATGACATATCGTTCACCACTCTATGTATGTAATGATAAAGTAACTTGAATAATATTTATTTCTTTTTTTCTGACTTCCGTTTTTAAACAAATTTTTGTCCAACTATAATATTCCTTGAAAAATTTTCCAAATAGATTCAAATTCATCCTTCAACCTCTTATTATGCTGCAAAATGTTTTATCTCATGTTTTTTTCATACAGGAAGCTCTCCGACGGTCTATTTCTTGAGACAAGCCGCAGAATAGCTAAAGAATACCCAGAAATCGAGCACAATGACATGATCATTGATAATTGTTGTATGCAGTTGGTTTCCAACCCTCATCAATTCGACGTTATGATAATGACCAATCTGTATGGGACGATTGTATCTAACGTGGTTTGTGGTCTTGTGGGAGGAGCTGGACTTTTGTCTGGAAAGAACTACGGTGATCATGTGAGTATTGAATCTATTGAAGTGATTGAAATTAAATTCAACTTTATTGCTTTATTTATTTAGTTACTCTTCTATTAATATTGTTGCAGTATTACCATGGAACTATTTATAACTATTATACAGGGTGGTGCAGAGGAAACACATGTTTTTCAAACTGCTAGTTCGCGGCAACGGGAGGTGGTATTGACCTCGAACGAATGTTCATATAATGTCGTTTCAGTCGCTATGGTCGATATAGAGCGTACAGCATCGTGTGTTCTATGTGGAGAGTTTTTTTAGAAACAATGACTCTGTAGTCAGATTGCAAAGTTTTTTTTGTCAATATTTTAGAGTTTGACGTCGAGGTGCAGTGCCTGATCGAAATACAGTACTCTGATGAGATGCAGCGTTCAGAAGTACTGATTCTATGATGAAAAATCCCTTTCATCGCCGCGTACTAGCAGTTTGAAAAACATGCGTTTCCTCTGCACCACCTTATTATTACTCTTAAATTCATTCAGGTTGCAGTATCTCAGTGACTCAAAAAAGCTCACACTGCTGTATGAATTAGTCATTGATAGAATGTTTGCAGTAATTCGTAGGGCGTTGATTATGTGGGAATGCTGTAGTGACGTTTGAAGAGTGACAAAAATTCTATTGTTATGATGTTAACAGCATTCTTCGAGTATTTCTATTAATAATGATGTTAACGACATTCTTCGCGTATTTCTATTAATAATTATTATATTACTTTATTCACTAAAGAATAATAGTTGAATATAATAATATGCGTAAATTGAGAAGAAGCAGCAGACGCTTTATAATTTTAGGCTATTAGGTTTTATGCTGCAAATAGAATTTGGATTGCGGTTTTAAAATGCTGTATAATAATCTACTATCTATATATTCTGTTGGATTATGTTTTTGCTTTTATTTTTGAAGTTCGAACTGAATATCAGTTCTATTATTGTTCGCCTCTTTCCTTGTATAGTATAAACATCAGTATTCATAAGTATAAGTATGACATCATGATAATGAAAATATCTCTCCAGGTAGCGAAAAATCTTCATAACCTCTATCAGCTAGTTGAGAACAATATACCTTACAATTAAATTCTATGTCAATAATATAATACAGTAAACTTATCTCTGTTTCTAACTCTGTATCTTTTTCACCCCACAGTATGCCATCTTCGAACCAGGAACCAGAAATACTGGAACAGCCATTGCTGGAAAAAATATCGCCAATCCAATTGCCATGCTGAATGCCGGTGTTGACATGCTTGAACATTTGGGACATTTTGTTCATGCTGATATTTTGCAAAACGCGATTGACAAAACTGTCAATGAAGACTGTATTCACACGCCTGGTGAGTTAAAATTTATAAATTGGGACTTGCAAGTTGAAATTTATTTAAAAATACATTGTCCCCCTGCATACATTGTCCTCATCTGTCCAAGCAGAGAAGACATCTGGCAAGATGAGAAAATGACTCTAGCTAGGTCACCAATATTAATATTGAATATTAATATTAATAAGAATATTAATATTGGTTCAAATATTGTTTGGTCACAAATTGTAGATCAAAATGTTTTCTACGATTGAGACCAAATCAATAATTTGTGAACCAATATTGACCGTGCTGGAGTCATTTTCCCATCTTTCCAGAATGTCTTCTTTGCTTGGACAGATTGTAGTGTCCAATCTTGACTTCCATCTGGTAATTGGCATCTAGACTATAGATCTATCTATGAAATAATTAAGTACAGGTCAATAATATTGAATAATACGGTAGCTGTATTAAGATGAGTATGAGTATGCTGAATAGCAGAAAATGAACTTAAACTTTCCTATGTTTGAGTGTTAGATGAGCTTCCAATAGCTGTATTAAGATGAGTATGCCAACATTATACCGTCACATAGAAGTGTATTTTGGGTTTTCCAATACCTGTATTTTAAATGGATGCTAATTATCATCCGAATCATGCATGAATCATTAGTACTTGACAAGGTAGTTGAGGAATAACCGTTACTTATTCTCAGCTCTGTCAGGACAGTCGGCGAGCTGTCTGCGAGAATACATCGAAACGAGATGTGACCTCAGTTATACTAATTCGCTCTCGAAGACAACTTCATACTGTCCTTACACAGCTGGCCATCAATAACAGTCATTCGCCAACCGCCTTAATTTTTGGCACCAGCTACATAGTTATAGTCCGATTGAGCGCAGAATACATTCCTTCAAAATGTCCAATTGTAGCGGGAGTTCAACTACGCAAGCGCAGGACTGAAAATTTTAGTGTAAAATCACTTTTTCCAACATACCGCTTGTGAAATATAATGCGAGATTGATTGATTTTATTATCTTTTGCCAGGTCTGAAGAGACCCATGGCAAACAACAACTTACAGATATTCATTCGAAATCGATCACAAAAATATAAAAAAAAGATAAAAATAAAATTACTTCATTTTTTTGAGCAGTAGATTGAGTATGTTCTTAATGCTAAGCCAGAAAATACAAACTGTTAAAAAATTAAGAAAATCAAGATATAAGGGAAACACACAAAGATTTGATACATCAAATAACTCTAATATTGAAATGATTGAAACTAAAAACTAAAAAAGAGAGCGAATGATCTCACACTATCTACCGATATGCAATCAAACCGCCTGAAATTGTTTATTTGGATCATGCTAATCATTTTTTGTTCTTAAAATAGCAAAGGATTCATTATAAACTTGAATAATGAGCTATCAACTCGAAAACAAATTCAACTGGAAACACACAATTACTAGCTTAACTCATAATAGTTTGATTTTACTTGTTGTAAAACTTAATACTATTCTAAAGATAATACTACAATAAAGAATACTCTTCTAAGCTTATACTGATAATCATGAATCGAAAATAGTCAACATAAGAAGAAATATATTAATTGAAGATTTTAAATAATTTTTACAAGAGAAAAAATTGAAACTTTTGCATACTAGTAGATGGAGCATCAAAAAATTATGAAAAATGTAATTAATATAAATATAAACATTCGATAAAATATCATTATTCTTGTCCGTCAGCACTCTCTGCGAAAGCAGCTACCGACCGGTTACCAGCTTCATCGACGAACATTATTTTACCATCGCTCGTCCAAACATTGCGTACTCCGTACTTGGTGATCGTGTCTCTGTAAAGAGCCAAACTCCTCTTCGCGCATTAGGACGCCACTTCCTGCCAGCTTGCGCTTCTGAGAAAACACAAGCTTGCGAGTATTAAAACTGGTGAACCTGACAAAGATTGGACGTGGTCGCGGATCAGCAGGTTGCTTACGGCTGACTCGATGAAATTCATCGATCAGATGCTGGTCGATATCAAGTCCCATTTTATTTTTGATGAGATCGATTATTACACATCCTGTATCTTCACTGTCACTTTCCGCAATACCGAATACGCGAAGATTATTGCGCCTTTGGTTACTATCGATATTATCTAGATTCACTTGGTGCAGTTTTTCACGAGATTCGTATTCCTGTAGCTTGATCTTCAAACCTGCGATTTCTGATTGCATATCAGAGAGTTGCTGCTGCAAGCTTGATGACACTCTAGAAGATATCTTATCTACCAGAATAGAGATGAGTGAATCGTCTTTCAGAGTATTTGACACCGTCTCTCTGATTGCATCCAAGATATCAGATGATAGTCCAACTCGGGCATCGTCAGATAACGACCGCCTTATCGTGCCTGAAGCAGCTCCGGCCGTCTTATCTTTACCCTTGCCCTTGCCTGCATTAGATCTTGTTGCCTTAGGAGTAGACATATTCACTGATATCAGGTGACTGAAACGATATTTGTAGTTTTCAATAAAATAACTATTTACAAAACACCTACAACTATAACTTGACAAATTTCCAGCTCTCTAAACTACCTTAAACTGCACAAGAAACAACAATTTACGAGAGCTCAAAAACCGTGGCCTCCTTTCCAACAATCACCTACTACTGAGACAGATGGTAAGAGTGGGACTATTCTCATTTTGACTGCTAGAAGCATTGAACAGCTGCCATTTTGAAGGAATGTCTTCTTTGCTCGTCTATATTATAGCTTATTACGAGAAGGGCTCATGTCAAGATAACCTCTGTTTTATTGAGTGGTGGTTTTAACATTATCAATTTATCTACTCTCAGAAATTAACGATTCATGCATTAAATGAAACAGCGGCCATTTCAGCATAATCCCTTCTCATCGCCTTTCCTGTATTATAGGATTCATAAATTTTCATGAAACAGATATTTTTTGAATCAATTTACTAGTTCAAGGAAAATAAAATTTCCTCGACTACTATTCAAGAATGAGAATCTGATGTAGATTCAATTGGAGCTGATTCAATCAACTCATTTGTTTGGGTGGATTTCACTGATACTGTGTTGGAGACAGCTTGTATGAAGCTCGATCAAGTTGAAAGTTTGAGGTTAGTTGAGTAGCATTTTCCACCGATGATTGATTGGGTGATTGAGGTTTGTTTTATAATACCTATGGATGATACCATCAATTCATTCATCCATTATTTCATTTCATTCTTATTAAATATTTGATTTAAATATTGTACTGTGCTGTTATACTTCATCAAACGAGTGAGCTGATCAGTTTCAGTCTTTGAGTAGTTGTGAGATTGATATTGTGGTAGTTATTCATAATAGATGAAAAGAGAAGATGTAGTCAAACCACTGATTTATTAGAAAATCGAGATACCAGTTTCGGTTGTTACACCATTATCAATCTCTGGTAAACTAAAACTTGGAGTACAGAGCAGCTGTATTTATACTAACGACGGAGCACCGCTATTGGTAGACGCTTGAGCCAATGACCATGAACGTCTGCCATTGGCCTAGACAAGCTCCTCCCCGATTAGCGGTTCATTCAAACATTACGAAATGGCGTTTCAAACAGAAAATACAATTGAAGATCGATAAATAGCTACAGAAACCTACAAAATACGAGTAAAAATAGAAAAATGAGGAAAATAACGGAATGAACCTGCAATCATATGATAGTAGAAAATCCGATAAAGCAAACAATACAGTAAAATCTGACTAACAAATTATGATAAAATTAGATTTGTGGTATTGTATTGATTGAAATGAATCTGGTCGTTCAAACTTAACTTTGAATGATCTTGAGTTGCCCTGGTTATTTCCAAAGCTTCCAGAATGTTGAGAGTTCTGCCTTTATTATTAAAATGCAGAAACTCAACATTCTTCTCGGCCTTGAACATGTGATTATTTGTTATTAAATGTTCAGCAAAGTTTGAATCTCCATTACACTTATTCAATCTTTGATATGTTCACCTAATTCTAGGGTGAAAGAACACCCTAGTTTGTTGGTCAAACTGGTAGAAGTTTCAGAATTAGGTGAAAGAACCCTTGATACAAACACTTGATACACCTACCGAGTGATGGGATACATCCCCAGGGCGACTAGAGTCAGTCTTAATGAGGTCGGGGCAAGAAAGTGAAGATGGTCAAGATGTTTTCCTCAATCCTCGTCGGGTTTTACCTGCCCTCCGGGTCTGCGTGTTCCGGTAGGTGGAGCGATGTCTATGTAGAGTAGAGCCAAAACCAGATTTTGTGTTTATCCACATGCTGAACCTTCTTGATAGAGGTTCGCAGGCCAAACCTGTTTTATAGGGTGCACAGAAACGTACCAAGCGAGGTACAGTGAGCAGTACCGAGCTGGAGATCAGAGGTGGACGTCCTCCCAGGACGATCTGACTCCCTTTCGGGGGGTGCCACCAAAACAAAATTCAAAATTTATTTATTCCTCATAGTACAGTTCTTTTCACAAAATCTTTACAAATGGAGTAAACAGAACCCCCAAAAAAGACTACTCGTCTGTGAATAGGGGGAGATACAACTTAAACTTTCTTCAACTTGTCATGAAGGCTGACTAATAAGGTTGTAACAAAGGCTACGGTCGATCGCAGTCGAACAACTGTAGCCAATCAAGAGTCTTGAGAAAAGACAAGTCGGACTGTAGCCAATCACAGCTCATGACAAGAGCTGTGAAGGCTGCAGCTGTTCGACTGCGACCGACCGTTTCGCATAGAATACCTATCATTACACGCCCACAAACGCTAAAGCTGGTTTATTTCGTCTCAAGAGATCGTGAATAGGGTATCATGATATTCTCATCGCGTATAACATATTCTCTATTCTCAACTATTTTGTACCTTGATATGATTTTTGTCTCGGTTTGTTTTAGATCTTGGAGGTACAGCCAATAGTACTGATGTTGTCCAAAATATTATCCGCCATGTTCAGACTGCTACCAAGAATATGAAATGGTAAGTGAATTAACAAGATCACAATCAAATTAATTATTTTACCGTATTTGTATTATAGTTACTTGGGATATGCAACATGCACTGTAAATTCATTCATAATCACTAGAACGTATTCTTGTATAGAGCCGGTTATGTTGTGGAATTCTATTTCCATTTGTCTTCCTAAAGCCGGAAGTTAAAGCCTATAGCATGGAGGGTGGATAGGCTGGATGATCTCGATAGTGCTCAGCTGCCATCTTAAAATTATTTAATAAGGACATCATTACTTCAACAGTATTTACTTCATATCCTTCATATTATATATTACACTATAGTCTGCGAGAAATTTCTTGCTACATAGCGGTAGGGGAAGCGACTTCTCCTCCCAAGACAGCACAGTACTGTAGTGGAATCCAGAATGATAAGTTGAGCTGCGCAAAATGGATGCGCCGTGTCACTCCTTCTTTCGTTACTGTGATGAGCATATCGTCCGACCCTAAACTCCGAATGCCAGTAAACGACCTTGGGCAAAGGAGGACTGGTGGGGAGAGCTGGAGAGACACATGACGCGAGAGCTCACTCACACTCGTTGCCAGTAAAGCAGAGGAACGCAGTTAGGTAGTGGGAGAGATTAGTAAAGGACAGAGTATCCGGCCTCTCTTTCTAAAAGAGAGGGGCAAGTAGCAAGAAATTTCTCGCAGACTATAATCAATTATATATCAAATGAAAGAGTAATTCAAACAGTTTTTAATTCTAGTGTTACATATCATACGGTGCACTGTTCAGTCTACAGCCAAGTTTTTCAAAAAATTGATGAATTCTTCAATGATCTGACAATTGGATCAACCCGCGCTGGCGTTTGATTCAATAGTGTAAGAAGATTACTCACTCACTATTCATTGCCACCAGAGTCACGTGATTCTTTCCTTTGTAAGTTCATCAAGAATTGTGTATGTGCCCTCTGCTTACAAAAATACAAATGAAGAAGGATCAAAGAAGTTGTTCCATTAACTCTACTAAATACCAACTACTACAATTTCGGAAAAACTTGGATGTAGACTTGATGTTGCGCCGTGTGCCAAATGCACCACTTGTACATAGATATTATTGAGTTGCTCTTTTATTTTATGTATTAATTATAAGTTGAACTTGATGAGTAATAATGAAGGGTAGAAACTGCGACATTAAATTTTTCCAACCAAAGCTCCTCGGTAGTTTCTCAACCGATCACGTTTGTTTGGTTCTCATTCGAAAGATCTATTGAGTAGATGACCTATTTATTATAGGGTCTTACATTTTGTAAACGTTATCAGTTATTAGGTTATCGAGTGATTGAGCTCAAATCTCCATTTTCCCCATAAGATTAGCATGGGGCATGCGTGTTTATTGGGTCAAAGGAAAATTTTGGTGCACTGAAGAAAAATTCATCAATTTTTGGAAACACTTGGCTGTAGACTGAATAGTGTACCGTGTGACAGATGTAAAACTAGAATTAAAAACTGTTTGGATTATTCTTTCATATGATATACGATATAAAATAAACCCCGCTATTCATTTTGAAACACCCTGTACTATAGATGTTGTATATTCTATTGATAAACTATTCACCCTCCACTCACCGGCAGTACTTCCGCAGCTTTTCTGTTACAATTTCTATTTTCCCCTTTATTATTTATAATTCATTCACGAAATTACAATACATTTATGTGATAGAAACATGGACTTGAATTCCAATACGTCTCTTCTTCCCAATTGCCCTATCAAGTTATCTGCCTTATTCTGTTCCAATCCAATAATTATAAATAGCAATTTTTTAGGAAGATAATTACGAGTATTTGATCATTGATGAGTGACCAATGATTTGAGGATCCTACTCTCAAATTCAGAGTTAGTTAGAGCTTTAAAATAATTCAGCTGACTCAAATATTTAAATTCATGCTATTACAAGTCGATATTACTTTTATTAATCCAGTCATTTCAAATGTGATTACCCAGCTTCAAATTATGGTTTTTTATAAACGTCTATCAGAGTTCTTCTTAGTTTCTATAAACATCTTTCAACAATCCTGATATTCCTTGATGACTATATCCAAAGCAAGCGTTATCCTCTGTTTTTATCTCAACAGTTCTATCAAATTTCAAGGCTGGATTTAAATATTCCTATTCAATGGTTTGGAAAATGCCAGAAATTCTTCTCTTCACGTTGTTCTGCAATCTTATCAATGGCAATTGAACATGTTAATATTGAAAAGGGTTCCTCGATTTTTCACTCATTGGAATAACATTGTTGGCCCTGTGTATAACAAAACGAATATTTATTCGACATGAAGTTTGTTACAAAGGATTCTCAATAAACATCAATCGGAAGTCTAATAAAAATGCTGTCAATAATAACGCAGTCACGTTGCTTCTACTGACGGATTTTTTCTGTTCTGTAGGTTTTTTCGTAATCTATGTTTCTGTCTAGGAAGGTGCGTAACTATACTTAAGAATTATTTTCTGGTCACCTTTTTTGTTATTTCTGATTCGGTCCGTGCCTTTTTTATCATCATTCTCGCAAATATCTCAGACTCGCTACATATGAATGAGTGTTTAATTCATTCAAAAATGCGAATCGTATTCACTGTACAATCTTTAAGGTACAATGTGTTTATGTATCTCATTAATAGGTCGAACTTCCTTAGTTAACCACCTTGCCGAACTTCATTGCGTTAACCACACAATGTGAACAACTGAACATATAAGGGCTAAACATATTCTTGGCTAAAAAACTATTCAATTGTATTGAATGGCAAAAAAGCATTTATTGAGAATTTTCTGACCTAAAGATCACTTTAAGTTGTGATATAATTATGTCTTAGACCAGCAACCGCGTTTACTTCATTTGAACTTCAAATTCCAAACATAAATGAGATGAATACTTTGCTTGTAAAATTATACTACCTAATACGAAAAAAAATCAGGGATTCCAGCCCCGAGTAGTTGATGGAGCTTCTGCAATTCTTCCTCTATTCAGCGATAGAATTTTATCCCGGTTCGTCCCTATATTTTTTTCTGAGGGTCATGGCCACATGGGCTTCTAGGCCTGTGCTTGGGTAATGAAAGGGATGATGATGAGAGATGACGACTACTTTTTAGGCATGGGACCGACGGCTTATCGTCTCCTCGGAAAGACCGTATTCATGTGATTGTGCTGTGAACAAAAGCCGTTCCCTGGCTGAGGATCAAACCTCGAACCTTCGGTTATCAGACCGGCGCTTTATCACTTACTCTAATGAGCCACACAATCTCCTACTGGCTCTATAATGTTCATTGTTTAAAATTGTCACATTATATCTTCAAATAGCATTATATTAACTATGTATGTTCAGCTTTACATTCTCAAGACTTGTATGTCAACGAAGTAATAGACTGATTTATTGATTGAAAGCTGAATAGAATAAGTCAGCACATTGAAGTAGAAGCTATAAATGGACCCAAAAAAGTATTCCTAATGGGGTTTGAGGTCGATTGAATCAAGGATGTTGAAGAAAAAATTGAAATTAGATTTAAAAAGCTTGATAAAATATTGAAAATTTATGTTACTGTTAAAATTTTTCACTTAGTGAGCATGCTATCGTTTTCAAATTATCTATTTCTCATACCAGTCTCGGTATTGAAATTGCTAGTTTTGCATGGGGCAGTAGTTGATTTATTCATGTTGTAGTTTCATCATCATCATCATCATCACTTATTGTTCATTGTATTTCTAATTTAATTTTACAATCTTCTTTTGACTAAGAATACAGTTGAGTTCTGGATAGTCAATTTAGATGTGAATTATTCAAAATGAATTTCAGTATTTCATGTATGGTGTCTTATAATATATTGTAATCTTATAAAAAAAGATTCGATTCATCAGAGAGCAATCTATAGATATATATAGACGAAAATTAGATATTATTAATTACCCTTATTTCAACGCAGTTACAAGAAGTGTTTCGTTTTCGTAAGAGTCATTTTCAAGTGTGAATAAGCAACTTCAAATTATTACTACCTCTAACTTATTTTTTATAGTAATGTGTTTGTGGATGAATGCTTATTAATAATTATGATTTAATTTTCAAGTTTTAAAACTCATCAAAATGTATGGCTGATTGATTACATGATTTCTTACAAAATTGTAAAATTCTATTAAAAATTTGGTTAATCATGTCAAATTGGCTATATTTATTACTTTTTCTCCGCTTATAGAAATATTTTATAATATCTATCAAATGAGTTTTGATGAAAATCTTGCATTTTCAGACATTTATCCTTGTAATTGAAACTTCCTTTACTTATATCTATTTTTCCAATTGAATAATATGCTGAATAATCTATTTCATCAATTAGCAATCAAAAAAACTCGTCTTAAGAATAGTAGGCCTACTGTACTCACAGTATTACTTTATCACATACTTAAACATATTTTGGCTAACCAGAACTCTATTTATTGTGAATGATTAATTACGCAAATTATTATTGTTTCAAAATTGAGAGTGAAGTCCTGATTTTCACTATTTATTTATAAGGTATCTACAATAAAAATCAAGGTCATTACTTCTTTTTAATTTTTTTCACGTTTTTTGCGGTGAAAACTAATCTTCTTAATGTGTTACCATACAGTCTGCTAGTTTCAAATCGAATTTGAAATATGTGATGAACAGAGAAATCGTATGTTTTTCTCTCAAAATTCGAACTGCATAAAAATAACTACAGCACTTTCGTTCTATCAGGACTTCACTTCACCTTTATATTGGTTATATTTACTCCTTTTTTCTATTGTCAAGTGTCAATTTGATGACTTTTTTATTGTTTCTGTATGAAATTGCTTTCTAATATTATGTTTTCTAATCTCCATTTAGATGGATGACCTGATCATCTCTACTTCACACTTCTGTCTTAGTTTCTGTTTAGTTTCTCTTCTTGGAAGAAATCACAGCCCTTCCTGCATAGCTTTATCAACGTCATATTTATGTGAATTTAAGATATTTTCACTTTCATTTCATTTTATTTGAATGCTGTTTTTAATGTTTATCATCACTGTATGTGTATTTTAGTCGGTGGTATTTTGTTGTAAGTAATTCCCATAATCACTTTTAGTAGTTTTATTGAACGTTATAAATTTTTGTTGCATTGATTATAATTTATTTTCATTCAGATTTTATCATTCATAGTTTTAATGGAACAGTATTTTGTTTTTAAAATTTGACTATTGTCATTAAATTGAGATCACAATTAAATTTTTTAAATCTCACGAATCGTCTTTGATTTATAGATTTAATTCAATCTGGATTCACGTATTATAATTCATAAGATTAGGGTCAAAATTAATAAGCTTTCTGATTAAAATATGGATTTATTTTAAATATGAGAACCATGCAATTTTCAAAAATATTTAAATATTTTAAATATTTAAATATTTTAAATATTTTCAATATTTACAAATATTTTGTAATTTAAGCTGCTAGGATAAATTAATGTTTTTGGAAGAATATTTCAGAGATCACTGCATTGAGTTCAATCGATAAAAAACGTTCGATAATTACAAAATGGTGTAAAAGCTGCGTAGTTTATTCCTCGATTCATTACAGTATCCAAAGGCGAATTGTCACTATGAAGTCCTTAATGAATCATGCTTGATATGAATAATGTAAAATGCTTGAATCCATAATGAATCATGCTTCAATCTATCCATGTTCTGTTATGAAGTGAAATATTATATAAATAATAATTTGAAGATTGAAAGTAATTAAATAATTCCAATCGAATAGATAGATAGTAGATATCAAATAGATGTTTGATAGATAGGCTACTTGTGAATACTAGTGAATATGATAGATAACTTGACGGATTACTGGCGAATTAATAATGCAGATATTCTGACATAATATATTATTACAGGGACTCTGACAATTCTGAAATATGCCGTGGGATTTGCTTGATATTAAATTTCTCAGTCCATTGTAGATAGATGTCTTTATTTTCCACTTGGGTGATACAGCAGTTCTCTTTGTATTCCAAGTTATATTGCCTTTTTGGCTATATTTCCAAACAATTGCCGTTAGAAAACATGAAATGCTTTCAAATCTATTCCCGACCAAAAGAGTAATATTGATACTGAGTTGAATATCATTTAGGATGGTGTCACACCGGACGGACATGGCAGATCACAACACAAACTGACAAAAAACACTGCGCATATACAAAATGCCCGGATAGGTCTGGTGTAACATGGTATCACCTACTCCAATGCATCTTGTTCAAAGCGGTCATTTTTTCTGTTCGTGTCCGTCCGCGTGTGACACCATGCTTAGCTGAACTCTCCCTTCTTTCCGATGTATTATATAGTTGTTTCTAACAGGTTTACTGATTTAAATAAAATTTTGTACATTTCACAATTTTTTCAAATCTCATAAGAAAATCCGGCAATTTTGAGATTATGACATTCATATCAAATGTAATTTAATTTGAGACAGAGTTGTCAAAACCTTCCCACAATTTTTCCTTATGTTTTCTCTATTTTAATTAATTTTCTTTAAAATATTTAATACAGTTTGTTTCGTTGAATTGATTCAATTCCTGTACCCTTTCTTATCTCGAATACCTTTTTATTATTTTTTCGTTTTTTATATTCATGTAAATGAATATTTCTCAGTAAGAATAATCTATCTTGGCCCATATATTTATCATATAGACAGATCTATTTGGGAGTATATTTTGCGGGACAACTTGGTGTCTTTTCAACCTTCTTGGTTGAGTATGTATTGATTCGACTTTATTTTGATTGCATTTCAGAAGCGTCTGACTTTTGTGTTTCAACAAAAAAGTTTGCCACAAACAATGGTTTCTCAGGATTCTAAAATTTACTTGACATCAATTGATATAAAGGTTGAGTGTTAGTCTCTCCAAGCAAAGAAGAGCCTCTGGCAAGATGAGAGAATGACTCCAGCTCGGTCAATATTGGTTAAAAAAATATTGATTTGGTTTCAAATTGTAGATCAGAATGCTTCCTACGATTGAGACCAAATCAATAATTTTTGAACCAATATTGACCGAGCTGGAGTCATTTTATCATCTTGCCAGAGGCTCTTCTTTGCTTGGACAGACTATAGAAAGGACTTCCTAGTACTAACTCCGCATAATAAAGATATTTTCATTTCATATAAGTTTAAATGCATAATCAGCGAAATGATAATTATGCACAAAAAATAAGCTAAATAAATAAAAGCAAATATTCATTAGTATAAGCTGATTCGGTGTGATCAGCCGATTCAAAATAGTGGATCATTGTTGGTGTACTCCAGCTTTAGTGATGTAAGTTTAGTGATTTCAACTCTCAGTCAGTTTGAGGGTTAAGTGTAATGGAGGGCCGGCTGCGCCCTAACTTCGTCTCCCAGATAAAATAAAGACAGTCATTCTATTCTATTAAATCTGTAGTTATTTATATAAAAATAATTATAACCTAGTTAAAAGGCACCAATTGCTCAATAACTCGAGGGCTGAATTGGGTGGATTATTACGACGGAGAATTTAGGGTGAGTTGATACATGATTGAATAATTTTTTTTACCCCATATCAATAGAAACTTCAAATTTGAAAACTAACATATTTTGCCTCAACCCCCCTGCTTTGAGTAATGTTCAAAATTTATAACCATTTTTTGTTTGATTTGTACATTCTTCCCATACATAACAATTGCTTTTCAACATCCACCCCGCATACTTTTCTAGGAGAAAGTTTTCATTTTCTTTATTAATTTCTATTGATATTTTACCAAAGTAAAATGCTTTATTAATACTGTACTTGTATTTTGACTCACACTAATAGATCCAGTACCACGATATAAAATTCAGAATATATTTTCAAATCTATTGTTAAAACTAATTTTATTATAATATTACTAATACTATATATTATATTTTCTTAATTGATTTAATAATGTAGAATCAATAAAAAATTATTGAGCCTTATGGTGTTTCAAAATCACACAAATATTACATTGTTATTCAAATGTATTTCCAGAGTAGTAGAGTAGTAGTAGTAGAGCATCCGTGTTACATTCATGTAAATTCATTTATCTTTTAGTTGTCTTAGTGCATGGAGATTTTTATTGCATGTTATATGACCAGAATTTGTTCCATAAAATGTAGTTATACTAACTAGTTCATATTAGAATTTGAGTTTAGTATTTCAGTCAGTAGGAAATTCAGAAAGCCTGTACCTGAAATGTGTATAGTAATATATTGCATGTAGTGCATATGAAGCTCAAAACAATGCAAGTAATTTTGAAGTATTATTTTTCATAGTAGATATGGAGTGCACCAAAAAGGACTTTTCTACTTTGAAAATTTCTTGAAATTTATTCAGAAAACAGAGCTTGTTTTTGGGATTGTTCTAAAGCAAAAAAGGTTCTCTACCTCAAAATTGAAATATTCTCAGTGTACACGATTGATCACTGCAAATCAAAAGTTACATCTTCAATACTTTGAGTTTAGAATTGTTTCCAAACGGGAATACATGACTACATTTCGCACACGCTGAGAAGAGATGCCGTCACAATAGTAGTGTATTGTGTCTCTTCTCAGAGTGCGCGGACTATCCCAATAATTATTTCTATCTGAAGACATTTCTGTTTGTTATAATTCTGTTGATTACTTTGCAGATTTTTATCACCTAAAATCAATTTCTACCCAGAGGAAAAGTTTTATTTTCATTCTAATGTTTGTAATATCTTCTCATTATTCATTTTCCACCTAAATGACTATTGAGTTGTGAACCTAGACGTGTTCTACTCGGGCAAATACAAAAAATGAAGCTTTTCACCTTTTCCGTATAATAATTAATAAATTTCCAAAGCTGCTAAGTCTTTGTTGGTGTACGTAATCCTAGATGTTTTCTAATAAACGCCCCTCTGTATATATTTTCAACTGAATTTAGTGTTGTTACATGTATCAGTCGATTGCACGTAATCCAATTAAATTCAATCGTCGTAAGATGATGTTATTAAAAAAAAGAAAAAAATTTATGAAGTCTCATAGGATTCTTAAGAATTGGCTTCTTAAATGACGTCATTCTATGGCGGTTGAATTCAGTTGGATATTTTGTAATCGGCCGTATATTGAAACACACTTACCCGTCTCGTCATCGACTTCAACCGTCCGTCAACTGGAAAGTTTCTGCGCATGATTACTCTGAGATTAGTTCATGCGCATGCCTTGATAGTTTGTAAGAATCGAGGACGAGACTGGTAAGTATAGTCTTTCCAATCAAAGAAGACCCTCTGGCAAGATGGGAGAATGACTCAAGCTCGGTCAATATTGGTTCAAAAATTATCAATTTGATCTCTAATTGTAGAAAACTATTGAAACCACATTTATAATTCTTGAACTAATATCGACCAAGCTGGAGTCATTTTCCCATCTTGCCAGAGAGTCTTCTTTGCTTGGACAGATTATAGGGTCCAATCTTGACTTCCATCTGGTAATTGGCATCTAGACTATAGATCTATCTATGAAATAATCAAGTACAGGTCAATAATATTGAATAATACGGTAGCTGTATTTAGATGAGTATGCTGAATAGCAGAAAATGAACTTAAACTTTCCTATGTTTGAGTGTTAGATGAGCTTCCAATTCAAGCATTATTTTAAAATACAACGATGTGAACTATACATAAATATATTTCCAATAATAAGAATTTTGAATCAGTTGTTTTGACTGTTATCGTACTTGGTCCTATTATTTCAATTAAGAAATCAATCCTCATAATTTTGTTTGAGGCTATCATATAATCATATCTATTTAACCAATAAATTGAATTATCATTCCATAGAAACCATGATAATCAACTTTTGTGCTATGAGTGTGAACTATTTAAAAAATTTTCATAAAGTTTTGGTCTAAATTATTTCAACATTGAAAATGTGAATTCCTATAGTCCATTCACTATGGCTTGAGACGAAATAAACAAAAGCTCTGCTTGTGTGTGTGTGTTCGACTGGAGTGGCTTCAATTTAGCCACGACATGAACAAGTCACAGCAATGCCGAAATCCCGAATTTTGTTGTTGGGACTGTAACCAAATCATTGACACAAAAACTTTTTCTATAATTGTTTGTTCATTTTAGGTTAATGCAGTCGAGAGACAACCGAAACAAGCAATTTCCCAATGTGTACCTATAAAAAAGATTACTTAGAGATACTTATTCTGAATTGCCTACAACAAAATTCGGGATTTCGGCATTGCTGTAACTTGTTTATGTCGTGGCTAAAACGAAGCCACTCCAGTCGAACACACACACATGCAGAGCTTTTGTTTATCTCGTCTCAAGCCATCATGAATGGACTATAGTGCACATTTCTTAGTACTTGTACTATAGTACTATAGTATAGTCTGTCCAAGCAAAGAAGAGCCTCTGGCAAGGTGGGAAAATGACTCCAGCTTGGTCAATATTTGTTCAGGAGATATAAATGTGGTCTTAATAGTAGACCAAATTGTTTCCTACAATTTGAGATCAAATTGATAATTTTTGAACCAATATTGACCAAGCTTGAGTCATTCTTCCATCTTGCCAGAGGGTCTTCTTTGCTTGGACAGACTATACTATAGTAAATTTCTTAGTACTCTCTGTACTTGACTGGAATTTGGCTGATGGACTAGTGTGTGACTGCATAATTTTTCTTGTTTAGGAATGTTTCGATTGCTAATTAATCGAGTTTAGCACGCTTCTCTGAGATCGAAGGAAGACAACCTACTGCAGATGGGTTTTGCAATTTAGTTTTGGTGGAATATGAAAATGATATTCATTATGTATATCGTTATGTATTAGTCTACATCGAGACTCCTAGAATTATTCCTGACAATCTCTTGTCATTGTTCATAGTTTAAAAAATCTATTGAGTGACATTATAGTTGCAGATGGAAATTCTCAAACCAATTCTTATCCACGTGGCTCATTTGAAATTTACTAGCAGTCACATTTATAGGTCAATTTACATGTCATTGTTGACATTTCATTTTTAGAATGTTTTTCCTTGACTAAATCTTCATTCAAATTCAAACGCAATGAAATTAGCATGATTATATTCGATTGGCAACTAGTTCTTTAGAAGTATTTGGCTGAGTATTGAGGAATTGAAGTAAAGTATTAAACTACAGTATTAGGCTGAATTAAATTATCAAATTAAGTATTAGAAAATTGAATTATTCATTATGAATTCAACAGCAATTGACCAATTGCAACATCTAATGATCAATTTTACATTACATGCACTCAAATTTTCATTTTTTTCCTTCATGATCATTAACTTCAAAATTTATTTACATCATTTTAAGAGGTATCTGTGATGATATTTTACGTTGTAATTGTAGCGGTTAATAAATAAAAAATTGAAAAGAAGTTCGGTGTGATATTATTACTCAGATCAACCAACCTATACCAAGGGATATTATTATCATGCATTCAAAAATCTTTTTTAATGCTTAGGTGATAGAAAATAACTGTATCAATCGTAGCACTTGGAGTACTGAGCATGCGTAATCTTGTTAAAAGCTGTGTGTTATGTTACTGTCTAATCGTTCGTGGGATCTGTGAACTGTGTTGCATTCTATTTTAGAGAAAGCTAAGAAATGAACAATGGATATCATATATTTTTATAAATAAGTTTTCAATCAAGCCAATTGTATGAAATTTACTTGTAATGGTTCACAAATCTAAATAAATATAATGAATTAGAATGTGTTGCTATGTAATCAAAGATTGATTTCATTTTTCAAATGAACTAATAAATTTCAAACTAACAATCATAAAACAATAAGATGAATATACTCTTGAATTAATAAATTTTTCCAATGTATTAATTTTAAAAATCGAATCAAATAATTTCCCTATGATCTCATAAGGTCCAATTCTTAGTTCTTCCAACTTTTTCCTATTCAGTTTATTTCCATTTTCCACTTTGAATTCATGATCCATTGATCTATTGATCTATGATCTATCATACAAAGATTTATTGTAATTGTATAATTTCAAACTATTGTCAAGTGCTTGTTTCCTATCATTTATCCAATCATTTTTTGATATCTTGTGTTCCAACGCATCTGGTAAAATTGACGCATTTGTTCCATCTAAGAGAGAGATATTTTGGACTGAATCCTATAACGCAGTGTTCTGTATCATTATAACCTCTATTTTGAATATTTTAACCAAAATTGGGAAGAAGAGACGTTTTGGACTTTGTTTGTGTTTCAAACCTATTGTATTTCAATCTTGTTAATAAATAAATGAATAATAATAAATCATTATACTTATGAATGCATTCATGTGCTATAGTTGTCCAAGCTCTTTTTTCGTTTCTTCATTCATCTTACATCTTATCTTATTCACAATTGTCTGGTTGAGACGCTCATTCAATCCATTTGAGAACGGTGAGTTTCCTGCAGTGAAGACTATTGGTATTTTTTTTTGTCATCCAAAAAACTCTTAAATCCTTTTGAGTTTATTCCAGGGTATTGGTCAGCAAGAATCATTCCAATCTTGTTTGAGTCTGCTATTTTACTCACCAATTTTATGAAATCATTTGAATTTTGAGTTTTTGATGTTGATATAAAAGCTGAAATAGTAAAATGATCTACTATAGTAGATGTAAGTATTTTTTTGTTGACCGTGATCCTCCTGAATTACCTATATCGTATCTATCGAAACTATTTCAAAAGGACTCTTTGCCGGACCAAGTTTAGACATCAGACCAAATTTGTGTTGGCCCCTGGATTTGTTTTTTATGCACATTTCACAATTCATGCAAATCAATCTGATGGTTTTTGTCAAAATTTTTGCTGTGTATGAGCAAATATTGAGCAATTTTTTTCTTCAATTGACTGATACGGTGATACCTATGTGGCACATTGTTCTATGTACTTTTTCTATAAGTTTTTTGCTGAGTTCCTCAGAAAGAATTATTTTTTCGTTATTTTTAACTTTTCT